>PVLD010000490.1:0-239837 GCA_004027595.1 Dinomys branickii
TTGGGTCTTTGAATTTGGACAGGTACATGTTTTTTAATTCTTTGTATGTTCTAGATAGAAGACCTTTGTCTGAGGGACAGCCAGCTAGGATTTTTTCCCAATTTGTGGGTTTTCTTTTTACTTTGCTGGTGATTTCTTTAGATGTACAAAAACTTTTCAGTAGGATGAGGTCCCAGTTATTGATTCTTTGAAGTGTTTCTCTTGCAGTTTCATTTTTGTTCATGAACTCTCTGCCTACTCCTATGTCTTCAAAATTTTTACCTACTTTCTCTTCCAATAGATTTAGACTTTCTGTTTTAATGTTCAGATCTGTGGTCCATTTTCACCTGAGTTTGGTGCATGGCGATAGACTTGGGTCTATTTTCAGTTTTCAGCAAGAGGCAAGCCAGTTTTTCCAGCACTATTTATTAAACAGGCCATCTTTTTTCCAGTGAGTTTGGTTGGCCCCTTTGTCAAATATTAGGTAGCTGAGTGGGTTTTTCGTTATGGTTACATCTTCCAGTCTGTTCCATTGATCCTCAGGTCTGTTTTTGAGCCAGTACCAGGTTGATTTTATTACAGTAGCTTTGTAGTATAATTTCAGGTCAGGGATTGTGATTCCACCTGACTTGTCCTTATCGCCCAGGATTGCTTCTGCTATTCTGGGTCTCTTCTGGTTCCAGATGAATTTAAGGCATATTTTCTCTAGATCTGTGAGGTATGCTAACGGTAGTTTAATGGGAATTGCATTGAATCTGTACAACAGTTTTGGTGGCCATTTTCACAATGTTAGTTCTTCCTAACCATGAGCAGGGAATGTTTTTCCATTTATTGAAATCCTCTTCGATCTCTTTTTTCAGAGTACTGTAGTTTTCACTGAATAAATCTTTCACATTCTTTGTTAGATTGATTCCTAAGTATTTCAGTTTCTTCGTCGCTATTGTAAAAGGTATGGTTTCCTCAATTTCTCTCTCAGTCTGTTTGTTGTTCGTGTATAGGAATGCTATTGATTTTGGGGTGTTGACTTTGTATCCAGCTACGCTGCTGAATTTGTCAATTAATTCCAGGAGGTCTCTTGTGGAGTTTTTGGGGTCCTCCATGTACAGCATCATGTCATCTGCAAATAGTGATAGTTTGACTTCTTCCTTTCCTGTCCTTATTCCTTTTATTTCTCTCTCTTGTCTAATTGCTCTGGTTAATGCTTCCAGAACTATGTTGAATAGGAGTGGTGACAATGGACACTCTTGACTTGTTCCTGACTTTAAAGTGAAAGTTTTCAGTTTATGTCCATTTAGTATGATGTTGGCTGTTGGTTTGTCATAGATGGCTTTGATCAGATTGAGGTAGAGGCCATCTATTCCTATTTTTTCTAAGGTTTTTAACATGAATGCATGTTGGACTTTATTGAAAGCCTTTTCTGCATCTATTGAGATGATCATGTGGTTTTTGTCTTTGGCTGTATTAATATCATGTATTACATTAATTGATTTGTGAATATTGAACCATCCCTGCATTCCTGGAATGAATCCTACCTGCTCGTGTTGTATAATTTTCCTTATGATTCGCTGTAATCTATTTGCCAATATTTTGTTGAGTATCTTTGCATCTACGTTCATTAGAGAGATTGGCCTGTAGTTCTCTTTCTTGGTTGGGTCCCTTTCTGGTTTTGGTATCACTATAATACTTGCCTCCAGAAATGCGTTAGGGAGAGTTGCTTCCTTTTCAATTTCATTGAAGAGTTTGAGGAATGTTGGCATTAGATCTTCTCTGAATGTTTAATAGAATTTTGCTGTGAATCCATCAGGGCCTGGGCTTTTCTTTGTTGGTAAGTTTTTAATGATGTTTTCAATCTCATTAATTGATATTGCGTTGTTCAGGATTTTTCCATCTTCCTGATTCAATTTTGGTAATTTGTACCTTTCTAGGAATCTTTCCATTTCTTCTGCATTTTCTATCCTATGTGAATAATGATTTTCAAAGTAGGCATTAATGATCTTTTGGATTTCTGTGGGATCTCTAGTGACTTCATCCTTTTCATTCCTTATTGCATAAATTTGAGATCTTTCCCTTCTTTTTTTGATAAGGTTGGCTAGTGGTTTATCAATTTTATTTATTCTCTCGAAGAACCAACTCTTTGATTCACTAATTTTTTGTAGCGTTTTCTTCATCTCAATTGCATTAATTTCTGCCCTGAGTTTTATAATCTCCTCCCTTCTTTGGGCTTTTGGTTTGGCTTGTTGCTCTTTTTCTAAGAGTTTGAGGTGTATCATTAGGCTATTTATTTGCTCTCTTTCTGTTTTCTTTGTATATGAGTTCATTGCTATAAATTTCCCTCTGAGGACTGCGTTCATTGCATCGCACAGATTCCGGTAGGTTGTACTTGCGTTTTCATTTATTTGTAGGTATTTTTTAATTTCTTGTTTAACTTCTTATGTGACCCATTGGTTATTCAGTAGGTTGTTGTCTAATTTCCAAACGTTTATGCGGTTTTTGGAGTTCTCTCTGTCATTAATTTCCAATTTCATTGCACTGTGGTCCGATAATATGCATGGGATAAGTTCAGTTCTTTTGCATTTAGGTAGATATGAGTTAGAATGTGGTCAATTTTAGAGGAAGACCCATGTGCAGCTGAGAAAAATGTGTATTCTGATGTTGTGGGGTGGAACACTCTGTATACATCTACTAAGTCCATTTATTCACACTTTTGGTTCAGGTCTATTATTTCTTTGCTGAGTTTCTGTGCAATAGACCTGTCTCTTTGTGTCAGAGGGGTGTTTAGGTTCCCTATTAAAATAGTGTTATTAATTATTTGATTTTTCACGTCTGTTAAGATTGGACTTGTAAAGTTTGGTGCTCCATTGTTTGGTGCATAAGTGTTTAGGATTGTTACCTCTTCCTCTTGTAGTGTTCCCCTAGCTAGTATGTAATGACCTTCCTTATCTCTTTTAATTGTTTTTGGTTTGAAGTTTACATTGTCTGCGAACATAATGGCTACCTCTGCTTTTATCTGGGGACCTGTTGCATGGAGAATTGTTTTCCATCCTTTAACTTTCAGCCTGTGGATTTCCTTTTCAGTAAAATGTGTTTCCTGTATATAGCATATTGTTGGATTGTGTTCCTTAATCCACTCTGCCAATCTTTTCCTTTTGACTGGTGAATTGAGGCCATTTACATTAATGGTTATGATGCTTATATGTTGGCTTATTCTAGTTATGCTATTTACTTGTTGTTGTTTTCCTTCTTTTGCTGTGTGTTTACTTGTTCTGTTTGAGGGTTTACTTCTATTGTTGTTCTTGAGACTGTCGTCACTTTTTTCTCTATCTAGAATATCTTTTAGTGCTTTTTGCAATGCTGGTTTGGCATTCATGAAGTTCTTCAGTTGTTCTTTGTCGTTGAAATATTTTATTTCTCCATTGAATTTGAAGGATAGTTTTGCAGGATACATCAGTCTGGGTTGGAAGTTGTTTTGTCTCAGAATCTGTAATATCTCGCTCCAACTTCTTGATTTCATGGTTTCCGTTGAGAAGTCTGCTGTGATTCTGATGGGCTTTCCTTTATAGGTGATCTGTTTCATTTCTCTAGCAGCTTTTAATATTGTGTTCTTTTGCTGGATGTCTGGGATCTTGACTATTGTATGCCTGTGTGTGGGGTTTTTTTGGTTATGGCTCGTTGGGGTTCTATATGCCTCGATTAAGTGTACTTCAGTGTCTTTTACCATATTTGGGAAATTTTCTGCTATTATTTCAGCAAATATTCTTTTTATATCATTTTTGTTGTCTCCTGCTGTTTCACTGACTCCTATTTCTCGGATATTATTTCTTTTTGCCTCATCTTGCAGCTGTTGGTTTGATTTTTCTTGGATCCTTGATGACTTTATGAGATCCTTCCTTTCACGCTTATTAGCTTTCATGCTGTCTTCAAGATCTGAAACTCTATCTTCAGCTTCATTCAGGCCATTTTGCAATCTTTCAGTGGTAGTTTTAATTTCGTGGAATTCTCTTAGATTCTGTTTCATGCATTCTAATTCATTCCTATATTGTTCATGTAATGTTTCCATCTGTTGCCTGTGTTTATGTGTTTTTTTATCTGTTTCTTTTCTAGATGTGAGGAGCATTTCTTTCATTATTATTGTCATTTCATTTTTGCCAGCCTTGAATGGATGTTTTCAATTCCTGGCAATCTCTTTAGATCTGTTTCATTCATGCTAATTCATTCCTAAATTGCTCTTGTAACGTTTCCATTTGTTTCGTATTTTCTTCTATTCTTTTATCTATTTCTTCTCTGTGTGTGTGGAACATTTCTTACATTATGGTTTTCAGTTCATTTTTTGTCTGAGAGATTGTTTCTACTTTAATCTCTTTTGTGGTCTGATGGAGTTGTTTCTTTACTTCGGATGTAATCATTTCCAAGATTGCAGGTATGTGATTAATTTCTGCTTTAATCTGTTCTATGGCCTGATGGAGTTGTTTCATTACTTTGGACGTAATTGTTTCATAAATTGCAGGTATGTGGCTTATTTCTGCTTTAATCTCTTCTATGGCCTGATGGAGATGTTTCTTTATTTCGAATGCAATCGTTTCAGATCTTGCAGGGATGTGGCTTCCTGGTTCCCCTGTATGCTCGCATCCCAGACTTGTTCTGGGCTCAGTTGAGTTCTGAGACTGCGTTTTGTTCTTCTGTCTTCCCATTTTTGGATATCAGATTCAAAGTATTGAGCTATAAATTACCCAGTCAGTTCACCAGGCAAAGGTCTGTTGCAAAGGCTGCTCCAATGGCTCCTTCTCTTTGGGGGATGTCCCTTAATCTTTCTCCTAAGAGTTCCACTCAAAAGGCTGCTCAGATGCTGCTTTGTGGGCTGAGCGACGCAGAGACCTGGCCGGGGCATGTAAACAGCTCCCCCGCCTGCCCAGGTGTCCCTGCAGGCATGGGGGCTGAGCTCCTCCCCCACTCAGTGATCCGATCGGTCGCGGCAAGCAATCAGCTCACCCATCCCGGAATCCGTGCAGGCAGGAAGGTCCCAAAGTGCTAATACTTCGTGCTTCGCTGGCGATCCGCTGCTCCCCGGTGCTTCTCTGTCTCCTTGGCACTCTTGCAGGGGTCGCCGATCACAACCACCACAGTGCCCATGGGCTGCAGGCTGAGGAGGGCGCCGGCAGCGGGGACAGGGACCAGAACGGGACCCCCATCCGCAGGCCGGATTAGCGCAGCCTGCCCGAGGAGCGTGGGCTCTGAGTACACCCCATGCTGCAGCCGCCAAAAAGCCAATTTCTGGCTCCAGCCACCGGCGACCCATGCAGGGTCGGGAGGCAGGAAGGTCCGTCCTGCCGCTGGCACCCTCGGGGCGCGCAGACCCGGCCGAGCTGCCACCCGCACACCGTGCTGAGCACCTCGGGCACCCAGTGCTATGGGCCTGCCCGCGCCTCACTGTGGCAAGTTGGGCCATCCCGCCATGGCCCAGGCAGTGCAGAGCAACACGTTCAGTTTGAACTTCGCAGCTGCGGTCCCAGCACTCGCGCACGCCAAGCCTGTCTCGAGCTGGAGCTCTCTACCAGGGAGGATCTTTTTTTTTTGCTGCTCACCTCGTCGCCATCTTCCCAGAAATTGGGAATTAAATTTCAACATAAGGTTTTGGAGGGAAAAATTACTCAATGCTTAGCAATATGGAAAAGAGAGAATGGAACTGTGTGTGGTCATGCATACCCAGGATGCAGAAGTCTGAAGTAGGAGGATCACTGAGTGTTTCAGGACAGCCTGGGCTATCTGGTGAGCTCCAGGCCAGCCTGCACTAAATAGTGAGACCCTGTCTAAAACTTTTTTTAAGTCTTTAAAAAGCAAAAGAAGGAATGATAGTTTTAATAAGCATATCTTAATAAATGAGAAAGGATATGATTGGTCATTTAAAAATAGTAATTGTTTGACCAGTCTGGCATTCTTATATCTGGTAACCTGAGCAACTTCCTTGAAGATAACAATATGTAATACAACCACCAGTGTTAATTTCTAATCATTTTGAAATTCTTTACAGTTTTTGTTTGAGTTGTTTTGTCTTTGTTATTGTTTTTTTTCTCTTTAAAATAAAAATAAATACTTGCCTTGAGTGAGATCACTTAAGAAGAGATGTTGAAGATCTGTTGAAAGAAGAGAAGGTATAAATTTTTTACTTAAGGGAGTGGGAAAGTGAATGGACTAGAATACAGGACAGGTGTCAGAAATCATTAGAAGTTCACATAAGTGAACTTATTCATAACTTAGTGTTATGAGTTTAAATTGAGAACAGTAAACACAGTTATACATTTTTCTACAGCTCTGTGTTGTTTTGTAGCAGGCAATAACTGAATTCACCAGGACTATAATTTTACCAAAGCAATATAATGAAAAGAGAAGAGCAAAAGATTTGAGGATGAATGAAAATGAGTGATTATACCGCTTAACTATGGAATTTCAACTGAGTAAAGAGAGAAAAGTGATGACAGAAAGAGGCAAGACAGCTACCAAAAGGGCATGGTCAATGAACTACAGGTTATAGCAGCATTTAAGGCTTGTTACACTGTAGAAGAGCAAGCTAGAAAAGTGGTATCAAGGAATGGTGCTCAAAACCTTTAGATTATGAAGCTGTTGTAACAATTGGTAATGAGAAAGGCTAGGATATAATTATGGGCTGAAGTGATAAAGATACATGGGAGTAAGATTATTGGAGGAACTACATGACCAGAATATTGGAAGGATCACCCATTAGTAATGTTTATTAATATTACCCAGAATTAAGACAGGAATAGTGTACAGTGGAACAGGAGATAAAAATCAAGAAATGAAGGACAGGGCTAGGCAGGGTGGCTCACGTCTGTGATCCCAGTTATGCATGAGGCAGAAACAGAATTATCACAAGTTTGATGCCAAGCGGGACAACTTATAGACTCTGTCTTAAAAAATTTAATATGAGGGACATGCTGATTAAACTCAGTGGGAGAACATTTCCCTAGCTTGCATTAGGTCCCAAGTTCAAACCAAAGCTCCTTGAAAGAAGGGGAAAGGGAAGGAAAGGAAAAGAAATTAACTGGAGTGGGGGAAATGAGATGTTGAAGTAATAAAAAAATTCCGGAGATTTAATGGGCAGCACAGTGATTATAGTTAATAGTAATGTACTATATACTGGAAATTTGCTAAGAGAGCAGATCTCAAGTATCCTTACCCTCAGTCAAAAGACTAAGAACCAAGCTGTCTGGTAATTTTTCTCTCATGAAGGAAGATAATTCTTAATTTTTGTTTCCCATGCTTTCTCTGAGTTCCTGGATTTGGGAACAGGCCTATTAGCAAGAATTTTGTAGAACACCAGGCCAAAGGCAATCTCTGTAAGTGAAGGTAGCAACATATGGCACTCCAGATAACCTGAAGGATTTCGTTGGGACTGTGGGAGTAATCCCATAAACTGCTTGATCTCCCCTTACTGACCCCAGCTTCTCTTCCCTCCTATCCCTTCAGATTCATCACCACTAACTTAGCCTACTCTGTAGAACAAACACCAATTCATGTATCTCTCTTTGTGTTCACATTGTATTTCCTTAAGACCAGGGACTGCAATACAACTGTAGCTGTCATTACGTATATGAGATGTGATTGAAAAATATAATACATGTTTAAAATTTTTTAAATGTTGCAATAAAAGACACACTGCCATGAATCCAACTCAAAATACTTGATCACACTTATTCCATTGCTCTTGCCAGTTTTTCAAGCAGTTCTCTAAGTCCTTTTTTGTGAATGTCTTTCCTCACTTTATGGTGGCCTCTCTGATGTTATGAACCCATTCAAAACATTTACCACCTTGGTCATTTTGGCTTAAAGGAAAAGCTAGGTGTAGCAAAGTGCCAGATCTGGTGAACAATGAGGTGGAAGAGGACACAGGGTACTGCTTTATCTTTGAGCCTGTCTTTCTGTTGGATGGCATTTGGTGGTGGCATTCACTGAATATTTGATCACACCTTATAAGGATACTGAGGGAAGAGGATCTCCAGAACTGCTTCAGAGAATGTCAAGAAGAATGACATAAGTATCTTTGAAATGAAGCAGAATACTTTGGGGAGGATTAATGGTAATGTGTCTTTTACTGTGATTTATAAAAATTTAAACACATACCACATATTTAGATCACTCTTTCTATATCAGGTAAACTTTATCAATAATAATTTGATTATAATGCTGAACTTTATGTAGGGCAGCCTTTACCACCAATTCAGTCATGTCAGACACTGTTAGCTAAAACAATAATCAACTATTACTTTTGGCAGACTGAGAAATCCCCGCTCCAACAACCTCAGTTTTCTCCATGATTTGTTCATTTTCTTAAAGGATAGGTGTCAAATACCCATAATAAAATGGCTTCTCTTCATTAACAGTGACATCACTATCATGCTCAGTGGCAGGATGTCTGCTTATTATGCATGAGGCCCTGAGTTCCATCTTCCCAGCAATGCCAAAAATAAATTTTAAAAAAAATTTTGAAGATGTTTATTCATAACTCAGAACTAGATCTGCATATGGTTCTGCTGTCCCAATTAAAATATCATATTCTATTTCTTTCTTTCTTTGTACCAGGAACTGAACTCAGGACCTTGCACTTGCCAGGCAGGTGCTGGTGCTGTGGAGCTATATCCCCCAGCCCTCATATTCTATTTCAAAAAAATGTTTTATTTTGTTTTCTGTGATGATCCTTTTGAGTGTTGGTAATAGGTAGCTATATCACTACTATCAAGGCCTTTCTAGGAAAAGTCTGTTCTTCAGCAATGCCTTCTTCACGTAGAAAATTCTTGGTTTGTGTCTGTCTCAAGATTCTAACTTTCCAATTGACAGTGGGCTATTGGTTTCTGTTGGGCTCAGTCCCAGTCTTTTGGTGTAAGACTGTGGTGAGGTTATTAACCCAGATCTTCCTAATATTGTTACACAAGGAAGAACAAGTAATTGCAACAGATGTGACATCTTAGCTACAGCAGTACAATTAGCTATAATGGTAGCAGGAAGCACAATTTAGACATTGACAAACTGTGGTAACTATTGGTTTGTACTTTAGACCACAGAGGCAAAGTGTGTAGTTATATAACCGAACCAATCTTAAATAGGGAGTTTGTATGCAAATTGTTTCCCCTTGTTAAAGTGGATTTACCCTAACTCTGGAGGGCGTGCAGGAGTGCAGGTGTCCCAGGCACCCATGCTGGCTGCCCCTCCCATGGTGTAGGGGGATGGGCCAAGCACCTGGGATCCTCTGGATGAGGCTCCCAAGATGACAATGGCAGAGGAGTGATGGGCGGGGTCTCTCCTGTCCCTTGAGGCTCCCCAAGGCTCTGGGTTGGTTCCTGTAATGGCTCGCTCAATGGTGGAAATACTTCAAAGAATCAACATTGAGGTCTCATCTTATTAAAAAGTTTTTGTACATCAAAAGAAATCACCAACTGAGTGAAAAGAAAACCCACAGACCGGGAAAAAATTTTAGCCAACTGTCCCTCAGACAAAGGACTTCTATTTAGAACACAAAGAATTGAAAAAATCAGACTCCCAAAATTCAAAGACCCAGTCCAAAAATGGGCATCTGAGATGAACACGCACTTCTCAGATGAAGAAATACAAATGACAAATAAATATATGAAAAATGTTCGACATCATTGGTCGTCTGAGAAATGCAAATTAAAACAACACTGAGATTCCATCTCACCCAAGAAAGGATGGCTGTCATCCAGAAATCAACCAAAAACTAATGCTGGAGGGGCTGTGGGGGGAAAAGGAACCCTTCTGCACTGTGATGTGAGTGTAGACTGGTGCAACCACTGGGGAAATCAATGTGGAGATTTCTCAAAAAACTAGAATTGGAGGTCCCATTTGACCCAACTATTCTCCTTCTGGTTATCTTCCCAAAAGAATTAAAACATCCTACCACAGTGACATATGTGCATCTATATTTATAGCAACACAATTTGTCATAGCTAAATCTTGGAAACAACACAAGTGTCCATTAACCAAGGAATGGACAAAAAAGATGTGTTCTTTTTATACAGGGTAGTACTATTCTGCCATAAAGGAAGATAAACTGGAGGCTTTTATAGGTAAAAGGATGCAGCTTGAGACCATACTCACAGTGAAATAAACCGGACACGTGTAAACATCATATTGTCTCCCTTGTGTGAGAAGCTGAAAGAGTAAATAAGATCCAAAATGTACAATAGATATTGTAAAATGGGAAGAAACTTCAAAAGGAAAGAGAAATTGAAATGGTGAAATGGAAAGAAGGGAAAAGAAAAAAATATATATATGATAGTTACAATAGAAAAGTGACTCTCTCTCTCTCTCTCTCTCTCTATATATATATAATATATAAAATAGTTAAAATAGTTGTACTACTAATTTCTCATAGTTCACTAATATGGTTGTTTTTTTGGTTTTTTGGCTCTGAGAATCGAACTCAGGACCTTGCTCTTGCCAGGCAGACACTTATGCAGCTGAACTGTATCCCCGGCCCTCTCTTAGTTCATTGAAAAGAAAGGCTTGTGATAATATAGTTTGGACAATTAAATGCTGATATCTTGTACTCTAAGTAACTAATTTAAAGATAACAATATGCACTGTATTAACCATTATTACCCTCCTATTATCTTCTTTTGAAAATTTGCATTTTTTTCTCTTTAAAATTAAAAAAAGAAAAAGTCCTCCTTGAGGTCACTGTTTCTTGAATAATGCAATCAAGATTTGTTGTTTCTAATAAACATGTTTGATATTAGAAACAAAAAAAAGTTATTAAAGCTGGAGAGCATTCATTACTCCAGTGATTTTGAAATAATAGCAATTTCCAATTTGTATATTGAAGTGAAATTCAACTTCCTCATAAAAATCAGCAAAGATCTATTAAAGTATTACATTAGATGAACTATATGTATTTTTAATATTATTCATCAATAGAGCTTTTAAGTGTTTAAACTGTCAGTAACTACTTAATACAAACTCTACTTCCAACACAGAAATTCAATTTTTATAGGGTAAAAATTTAATTAACCTTAAGTGTGTTGACATGGACATTAGTGTTCAAGTTTAACATTTTAAAACTATATTACAAAAGAAACAAATTTCTTTGTTTTAAACAACTTTAATGAGAACATACAGGAGTTGAAAGCAAAACCTTCCCAATTACAATCAGGTAGATTTTAATTATGAAATAATAATTCTGGAACATCTAAGAGTCTGACAGAAAATTTTAAATTCATTTTTCATCAATTTGCATTATACAACCACCAACAGCAAATTTGTCCTCCTTAGATATTATGATGACATTTACACTTACCTGTTTGCAGTGAGAGCATTCTTTTAAGCCACTTCAAGAATTTTTCAAACAAAGCAAAACAAAAAAACACATATTACACATATGATTGGCATTTATTTTTTCCAGCACATCTAAATATCTTCTTTGATCTCCAGGGTTTAAGATAAAATCAAACACTGTACAGTACTACTTGCTTCAATTTTTCATGTGAATGAGTTGTAAGAAGGTGAAATCATTTGTTCTACATTTAAGTAGAAGGTGGGAAGATACTAAATTATTGCTACAAATAAGTTGTAAAAACTACCAAAAAGTCATTGACTTACAGAAGTTTTTACAAGTTTGCTGTCATTTTTATTTTATTACTTCTTGTGAAACTACAAGCTTTATAAACATTTCTAGTCCTTGCAGCAAAAAAGCATCTTTTTAACTACTTTTCTGAAAATTAAAAGGTGATAATTTTCCTGATCCTTTCAACTTAACTGTCTAATGCTTTTTAATGACTCCTCTTTAGAGAGAAATGTTTTTTCTCTTCCATTCCTTTTCATGTTTTATGTTGTACATTTACATTTCTAATATGATTTTATTACAATGGAAGAAGTTTCATGAAATTATAAAGAATTAAGTACACTGAAAGTCCCCTTTCCCTCCTTTTGAGATAAGCCAACTTTTAAACTACAGTCAGATTTCCATATCCATGTTTCTGCTTCCAAAATTTCTGTATATGAAGACTCAGACCAACCATAGATAGAAAAAAGTTTTTAAAAAGTTGCACATATACTGAACACATGTAGTTTTTTTTTCTTTTTATTAGTCCCTAAAAATGTAAAAATGGTTTACATGGCATTTATATTGTATTAACATTATGAGTAACCTAAAAGTGCTTTAAAGTATACAAGAGACTGCATGTAGGTTACATGCAGATACTATACCACTCCACATAAAGGACTTGAGCACAGGTGGGTTTTAGTATTCTCAGAGCTGTGATAGAAGGGAACAGTACTAGAACTAATATCCCATCAATACTAAAGGATTACTCTACCCAATCTTCTAAACCCCACCCTTAACATTAGAATGCATTTTCAGGAAAGGGTATTAAGAAGCTACTACCGTAAGGTAATTTTAACTCAATATGTTAATAAGGGGTTGTAGCTTAGTGATAGAACATTGCCTAGCCTGCACAATATTTCATTCCCAGCACAGAGAAAAAATTAAGATGCTGTAATACCCTTAGATGATCATATTTTGATTTTCTTGTCCTGAAGGTCAACCAGGGTCTTCACACTGCACTACATCCTGACTTCTTTATCTTTTTATTTTGAAACAGGCTATTTGCATCAGTTACCTGAGGGTTTGTTAAAAACTCAGAATCACAGCTCCATCCCAGGAGTGCTGAAATTTGAGTGTTTAAGTATGGGACCCAGAAATGTGCATTGTAATAAGTTCCCTAGTTAAAGACTAAAAGCTACAAATTTACAGGGATTTATTCTACATAAAGTTGGGTGGGAGGTAAAAGATGAGATGAGATGCCTGCGGCCCTGAATTCTGAAGAATTGGGCCAACTGGGGGCCTCCTTGGCCATTCGACAGTGTTCTCCAGTCTAACATGAACTTCTAAACTTTCATCAGGAGTGCACAGCACAAGAAATCTTCCTCCTTCTAATGAAGTAACTTATGTAAATGTTGACAGGAAAATAGCATAGGATCACCTTTGACAGAAAGTCTCTGATAAAAGGTGCCTTTGAATGTGAAAGTAAAAGTATTAATCAGACATGGTCATCTTTCATCACCTTGAGTATTAAAAGAGGAAGCTGGTACTCTTAAGGGAAGGAGACAGCGACTGGCTTGTGGATATAGTCCTCCACCTAGACAAACCCCTTTTTACCCTGCTTCCCCTAAGAAACAAGACTGGGGTTAAATAGCGGGTAAGAGACCTCTAATTCTGTTTGAATCTTTGAACTAATCCAACAGAATTATTAAAAGAGCCTTCACCACCAGACAGCTTAATGGCATGACTAGTATTTTTATTATTTCAATACTATTTCAAGTAAAGAAGAGACTGCTGAAAAATATTTGACTGACATTGGAAATTTACTCTTTGGGTAAATAACCTAAATAAATAACCTAGCAGTTTCAGGATCTGGCACAGTAAACTAGTTTTCCACTGGGATGAGGGAAAGAAGAACAAAGAAAGACAGAAGGGGGAAAGATATATACATATATATATACAAGGATAGGTGAGATAATTGTACTGCTGATGTCTCTTGGTTTATTAAAAGGAACAGTTGGTGCTCAAATTTTTGAGCCAATTATACATGCTTATATCTGGTAATCTGAACAACTAATCTGAAGACAACAATATGCAATATAACAACTACTGTTGAATTCCTATCATCTTGTTTAGTGAAGCTCTCTCATTTCTAATGTTTTTTATTATTTTTTATTCTCTTTAATGGTATGATCAATCTTGCATTCCTACATCTGGTAATCTGAGCAACTTCATCGAAGATAACAACATGTACTTTGTACTATGTCAGCAAGCAATAAGTAGCCTTTCGTTGTTAATTTCCTATCATCTTGTTTTGAAATTCTGTATCGTTTTTGTTTTTGTGTTGTTGTGTTTTTGCCTTTGTTGTTGTTATTTTGTTAGTTGTTTTTTCTCTTTTTTTTTTTTAAATGAAGTTTTCGAGATGATTGGTCAAAAGTTCTTCTAAAACTGATGGCCATCAAGGAATTAGATTGAGTTCCATCTGAGTCCTAACAGGCACCTGAATGAGTTAACTTTCCAGCACTGTTCTTCCCCACCTGAAGCTGCAAAAGACTCAGGAGCTATAAAGAAGGTAAGAGCTT
This sequence comes from Dinomys branickii, assembly GCA_004027595.1. Taxonomy (NCBI): domain Eukaryota; kingdom Metazoa; phylum Chordata; class Mammalia; order Rodentia; family Dinomyidae; genus Dinomys; species Dinomys branickii. Next base: position 14,125 of record PVLD010000490.1, read on the forward strand.
CCTGACCACCGTGGGGAAAAGGGCATAGAGATATGAGAACAGATATAAAAGAAATGGGCCTGGGGTAATTGACTCTATCAACCTGGGAAGATCATGGTCCCTGTGAAGCCCAGCCAAAGGTACATGCAAGAAGATGGCTTAGTGGACGAATCTCCCCATTTTATAAAGGAAGCTAGAAAAGTAAATGTTTAGATGAAAGCTCCGAATTTCTAAATGTTGGCTCGAAAGAACTTCAAACACTGTGTGAGCCAACGAAACATAACTTCAAGGTTGAATTTGGCCTGTGAGCATACACTTGCAACCATAGACTTCTGCCCTCAAAGCTAAAATTTAAAAGTTAAACAATTATTGGGGTTTCCAAGTGAACTAGGAAGGAGAGGGTTAGATAAATTTTGAAAATTACTCATGAATCCCTCCCACCCCAACTTTCTGAATTCATGACAGTGGACCCAATCACCTTGAAGTATTGAATCAACCATTGACCTGGCAGAAAAAAAATGAAAATTTTTCGCTAAAAAAAAAAACTTAAAAAGAAAGACTCAGGTAATAATTGCCTTCTGATATTCAAAACTGAATTTCTTCTTTGTACCATGTCAAGAGGAAGTAAGTAGCCCTGAGTAGATGCAGGCCTCATATGTCTTATATTCCAAATAGCTAAGCCCCCTGCAGGTAAGGTCAAAGGAGCCATGAATTCAGCGTGTTCTTCCATTCGGTGATATTTTTGTATAGAATAGTACCCCCTTCTAATGCAGAGAAGCCTAAATAATTATTTGATGCCACGCCAAATGTGTAGCAGCAGGAACATGTTAGGCAGTGGGGTGGTGTTGACAAAGTGAGGGGTGGCAGGCAAAGCACTGATTTTTGGAATAAGAATGTCAGCAGTTGAAGCTTCCGGGAGGTCTAGAAACAGAAAGTCATGTCAGAGCCAAGACAAGGAAGGCACTCTGCTGGGCATGGTGGTACACACCCTCCTCCCAGCCCTCAGGGAGGCTGAAATGGTAGAATCCCAAGTTTGAGCCCAATTTGGACAACTTAGCAAGACCCTATCTCAGAATTTAAAATTTTGAAAAGGGCTATGGATGAAGCTTAGCGTCAAGGCCCTGGGTTCAATCCTCAGACCACAAAAAATAAATAAAATTAAATTAAAATGTAAAAATTGAATGTTTCTTTTTCGTTTCCTTTTTTGTCTATTGTTTTAGTTTCCATTCATACATGTCTGTGGAATGTAATGATTACATTCTTGTGGGAGGTGGTACAGGTGCACAACACATCCCTGCCCCTTCTGCATCCCCTTCCCCCATCTTCTCCACTCCCTGCAACTCTTGTTCCCCTTTTTCCTTTTGCAAAACATTTATCTCTTTGTTTCTTATTATCTATCTTCTATTTTGTGCTTTAATTTATTTATACTTTGGGTTCCTCATAGAAGAGAAACCATGGGTATTTAAGCTTATTTGTCAGATTTATTCCACTTAACATTATCGTCTCAAGGTGCATGCATTTTCCTACACATGACTCAAGTTTATCCTTCATGATGGCAGAGTAGTGCTCCGTTGCGTATAAATGCCATATTTTCGTTACCCATTCATGTGTTGATGGACATATGAGCTTCTTCCAAGATTTACTTATGATGAATTGTGCTGCTATAAACATGGATATGTGTGTGTCACTGTACTATGATGTCTTTACTTCTTTGGGGAAAATACCCAAAAGGGGAGTAGTTGGGTCAAAAGGAATTTCTATTTTTAGTTTTTTGTGAAATCTCCGTACAGATCCATAGTGGTTTTACTAGTTTATACTCCAACCAACAACAAAAAAGAGTTCTTTTTCCCCATGGCCTTGTCAACATTTGTCATTATTTGACTTCCTGAAGACAGCCATTCTTTCTGGGACTAGACAGAATCTCAGTGTTGTTTTTTAGTTTTCATTTCTCAAATACCCAGTAATGCTGAATGCTTTCACTTATTCTTCTGAATAGTGTCTACTCATTTCACTTGCCTATTTTTTGACTGGGTTTTGTACTTAAGCGGGGGATCTAATTTTTTTAGTTTTTTATGTATTCTACATATTAATCCTCTGAGGAGCAACTGGAAAAAGATTTTCCCATTCAGTAGGTTGTCTACACTCAGTTGGTGGCTTCTTTTGCTGTGCAGAGGCTTTTTAACTTGATATAATCTCATTTGTTGATTCTTGATATTATTTCTTGTGCAAATGGGGTTCTATGCATAAAGGCCTTGCCTATGCCTGCATCTTTAAGAAATTTGACTATTTTATCTTCCAGCACATTAAATTTTTCTGTTTTAACATTTAGATCTTTGATCCATTTTTACTTTACATTTTTAATATGTGATGAGAGATATGGGTCTAGATTCTGCCTTCTGCATGTGTACAGCCAGCTTGTAACATGGATACTGGAAAATTTAGAGCAATCAGATATCTCATATCTCCCCTGATATGGAACACAAGATATTAAGGCAAGATGAAGACTCTGCCCCCAGAGACATCCTGATGTCAAGGCTACAGTTCCCATTTGTCTGTACTTCATGAGGAAGTGGAATGGGTGGGGTGGGAGGGAGCTTTAGGTTTCACATACAGAAATGAAAGAGAAACAGAGAGCTCCTGTAATAACTATATGCGATGATGATTTCTAGAATGGGAAAGCCAAGTAATAAGAATATTCTCAATTTTTAAAAAACAAAAAAAAAAGAAGCAAGATTTTTAAAAACACAAACACGTATTATAACTAGATACCTGTTTCATCACTCTTCTACATGACCAAATCATTAGTCAATCCAACTATTCCTAAGGCTTTCGCGCTCTGACCTGGGATTAACAGCTTGTCCACTTCTTAACCTTGTTTTCAAGATTCCTAGCTAGGCTTGTTCAATGTCAAACGTCGTTGTTCTCATCCTTTTGCTAGACGTTTTGTGCATCTAAGTTTTCACTCCAACTTGAAGCACATCTCTCTCCCACTAAATGTTCTTAAAGCAGTGTTTATTGTAGAATAAAATCCAGGTCTCTTTCTGTAGTTACTTAATCCAGGCCCCCTGCTGCCCCCCATGACCCCATTGTCCACAACTTGCTTGTTACCAACTGACAAACTGGAAGGAATGAGATACCCATTCCCATATAGAAACTTTGCCCTTCATTTTCTCTAGATATGCACTATTCATCTTTCAAAACTTTGCATGGTTAATATGTTCTTTCGTTAAGAATTGATTTTATTGGTACACTCAACATACATAATGATCACATTCATCATAGGGAACTTGTACATAATACACCTTAATTTTTTTCCTATCCCTTCCCTTCCCTTCAATCTTTCTTCTCCTCCTCCTTTACAAAACTCTGTCTCTCCTGTTTCTTTCCATTCTTTTTTATTTTCTCCCTCTTCTTTCCTTTCCTTCCCTTCCCCCTTCTTTGTTCCCCGTGCCATTTCAACATTTTCTCCCTACTTCTCAATATCTATCATCCGTTTGGGTTCTTATTTACCCTTTGAGCTTCTCACACAAGAGAAACAATGTGATATGTAAACATGTACATCCAATATAGGTCACTTAAAATTATATTCTCAAGTTGCATTCATGTACCTAAAAAGTCTCAGGTTTATCCTTCTTTATGGCAGTGCAGTATGCCATTGTACATTTTAAAAACCTCATTTTCTTTACCCATTAATCCACTGATGGGCATCTGGACTATTTCCAAGATTTAGCTATTACAGATTGTGCCGCTATAAATATGCGTGTGCACATATTACTGTGGTATGCTGTTTTTAACCCTTTTGGGACGATTCCTAGGTTAACACCTGCTTTACGGAGTCTTTCCTTGATCACTCTTTGTAATCTCTCTCTCTCTTTCTCTCTCTCTCTCACCTCTATTTTCTTTCTAGCAATTATTCCTATCTGAAATTGCCTTATCTTTTTACTTATGTATTACTAGTTTCCACACCCCCCAAACGTAAACTCCACAAGAGCAGGAACCTCTTCATTGCTGTATCTATAAGCAGGCAGGGTCATCGCAGACTGCTGTGTAACAGACTGCACCGCACAACCACATCACAGTCCATGTGTGTACAGACAACACGCCCTGCCTTGGCACGTATAGTGTTCAATAAACACTCATTAAATTAATAAAGATCTATCTTTTCCTTAACCTTCCCTAATCTGCCTCTGAATCTGCCTTCTGCTTCTTTTGTTAATTTGTGACCCCAGGGAATGAGATTGAAATATCGATACAGGAAAAAAAAATGAGTTGTAGTTTAGCTGAAATCCTTCCTAAGTCTTTTTCAAATGAATACATTCCCTGACATCTATGTTCTGTGTTTGAACCTGTTTATTCTCGTTTGGAAAAGCCCTCCACATTACCTCCAACTTGACCCAGGACAAACAAACTTCTAAATTATCAAAAACTTTATCTCTTAATAATTGTTCTTTTTACTAAGAGCTGCAAAATCTTGTTAAATTTGAATTCATGTACTCATTATTGGAATCACTCATTAAGGAATTTTTTATGAGATGCAATTTTGAAATGTCTCCTACTTCTGTATTCATTACTACTGACCCTTTGAATTTACACTGAATTCTTTCTCGTGTCACCCTGCCTTTCCTCTTACTATCTGTCATTGAGGAGACAGGCTGACTCTGTCTCATATCTTTTAATTCTCTAGACAACTTGTCCAACATCTGTAAATAGTGGGTCCTAGGGTCAAAAGCTACAGAGATTCTCACTAGGCAGTTCAAACAATGTCCCTCTAATAATTACACACTGGGCATTAGTAACCTACAAAATACATCTGCAAACAAGTCCATTCTCTACTTAGAAAGGCATTTTATTTTTTACAAAAGTAAACAATTTAGATAGAAATTTATTTATACTATTTACTATTTTGTAATTGGATAAAGGTAACCTTTTAAGTTATTTTGCATTAAAGTAGGAATTTAAATGTATTTTAGAGTACTAAAAAGAGCTTCAGAGTCCTGATATATAGTGTCATCTTAATTATTATCAGAAATGCTGTTTCAATGTTTGCTTTTTTTCCAAGTTTTTTGAGATAAGGTCTCACTGTGGAGTCCAGTCTGATTTTGAACTCACTATGTGGCCCAGGCTGGCCTCAAACTCATGGTTATCCTTCTATCTCAGCCTCCTGAGTGTACAGATTATAGGTATATCCCACCATAAACAGCTTATTATCTGTTAACATTTTACAGAAATATGATTTCTAAAAGACACGATAAGCAAAATGTTAAGATGTCAGGCCATCACCTACAGGACAGATAGAATAATATATGATTCTTAATACTAATGCTGACCTCAATTAATGGAAGAAGCAGTTCTTCTCTGGTCAACCTTTGTATTTCAAGGTTCCTTGTATCCGCAAAGGATTAACATAGTAGTAAGACCTACCAATCCCACTGCAAGACTGGTGTAACTGACCTTCTGGGTGTTCAACACCAAAGCTACCGAAGCTGAAGAAGCCAAAAGGGCTAAAAGGACAGCCAATATTTTGGTCCTTGCCTTCTAAAGTCAGCCAGGACCCAGGGCATGATGGGATCCCTCTTAAAGGGGCCTAAAGTTCTGGTGAATCCTCCAATTTTCTAAGCAAGGGCATTTTTGGACCCCAGAAGACAGGAATCAAATAATGTGCATTTCACAAAAAGGAGGACTACTAAAGTAGGAAATGTACCCATGCTTTCAGGAAAAGCCACATGGTTAAGTAGGACCATGGCCCATCCTGGAAAATGACAACCTGATAGAAGAAAAAACTAGAGGAGCTAAGAGACCCCTCACACGGCCCCAAACATAACCACCCGAGGAGCTTTATCGCATATATGTAAATAGATTAATTCTGATTGGCATGGATCTTACTTTGATTCAATTTTAAACACCCACCAGGAAGTTTAACAAAAAGAGGAGTAATTAATATAAAAACAGAGAAAGACAGACTAACTACTTAAAAAGGGCTCCAAATGCTGTACCAGCTCCTCCTGGCAGTTCCCAGCTACACCTATAACATTTTAGCCTATAGCCCTCAGAGGTTGCGATACCCAGTCCTACTGGTTCTTCCAAAAATGTATCTCTCAGCACCTTTTAGGGTACTGTCATTATTGTCAAACAGGACCCCAATATTCCTGTATCTCCTCTACATCAATCAGAGTAAAACTTTTGATCCCTAAATAGGCAGGGCCAACAACCCGCCTCAGTCTAAAGCAGCCATAAGAAGATGGACTTTCGGCCCCTCTGCATGCTTGAGTAAGGGGTCACAGTGCTGGGAGTGAGTGAAGTAAGGTATTATGAAATAAAGATGGAAAGGAAATAAAGAAAATCATAACATAAAATTTGTACTTTTTAAGAATACTGAAAATTTCAGGACACGATATAACCCAAGGTTATCCATATCCTACTCTGTACTCTTATTTATGCTTCTTTTTCCCAGGCCCTCCATACTCAAAATCCCTTAAAGGTACTTTAAGTCCATAAATTATATTAGTTGACAAGATAAAGGGCAAGAACCTGATTTTTTAAAAGCTTTTTATTTATTTTGTTTTTTGAGCCAGGGTCTCTGTGAAGTTCAGGTTGGCCTTGAACTTGATATGCAGCCCAGGCTGGCTTCAAAATCACAGCAGTCATCCTGCCTCAGACTCTTGAGGGCTGGGATTATAGGCATGCACCACCATACCTGGCCGAGGGACTAATCTTAAAATGAAGGGATATAGTGACGGTCAAGAATGTTTGGGGACAAAACATCTCAAGTAATCCACTTTAGATGATAGTTATATAGATAGATAAATAGAGACAGATGGAAGAGAGAGGGAAAGGAAGAAAAGAGAGAAGAGAAAGAAAAGAAAAAAGAAAAGCTAGGTCCTTGTTTTTCTCCATCTTGGTTACTTTTCTCTCATTGCTGAGACAAAATACCCAATGCCCAAAATGAAGGAAGGAAAGGTTTATTTAACTTACGGTTTGTGGAGGTTTCAGTCCATAATTGGCTGGTTCTGGGGCAGAGTGGCACATGGCAGAGGGCAAACTGTTCATGGCAGCAGAACACAGCAAAAACAACCAGAGCAAAAGGGAGGAATGGCGACGAAGCAGTCTCTTTCCTTCCCTTACATTGTAAACAGGCTACCCGCACCCAGGGGGCGTGTAGCTCTCACACAATCTCCATGCCTTCCTCTTCCACAGGCTCAGGATGTATACAAAGTAAGCACCGTGGCTTCCTGCTGAGTCACTCAGCCAAACCTCTAGACTCCTCAAGTTGACACAATGTATAAACCACGGCAATCCACCCCTTCTCAACTTGGCAACCAGACACATTTCTTTAAACCAAGACTTATGTACATCCCTTTATGCAAAAAGCATTTAGTCCACCTGCAAGAGTTGCCAGAGTCCTAACAGTTTCAGCATTGCTGAAAGTCCAAGTCCCAAGTCTCCTCCCAGATGTAAGGCAAACTCTTTAATTACAAGCCCCCACACAAATGAAAAGTTAAACACTTCTGACATTCAATGGCACAAAATAAACATTACCATTCCAAAAGGCACCAACAGGGGAATATAGAGCATTGAGACAGACCAAAGCAAGTCCAAAATCCAGCAGGGCTAACATTGTGTAAACATTGTGTCCTTGTCTTAGTTACTTTTCTTTGCTTGCTGAGCAAAATACCCAATGCCCAAAATGAAGGAAGGAAACATTTATTTAGCTTACAGTTTGTGGAGGTTTCAGTGCATAATTGGCTGGTTCAGAGGCTGAGTGGCACATGGCAGAGGGCAAACATTCATGGCGGCAGAACACAGGAAAAACAACCAGAGCAAAAAGGGAGAAGTGGCGGCAAAGCAGCCTCTCTCCTTCCCTTACACTGTAAACAGGCTACCCCCACCCAGGGGGATTGTAGCCCTCACATAATCTCCATGCCGTCCTCTTCCACAGGCTCAGGATGTATACAAAGTAAGCATCCTGGCTTCCTGCTGAGTCACTCAGCCAAACCTCTAGACTCCCCAAGTTGACACAATGTATCAACCATAACATTCCCATAGAATGGGCTATCCATTGGCCTGAGAAATGAGCCATTATCTTCACACCTGGTGGGTGGATCATCACTTTTTTCCTATAAATCAAAACAAAACTTTCTATAAATTCTATAAATTCATAAATTCCACATCTAAAATACACAAATATGCCATTTGAGACCATAGTGTGTATACTTCTCTCCTGAGGGGCCACACTACATTTCTTTGATTGCATGCTTTTAAATTTCTAACTAATAAATCTTTATATGCCTCTTTTTTTTAAAGCTGAGTTTCTCTTGCTGGGGATATAGCTCAGTAGCACAAGCACCTGCCCAGCAAGTAGAAGGTCCTGAGTTTGATTCCCAATACCAAAAAATAAAAATAAAGCTGAGTTTCTGATTCAGGATGAAATCTTTAAGAAAGCAGGCTCTACTTTCCAACACATAGCAATATAAAACACTTGAATGTATACATATGTAAAGATTTTTTTATTAGAGAGACTATTGGATTATACTGGGGTTTTAGTTTTTCTTTCTAAAGTTTGTGAAATTTTCTAATTTGTCTTTACTCAGTTTATATTTAAACTTTAATCAAAAAATAATATGTTTTTAAAGACAATACAACAATTAAACATGTCATAACTAGATTTGGAAGACATGAATCCTGCTTAAGACTCAGAAGCCTCTGTCATTAAGTCATGTTACATATGAGGACAGTGCCAAAGCATGCCAAATGCAAGAAAGCATTGTCAGATGGGGCCCAAAATCCCAAATCATGAACAATCATTTTGGGTCAGAGCAGTAGGAGTTAGGCAGAGAGAGGCTGGAGAGAGAGCTTAAAGTTGGAAATGAAAACACCATTTTATTTCATTTAATCCACTTTCTTTTATTTGAGTCACTTTACTAAGCTTTTACTACATGCTTGATCTTCTCAAATTCAGGATGTCTGTTTAACCCTTGCACTACTCTGTGGAACATGGTTATGTACCAGTTTTCAGATAGGGTAAATAACTTTCTCAGAAATGCGAACAATTTGCATTAGGTTACACAAATAGTAAGTGGCAGAGACAAGAATCAAATTTCATAGTGATTTCTTACAACATTGAAGGAAGAGCAGCTTAGAACTGAGGCCACAGTTAAATTTCTGGAGTGAGGCATCTTGGAAAAATCCTAACCACTTGCTTGCTCTTGCGGTTAGGTTTGGGTATTTTAAAGGAGCTTATCAAGCCACTCATGAATTAGTCATCCATAGTCTGTTCAAACTCTAGCAGGCAAATGGGAAATATTTTGGGGGGATTCCTGAGCTCAGGCCCCATGGGCCTTTCTAAACCATCACATTTACTGCATTTGGGTGGAGACGGGAGAATGAGGAGTACACTGACTTGTAACCTGCTCATTCTGCGGGCCTAACACAGGGCAACAAACTGGTCAGGGGCCCAGTCTCTGGAGTAAGGCGACCTCGAGCAAGTTTTCAGTTCTGTTCCTTCCTAGTTGGATGACTCTTAGCCCAGGTACTTAAGCTTTCTGATGCTTAATTTCCTTCTCTGTATAATGGAGGAAAATGTAGTAATTATCTTACAGGTTTTAAGAAGTAAGATAATAAATGTAAAGCATTTAGTTCAGTGCATGACATGTATTATGTATTAAATTCATAGTGCCCATTATGATCATATTAATTCCTCACTATCCTCAGCCTTCAACTGGTTTCTTCTCCTGGTGAAAATCTGCCAGTTGTAGAGTTTTGCGTCTTCTGCAACCAGCTAAGGCTAAATGCCATTGCCTCTTCAGCCATGAGTCCAGCTCAGAGATGTATGGGAAAGAAAATTTCACCCTCTGGTTGACCTGAGTGCCTGACGCTATTACCAGTTTTCTACTTAGCTGTATCACAGGCGGTGACAAAGTAAAGCTCTCTGAGGTCTTACTATCTGCAGCCAGATTGCTGTTTCTACCTCTTACATAGCTTCTGTTCCCTCATCTGTAAAATAGGGATGATAATAATATCACTTTAATCCAGGCACAGTGGCACATGCCTTCACCCCAGTCTATGCGAGTGCCTCGGGCTTGGCTTTTGCAAGCTCAAGCCCACCCTGGACTCCTTAGCAAGGCCCCACCTCAGAATTAAAAATAGAAGGAGCTATGGAGGTAGCTCAATGATAGAGTACCCCTGGGTTCAGTCCCCAAGACTGAAAAAAAACAGAGTAACCCTTTATTGGAAGGTTAAATAATGATTTCAGAAAATAAGGCTTAGTATAGTTCCAGGTGCATAGAACCTTCAATAAATCATAGGTATTGCTGTCATTTCCAGTTCACAGATGAAGACACTGAGATTCAGAATTACGTATCTGGTAAGCACCACAGATGTGATGTGAACACAAACAAGTCAGTATGATGCTCAATTCTATGCCCCTAAACATTACTAACCATAACCAGTTCAGCAGATATACAAAATCTTTACTTATCAGTTACAAATTATTAAGTATGTTCAAATAAATTGTTTACAAAGAAATGCATATAGTGCACACATGTATGTTCTAATATTATACTAATTATCCATACTTTATTACATTGTTTTTAAAATAATAGACTTTTTAAATAAGACATATTCCCCCAAGTATATTTTACGTTAAGTTGTAATATCATCATAAAGCAGGTAAGAGGAAATGCTCTGTTTGCTCTGTTGGAAGGGACAAATAAGTGAAAGCAAAAAATAGGACAATTGTGGGTGTCTCTGTCCTCCTCTAGGCCTTTTCATTACAGTCTGAGACACTATCTCCAACCCTGTTCTACAGTATTAATTTTTTTTCTTTTTCTTTTTCTTTTAAAGAGAAAAAATAAAAACAATAAAACAGAGTTTCAAAACAGGTTAGTAGGAGAGTTACAGTAACTAATACTTGTGCATTATTGTCTTCATAGTAGTTGTTCAGAGTACAAGATATAGCATGATATCTTGACCAAACAATATTAGCGCAAACCTTTCTTTTCAATGAACTAAAATAAACTAGATGTGCAACTATCCTAACTATCTTGTGTACAAAGATATTTTTAGTTTTCTATTGTTGCCATATTTTTCTATTGTTGCCATAACAAATTACCACAAATTTAGTAACAGAAAATGGCATGGTTTTATCTCCGTCTCACCGTTCTGCCTGTCAGAAGTCTGGCACACTTGTCTCCGGGTCAAAATTCAAAGTGTCAGCAGAGCTGCATTCCTCTCTGAAGGCTCTAGGGGAGAATCTGTTTCCTTTTCTTTTCCATCCTCTACACTCTAGAGACTACTTGCATTCCTTGGCTTGTGTCCTGCTTCCTCCATTTTCAAAGCCAATCACATTGGCTAGTGTCCTCAAATCTCATCTCCCTGACCCCTCTTGAGCTGTGAAATTTTTCTCTGATGACAGCCAGAGAAAATTCTCTAATTTTAAGAACTCTAGTGATTAAATTGGACCCACCCAGATAACCCAAAATAATCTCCCCATCTCAAAATCTGTACTATTAATCACATCCATGGAGTCCGAGATTAGGTCATAAACATCTTTGGTGAGGGAAAGTTGGTCAGTGTTCCACCTACCACAGCTACCCAGAACATGCTATGAAAATAATTTTTAGAGTAGGCATTGTTACCATTTTTTCAAGTTGTTTAAAGTTGATGATATCTTAGTAGATTACAGAAAAATAAATTATTCATTCAGTTTATTCATATTAATAATCTACTAGATGTCACCAAATAAAAAGAACTATAAAAATAGCAATGCAGTGAAGACCAGGTTATAAAACTAACACAAAATATTTATTTTAACTAGCTAATTATAAATGTTATGAAACCAATTATAAAAAATACAAACTATAGCATGACTTTTATTTAAGATTTCTTATAGCCTATCTTATCCTACAAATATATTTAATACAGAGTTGTGATTTAGTATATTAGCCACTTTGCTTACTGCCTAGACACAATCAATACCTGACACGTTCAACTCAAAGGAGGGGAAGTTTGTTTTGGCTCAAGTTTTCAGTCCACAGTCAGTCTGTTTAAGGGTGGAACGATGTGGCAGATGGACATAGAGGAGGAAAAACTGCTCATCTCATGGTGGCCAGGAAGCAGACCGTGAGGGAGGACTCAGGAAGGAAATACACCCTACCAGGTCACGTTCTCAGGGATGAGCCTCTTCCAATCAGATCCCATAACATCACATTTAGCTATATTGCTCCCATCATTCAATCACCATTCAAAAGTCCCACCTCTAACTGTATGAGAATTTACAGGGACACTGTGGATCTAAACCACAACATCTTGCCCTTGGCTCCCAAACGATCCATGCACATCTCTATCCAAAAAAGCATTTACTCCATTTCTAAGAGTTTCCAAAGTTAACAGTTTCAGCATTTCTGAAAAGTCCAAGTCTAAAATCTCCTCTGAGGTTTAAGACAAACTCTTAGCTGTGAGTCTCTGTAAAAAATAAAAAAGTTAAACGCTTCCCACATACAATGGCTCAGAGGAACATTTCCATTGTAAAGAGGAGAAATATGTGGATCGGAAGGAATGTGACAGGAGCTGGGGATATAGCTCAGTGGAATAAGCGCCTGCCTAGCAAGCGCAGGGTCCTGAGTTCAATCCCCAGTACCGCAACAAAAAAAAAAAAAAAAAAAAAAAAAAAAAAAAAACGGAAGGAATGTGACAAAAGTGAGACCAAAACCCAGCAGGGCAAATGTTAAGCTCTATAGCTCCATGTCCAACACCTAAGGCAAGCTGTGGTGAAATTCAGATTCCAAATGGATGGGTGGCCTACCCCTACAGCATGGCTAGTTGCAGCAATCATAGCCTCTCTCTTAGGATGATTTTTCTGACTTCCTGCTGCTTCCCTCAGCCAGTGTTCCATATTCCTGGCTTATCCAAGTTCCTGGGGTTTCTACTGTGGTTTTGGCCTCACTATCAGTGTCACACACTGCCTCTCAGGGGCCTGGCTTCTCGGATCTTCTAAAAACTGAGTAGAAACCTCCCTGGCCCCATGACTCTCTCGTTCTGTTTGCCCATAAAACGCATACCATGTGGATAATGCCAAAGTCTACAGCATGAGCAGTAGCCAGGACCCTTAAATCATGGCTTCAGAGTCCTTGCAGTGCCTAGGTGCTGAGCACTATGAGCTGAATCACAGAGAACAAATTCCCTAGGTGGCCATTCTCTCATGATTCAATCACGTATTAAAAGCCCCACCTGAAGGAACATGAGAATTTGGGGAGACATTCCAGATCTAAACCATACCATTTATGTTTTCAAGGTTTAGCATTTAGTTGTACACACTGAATCAAACTAAATGGGGAGAAATTGTATTTGCAAATTATTATTTCTATAGAGAAGACATTTGCCGATGCTTTCTTGGATCAAAAAAGTATAAAGAATTATTCAAAAATATTAAACACTTTTATGTAGTATTTATCAATAACAGAATAATGGAAAAGATATGGATCTCTCATGTTAGCTTGAAAGGAATTTGCTAGCTATATACCTATACATACAACTATATGCAGCTATATAATGTATGTACCTAGAAAGAGTACACTGATGCACCAATTCTTCCTACCAGATAGTCCTTCTCACTAAGGAGCTGTTTTGTCCTCTTGACTGAGAGGACCTCTTCTGCCCCATCTTCAAGGGACCTCTGTCATCATCCATGCCTATACCTTCTTTTCATCATTTTCCCATTTCTAACCTCTGTCAACTTCTGTCATTATACAACTTCTTTTACTCTCTAATTTTGTTTCTTCTTCTGTTTTCTATCTTCTTGTGCTTATTCTCTGCTTCATGGGTTTACAAAATAAAAGCTAATGGGAGGACTTTTATTAACAGTATTAATCAACAAGAATACTCTTTTGCCATGTTTTATTTTAGTGTGGCCAATCCAACCATCGTGATGCAGAGTACTTGAGGTGTGGTTGAATACTCTTCTATGCAATGTTTATTTTGTTTAATGATGGGTTCAGATTTGTTCTTTTAAGATTCAAAAGTGTTTAGAATGGATGCTGAGTAGGCAAGGATTTATAGTAATTGTTTTATAATAACAAAATATTCCAGATTTGTTTTTTTTTAAAAAAGATTTGCACAAATCCTAAAACAAGTCAATGATTTAGACATTTTTCCAAATATTAATTTTTCCTAAAATCTATGTAAAAGTCACGCACCAAACATCAATCAGAAGTATGACAGGCACACAACTATTATTAGCCTTACTTTATCTCTTATACTTCAATCTGCATTAAAAAAAAAAACTATTGACAGTACAGATCAACAAGAATAATGGGAAATTTAATTTAAATTTTTTTAATTTATTAAAATAAAATTTTAATTTGGTAAAATTGGTTGAAAATAGATTTGATTTTATCATAACAATTAGCTAAGCGGCACTAGTTGGCTTTCATAAGATATTACACAATTCTTAAAAATGGTGAATCAGCAATGGTATCCTTAACACTTATTAAAAAACACAAGTGAGGATTTTGTTCAGAATACTGTAACATGGTCTTCACACAATGCCAATATAAGGAACAGCACAACATTCCCTGGATGAATTAAGAATATTTCTGAAATTATCAAATTATAATTCTGGAGAGGTTTTGCAATAGCTGATGATGACATGAAATTACAAAGTAACAGATTTGTTGGAATAGTCTAATCGGCACTGAAGAAGAAACCTGTATCAAGAATCATTAACATGGTCGGGGAGGAGCTCGGCCCACAGAGGAACATCTAGGCAGCCCCTCTGCCTGCACGGACCTCTGGGCAGGTGAGCTGTGTGCGCACCCCAACCGGATCTCTGAGTTGGGGAGGACCTCGGCCCACAGGGGAACATCTAGGTGGCCCGTCTGCCTACACGGACCTCTGGGCAGGTGAGCTGTGTGCACGCCCCGACCGGATCTCGGAGTCGGGGAGAAGCTCGGCCCACAGAGGAACATGTAGGCGGCCCATCTGCCTGCGCGGAAATCTGGGCAGGTGAGGCGTGTGCAAGCTCCAACCTGGATCTCTAGGTAGGGAGTAGCTCGGCACACAAAGCAGCATCTGAGCAGCCTTTTGAGCGGAACTCTTGGCAGAAAGCTTAAGGGACATTCTCCTGAAGAGAAGGAGCCATTGGAGCAGCCTTTGCAATGGACCTTTGAATGGTGAGCCACCTGGGTAATTTATAGCTCAATATTTTGAATCTGATATCCAAAATGGAAGACAGAAGAACAAAATGCACTCTCAGAACTCAACCCCACCCAGAAGAAGTCCTGGATGCGATGATAGGAAGCCACATACCTGCAAGTTCTGAAACGATTGCATTTTAAATAAAGAAACATCTCCATCAGGCCATAGAAGATATTAAAGCAGAAATAAGCCATATACCTGCAATTTCTGAAATGATTACGTCCAAAGTAATGAAACAACTCCATCAGACCATAGAACAGATTAAAGCAGAAATAAGTCACATACCTGCAATTTCAGAAAGGATCACATCTGACGTAAAGAAAAAACTCCATCAGGCCACAAAAGAGATTCAAGCAGAAATAACCTCTCAGGCAAAAAATGAAGTGAAAACTATAATGGAAGCAATGTTCCACACACATAGAGAAGAAATAGATAAAAGAATAGAAGAAAATAGGAAACAAATTGAAACGTCACAAGAGCAATTTAGGAATGAATTACCACGAATGAAACAGGTGGAAAGAGATTGCCAGGAATTGAAAACTTCCGTTGAAAGCTTGCAAAACTGCTTAAATGAAGCCAAAGATAGAATTTCAGATCTTGAAGACAGCATCTCAGCTAATGAGTGTGAAAGGAAGGATCTCATAAAGTCATCAAGGATCCAAGAAAAATCAATCCAACAGCTGCAAGATAAGGCAAAAAGAAATAATATCCGAGAAATAGGAGTCAGTGAAACAGCAGGAGACAACACAAATGATATAAAAAGAATATTTGCTGAAATAATAGCAGAAAATTTCCCAAACACGGTAAAAGATACTGAAGTACAGTTAATCGAGGCATATAGAACCCTAAAGAGCCATAACACACACACAAAAAAAAACACACACAGACATATAATAGTCAAGATCCCAGACATCCAGCAAATGAACACAGTATTAAAAGCTGCTAGAGAAAAGAAACAGATCACCTATATAGGAAAGCCCATCAGAATCACAGCAGACTTCTCCACAGAAACCATGAAATTAAGAAGAGCTTGGAGCAAGGTATTACAGATTCTGAGACAAAACAACTTCCAACCCAGACTGATGTATCCTGCAAAACTATCCTTCAAATTCAATGGAGAAATAAAACATTTCCACGACAAAGAACAACTGAAGAACTTCATGAGTGCCAAACCAGCATTGCAAAAAGCACTAAAAGATATTCTAGACAGAAAAAAGTGACCACAATCTCAAGAACAATAGAAAGGAACCCTCAAACAAAACAAGCCAGTAAACAGCAAAAGTAGGAAAACAACAAGTAAAGAGCATGACCAGAATAAGCCAACATATAACCATTATAACCATTAATGTAAATGGCCTCAATTCACCAGTCAAAAGGAAAAGATTGGCACAGTGGGTTAAGGAACACAATCCAACCATATGCTGTATACAGGAAACACATTTTACTCAAAAGGAAATCCACAGGCTGAAAGTTAAAGGTTGGAAAACAACTCTCCATGCCACAGGTTCCCAGAGAAAAGCAGGGGCAGCTATTATGTTTGCAGACAGTGAAAACTTCAAACCACAAACAATCGAAAGAGATAAAGAAGGCCATTACATACTAGTTAGGGGAAAGCTGCAAGAGGAAGAGATAACAATCCTAAACATTTATGCACCAAACAATGGAGCACCAAACTTTACAAGTCAAATCTTAACAGACATGAAAAATCAAATAACTAATAACACTATTGTAATAGGGGACCTAAACACCCCTCTGATGCAAAGAGACAGGTCAACTGGACAGAAACTCACAAAAGAAATAACAGACCTGAACCAAAAGTGTGAACAAATGGACTTAGTAGATGTATACAGAGTGTTCCACCCACAACATCAGAATACACATTTTTCTCAGCTGCACATGGATCTTTCTCTAAAATTGACCACATTCTAGCCCATAGAGCATATCTACCTAAATGCAAAAGAATTGAAGTTATCCCATGCATATTATCGGACCACAGTGCAATGAAATTGGAAATTAATGACAGAGAGAACTCCAAAAACCGCATAAACGCTTGGAAATTAGACAACAACCTCCTGAATAACCAATGGGTCACATAAGAAGTTAAAGAAGAAATTAAAAAAATACCTACAAACAAATGAAAATGCAAATACAACCTACCGGAATCTGTGGGATGCAATGAATGCAGTCCTCAGAGGGAAATTTACAGCAATGAACTCATATACAAAGAAAACAGAAAGAGTGCAAATAAATAGCCTAATGCTACACCTCAAACTCTTAGAAAAAGAGCAACAAGCCAAACCAAAAGCCCAAAGAAGGGAGGAGATTATAAAACTCAGGGCAGAAATTAATGCAATTGAGATGTAGAAAACTCTACAAAAAAGAAGTGAATCAAAGAGTTGGTGTTTCAAACGAATAAGTAAAATTGATAAACCCCTAGCCAACCTTAGCAAAAAAAGAAGGGAAAGAACTCAAATTCAGGCAATAAGGAATGAAAAGGATGAAATCACTACAGATCCGACAGAAATCCAAAAGATCATTAATACCTACTTTGAAAATCTTTACTCCCATAGGATAGAAAATTCAGAAGAAATGGACAGATTCCTAGAAAGGTACAAATTACCAAAATTGAATCAGGAAGACGTAAAAATCCTGAACAACCCAATATCAATTAATGAGATTGAAAACATCATTAAAAACTTAGAAACAAAGAAAAGCACAGGCTCTGATGGATTCACAGCAGAATTCTACAAAACATTCAGAGAAGATTTAATGCTGACACTTCTCAAACTCTTCAACGAAATCAAAAAGGAAACAACTCTCCCTAACACATTTCTGGAGGCAAGTATTATACTGATACCAAAACCAGAGAAGTACCCAACCAAGAAAGAGAACTATAGGCCAATCTCTCTAATGAACATAGATGCAAAGATACTCAACAAAATACTAGCAAATAGGATGCAGCAAATCATCAAGAAAATCATACACCATGACCAAGTCAGATTCATTCCAGGAATGCAGGGCTGGTTCAATATTTGCAAATCAATTAATGCTATACACCATATCAACAGAGCCAAAGACAAAAACCACATGATCATCTCAATGGATGCAGAAAAGGCTTTCGATGAAGTCTAACATGCATTCATGTTAAAAACCTTAGAAAAAATAGGAATAGATGGCCTCTACCTCAATCTGATCAAAGCCATCTATGACAAACCAACAGCCAACATCATACTAAATGGACAAAAACTGAAAACTTTCACTTTAAAGTCAGGAACAAGACAAGGATGTCCATTGTCACCACTCCCATTCAACATAGTTCTGGAAGCATTAGCCAGAGCAATTAGACAAGAGAGAGAAATAAAAGGAATAAGGACAGGAAAGGAAGAAGTTAAACTATCACTATTTTCAAATGACATGGTACTGTACATGGAGGACCCCAAAAACTCCACAAGAAACCTCCTGGAATTAATTGACAAATTCAGCAGCGTAGCTGGATACAAAGTCAACACCCCAAAATCAATAGCATTCCTATACACGAACAACAAACAGACTGAGAGAGAAATTGAGGAAACCATACCTTTTACAATGGCGACGAAGAAACTGAAATACTTAGGAATCAATCTAACAAAGAATGTGAAAGATTTATTCAATGAAAACTACAGTACTCTGAAAAAAGAGATCGAAGAGGATTTCAATAAATGGAAAAACATTCCCTGCTCATGGTTAGGAAGAACTAACATTGTGAAAATGGCCACCAAAACTGTTGTACAGATTCAATGCAACCTCACAGATCTAGAGAAAATATGCCTTAAATTCATCTGGAACCAGAAGAGACCCAGAATAGCAGAAGCAATCCTGGGCGATAAGGACAAGTCAGGTGGAATCACAATCCCCGACCTGAAATTATACTACAAAGCTACTGTAATAAAATCAACCTGGTACTGGCTCAAAAACAGACCTGAGGATCAAGGAACAGACTGGAAGATGTAACCATAACGAAAAACCCACTCAGCTACTTAATATTTGACAAAGGGGCCAACCAAACTCACTGGAAAAAAGATGGCCTGTTTAATAAATGGTGCTGGAAAAACTGGCTTGCCTCTTGCCGAAAACTGAAAATAGACCCAAGTCTATCGCCATGCCCCAAACTCTGGTCAAAATGGACCACAGATCTCAACATTAAAACAGAAAGTCTAAATCTATTGGAAGAGGAAGTAGGTAAAAATCTTGAAGACATAGGAGTAGGCAGAGAGTTCATGAACAAAAATCAAACTGCAAGGGAAACACTTCAAAGAATCAATAACTGGGACCTCATCCTATTGAAAAGTTTTTGCACATCTAAAGAAATCACCAGCAAAGTAAATAGAAAACCCACAAATTGGGAAAAAATCCTAGCTGGCTGTCCCTCAGACAAAGGACTGCTATCTAGAACATACAAAGAATTAAAAAACATGTACCTGTCCAAATTCAAAGACCCAATCCAGAAATGGACATCTGAGATGAATACACACTTCTCAGATAAAGAAATACAAATGGCAAATAAATATATGAGAAAATGTTCCACATCTTTAGTCATTCGAGAAATGCAAACAGAAACAACATTGAGATTTCATCTCACCCGAGTAAGATTGGCCAGTATTAAAAAATCATCCAAGAACAAATGCTGGCGAAGCTGTGGAGAAATAGGGACTCCACTGCACTGCTGGTGTGATTGCAGACTGGCACAACCACTGTGGAGAGCAGTTTGGGGATTTCTCAGCAAACTAGGTCTAGAGGTTCCATTCAAACCAGCTATTCCCCTTCTGGGCATTTTCCCAGAAGATCTGAAAACATCGTATCACTCTGATATTTGTGCACCCATGTATAGCAGCACAATTTTTAATAGCTAAATCGTGGAAGCAACCCAAATGTCCATCCACAGAGGACTGGATTAAAAAACTGTGGCATTTTTATATAATGGAATATTACTCAGCTATAAAGAGTGACAGATTTGGGGCCTTTGTAGGCAAATGGTCACAATTAGACACCATACTCATAAGTGAAATAAATCAGATGTACATGTGCAAGCACCGTATTGTGTCGCTGGTGTAAGAACCTGAGGGTGCAAATATAAACTAAGAGACATGAAGGAAATCTGTTGAAAAGTAAAGAACAGATGGGATGAGGGAAAGGAAAAAGAATTAGGCAAAAATGTATGTATGTGTGTATATCCATATGTACAGGATGGCTAACGTGGTTCTACTATCGTCTTATGTCACTTAGTGGTAAGGAATAGTTGATGACTGGTTGTTTGATCAATCTTGTATGTCTATATGTGTTTTCCTGAGTATACACTTTGAAGTTATCAATATGCCATGTAACAACTGTTGCTGGTTTCCTGTTGCTTTGTCTATAATTCAATTTTGATTATACTGTTATTGTGCTACTTTGTGTCTCTTTGTTAATGCTTTCCTCTTTTTTTGTTGATGTAGTTCTTTTTCTTTCACACTTTAAAAAATTATATAAAAAAAGGAAAAGGAAGGGATAATTATCTATGTATGTATGTAATTATGTATGTATATGCAAGCATATCTAACATAGTTGTATTACTGACAAAGGTCACTTTATTGTAAGGAATACTTGATAATTATTTGTTTGATCTATTTTGCATGTCTATATCTGTTTTCCTGAGTATACACTTCAAAGTTATCAATATGTAATGCAACAACCATTGTTGATTCCCTGTCACCCTGTCTGTAACTCAGTTTTGATTGTACTATTCTTATGCTATTTTGTGTCTGTTTGTTAATATGTTTTTGTTCTTTTACTTTTAAAATAAAAGTGAAAAAAAAGAATAATTAACATGAATCAGAGCTACACAAAACTCATATAGTTCATTATCATCTTCCATGGAATTTATAGTAATTCCAGGAGTCAAATTTCATACCATGAAAATTAGAACAATGTACAGATAAAGGCTGCCACAGCTCAGTAACTATTTCCCCACATCGGCATTACAGTTGTAAACATTTTTAATTTTTTAAAATATACTGCAATACTATATAATACTGTATCACATACATCGATATTATTAAATATGACTCCTGATCAGTACCTTGTTGATCTTGTGTCCTTCGTTCTTAGTATTGTGCCAGGCTCAACCAGTATTTGGTAAATTTGTTGATAGGTGGTTTAATATTAGTGCTACCTATATGTCAGGAGGTAAATAAAAGCTAAAATAAAAGAATTTTTTATATTTTTCTTTTAATCAGAACTTCACATTTAAAGGAATATAGTTGACTGGGTTAATCGAATTTATATTTGTGCCATTGACATGTTGGAATAATTAAAATGTAAACATTTCAGATAATCACATTTATAAACATATAACCTCATCTGGATTTTTTCAAGTGCTTTCAAATTAACACCTAGTTTCTTTTTGGGTTTTTTTGTTTGTTTTTGTTTTTTTATTTAAAAGATGGTGGTAAAATGAAAAAGAACAATAGTAAAATACCAACATCCCAGACATAAACAAAACAAAGCAAGAACATAAAAGTGATACAGGGTTTAAAAACAAAGTGACAGGAATTAACAGTGGTTGTTATATTACAAGTTGTTATCTTCAACTAAATTGCTCAGATTACCAGGTGTAAGAATGGAAGATTATTCAAACTATTAAAGAGAATAAAAGAATAATTATTTTTAAAAGTTAGAGATGATACAGAGTTTCACTAGACGAGATGGTAGGAATTTACGAGTGGTTGTTCTATTGTATATTGTTGCTTTGAAATGAGTTAACACCTAGTTTCTCACAGACCTGCTCTGCCAACTCATTCTTTAATTCTGTCAGATCTACCTATAAAATACAGTGTATATCCACGTAGAGCCCTTTCCATCACAACTTCATTTCACTCCAAATGTCTTTTCCTCTCACCGAGACTACCTCAGTAAATTCTAACTGGTGTCCCAGCCCTCCCCTCATTCCCTAAGCGTGGCAGAGTGAACCCTAAATCAAACCATTACTCTGCTCAGCGCTGTCCACTGGCAATGAACAATTGCCATGAACATTTAGGCTTCTCAGTGTGGACAAATCTAAAAACACACAAGCCTGGAGCAATTCTGCCCGGCCATAAGTCTGACCCAATCTCTTACGAATTTCTTCTTATTAACTCCCCTCCAGGTTCCTCGCTTTTCTCTAGCACCACAGGACCTTTGCACTCACTCTTCTGCCTAAAGATCCTCAGAACCTGCATGGCGTCCTCCTCCCACCTCTCCTGAGAGTCCTGCTCAAAATTATCCACTAAGGAGCCTTATCTCACCTTGTTGTCTAAAATAGCACTCATTTTGCTCCTCCTCCTCCTGATCTGCTCTGTTCATAGCATGTATCACCACCAGACATACATTTATGTGACTGTTTATTCACTTACTTATCGCCTTCTTTCTGGTATGTAAGTTACACAAAGGCAGGGATTTGCAGTTTGCTTCACTCTTCCAGGAAGAAAGCTTCCTCTTGCTGACCCTCTGGCCTCCAACTCCTCCTCCTCCTCGTTTACTCTCTGCTCCGGTAGTGTCTCCCCACACATTCACAGCGCTCACCTCTCACTCCGCTCACACCTCTCCTCTGCTCTTTCCTTAGGCAGGCGCCACCCTGACCACCTGCCGTCATTCTCCAGGGCTTCAGTTTTATTTTTCTTCACAGCACTTACCACGCTTGAGTATTTAAATTTTTTTATTTATTGACTTCTCACTTGCTAAGATATAATTTCTTTCTTGTTCACCACAGCATCCTCAGCATTTAAAATAGTTCCTCAATAAATATTTGTTAGGTGTTTAATAAATATTTGTTAGTTAAGTAAATTAATATATGAGAGCTATTTTTATAATCATGGGTGTAATGCATATTTACCATAAATATGGAGACTGTCAAAATAATTGCCCATTAAAGGTTTCCTTTAATCTACAAAAGAGAGTAGATTTCCATTTGCATACAGTAAAATATCCTGCAACTGAAAAGTAAAATATCAAAAATACTTAATGATAACATAGAAAAATGATGCCCCTCATATGGCTTTTGGTCCTAGGCTAGTCCAGAGAAACTATGTAGTACAGTATATGAAATTGGTTTTCATCTTTTTCCCTTCTCGCCAAGAGCCTGTCCTGTCTTCTAGTCACCACCCTTCCCTCAGTGCCTTTCCTGTCTGTCACTGATCAGTGGAATTGCTTTTTACAAGTGCTGCATACCTAGTAACTAACCAATATCTAGCAACAATCAGGAAGTTAGCCTTACTGACCCTTTGCCTCACCCATAACCACTGAACTACTTTTATTGGAGAATGCCATATATTCATTAAAAGACATGTTTTTAAATGCAACTACTAACCTTAAGAAAAAAATATTTTAATTCAGGGAGTGTGTATTGCTGTGACCTACTATTGCGTCATGCAGAGGCTCACAGCTGGGAGAGAACAAGGCAGTGGTAAGGCAGGTACTGTTGCCTCTCTAGGTAGATTTACTGTGAAACCCGAGTTTCGGGGCTCATTTGCATAAGGCTTCTGGGAGAAACCTTCCTGATGTGTGTCTGTATCATTGTTCTTAAAATGATCTCTGTATTGTTGCCATTTTTGATGAAAATGTATTAATTGTACCTATTAATGGGATACAGCCTGATTGCTTCAACACAAAATGCGCTGGTTAAATCAGAGTAACTGACATTCCCTCTTCTTCTCTCCAGGTCTTTTTTCCCCTCTCTCTGAACCAAGGTCTCACTGAGTAGTTTAGGCTGAACAACTCACTGTGTAGCCCAGGCTGGCATCTAACTTGCAGTGATCCTCCTGCTTCAGTTCCCTGGTTACTGGGATTTTAAGCCTGTGCCACCACTCCCGGTTCCATGCCATTCCTTGTTTGCAGTTTTTGAGCTCCTGTCTTCTTAATATTCGTAAAATGTATAATAGATTATTTCTACAATCATTTCACTGTGTTGCAGGATACCAGGATTTATTCTTTATTGTTTTGATATCCATTCTCTAACCTTTAGAGATTTTTTTCTTTTTTTGAGATTGGGTCTCTTTCTGTAGTTCAAGCTGTTCTTGAACTCACTGTGTAGCCCAAGCTGGCCTTGAACTCACAACAATTCTTCTGCCTCAGCCTCTTAAGTGCTGGGATTATAGGGAAGGCTTTAGGCATAGAATCTAGATTCCTGGGGCGCTAAAAGATAACAGATTTCCTGAACTAAGAGAAGGCCAGTATTAAAGTTGAGAGTCACGTAGTGTTTTTAAAAGATTATTCCAGCTGCAGTGTGAAAAATAAATATATCTTAGGCCCAATTCTAAATCTGATTATGAAATGCCTTTTTAAAAATTAGGTATTATTGGTACATTTTAGATATATATATACAGCAATAACATTCATCATAAAGAACTTGTACTTGTACATGCTACAGCTTGTGTTCTCCCCACCCCCCTGCCCTCCTTCAACCCCTGCTCCCTCCCCATTTAATGAAATGCCTTTAAAGATTAATAGAGTGAATCCAAGGGTCTATGATAGAATATACTGTTTTCTATTTTTATTGAGTGTTTTTTATATAAAATGTTTCTTTGCTTTGAAAAAATGGGATTGTTCCAGTTTTTCCTCTCTTTTCAAAATCGCAGAGTCAGGTGTGATGACATATGCCTGTAAGCCCAGCACTCTGAGTGGCTGAGGTAGGACAATCACCAGTTTTAGCTCAGCCTGAGTAACCTACTGAGACCCTGTTTCAAAATGAAAAATTATAAAAGGACTTAGGGATGTAGCTCAGTACAAATGTGCTGAGCTTGCTCCCCACTAGGGAAAAAAAAATCTAGAAATACAGAGCAAATTTTATCATAATTAATTATTTTCCCTACCAATCCCTCTGGAAATCAGATTTTATGAAAGATATATATAAAACACAATTCTGAAATGTGGAGTAACCAAAGACAATTGTCATAAGCTTCCCTTTCATGTTTATCAAACTAGCAAACTGACATTCTTAAGTCGATAAACTTGAAATGGAATGAATACATAATGTCAGTGCGAGGGACCATTTGGGGAGAAATGCGGTACTAGAAAATGAGAGTTACATAAACATTTATATCCTTTGATCCAATAATTCCACTTTTTAAAAATTTTCAAAAACAAGAAAAGGAAAAACATTTTCATAAATGTATTCATAAGGCATTATCCAAAAGAGTGGTAGGAGGCAGTGACTGCTCACATTCCAGGCTGAGGCACGTGCCTGATAATAGCTAATAGAAGATAATGTTCACTGTGAGCAGGCCTAAAGCCTGGTACACATTCTGGGGCTGGGGGCTTCCTGGGGCAGTTTGAAATCTGTGTGAAGTTTCTGGTATCTGGAAAACTGGAACGATGGGAAAATGATTGTCTCTTGTTTGTAAGA
The DNA here is from genome assembly GCA_004027595.1 of Dinomys branickii. Lineage (NCBI taxonomy): Eukaryota > Metazoa > Chordata > Mammalia > Rodentia > Dinomyidae > Dinomys > Dinomys branickii. Next base: position 39,686 of record PVLD010000490.1, read on the forward strand.
TAGATTGTTAGATTAGGGTTGTATTAGAGTTGCATTCCGGCTAGAATAGATTATCACCTTATAATCAGTTTGTGTGTGTAAGTGGTACTGGAAATTGAACTCAGGACCTTGCACTTGCCAGGCAGGTGCTTGTGCCACTGAGCTATATTCCCCGCCCTATAATCAAATTTTAATTGCTAGATTTTTGTGAAATTACTTTTGGGAGGGCCGACAATAAACAAATCACATTATTTACCATGACATACTTTAGAAATTGGAGTTTACAATCTCAGGGAAGTTATCTTTATTCTTACTTCATAAGTCATTATATTCTTATATTTTAAAATATAATTCTATGATTAAATAGTAAGGATTATAAAAATATACACATTAAATTATTTTAAATAAATTGATGTCTAAAGTACAAAATAAGAAAGCTGAAAAGGCAAATAATTGGGAAAACGTTTATACTTGTTAATGTGAAGAAAAATTTAATATTTATAATATATAAAGAATTCTTACAATAAATTAAGAGCTAGACAATTGCCAAATAAAAATATGTAAATAGTATGAATAATAAAATGAAAAAGGAAAATATACGAAAAGATTTTCAACTTAATAATAAAGGAAATCCTTAAGCCAGGCATGGTGGCACATACCTGTAATCCCAGCACTTGGGAGGCTGAGGCAGGAGGATCACTGAGAGTTCAAGACCAGCCTGGGCTACAAAGTGAGCTCAAGGCCAGCCTGAACTGCATAGCGAGACCCTGTCTCAAAAAGACAAAAAGAAATTAAAAAATAAAGGAAATCCTGAGTTCGATTCCAGTTACCAAAAAAAATTCAATAATAAAGGAAATGCAACAAAAACAAAGGATGAAAGATATTTTGGTTTGTCAAAAATGAAAAAGATTATTAGTGGTATGTGTTAGAAATGGATACTCTCTAGTACTTCGTGGGATTTTGAATTGATAACGTGTCTGGAGAGCAGTTATCAAACTATCAAATTTTTATTTATTAAATTTTTTTGATACAGAGTCTCACTATGTAGTCAAGGTTGGCCTCAAACTTGTGGGGTCCTCCTGTCTCAGCCTCCTGAGTGTTGGGATTACAGTCATGTGCCACCAGGCCTGGCTCAAATTTTTAAGTAAATTTTTTTCTTCAAGAAAATTCCATTTCTAGAAATGATTCCACCTCCAGAAATGATTCCACCTCTAGATGATTCTTAGGAGATAACCCTATGTATAAGTACTTGAAAGTTGTATATACAAGAATATTCTCTATCATACTACTTATATGCTTTTTTAAAATTTGGAAAGCAATTTCCTTTTAACAGGAATTGATTAATTTATTGTTCAACTGTATTATAGTTAGATAAAAATAATGTAGACCTATATTTAATAACAGTAGATGTACACATTTTACTTCACTAGAAAGCAGTTTACAAAGCAGTTTTTAAAAATTCTATGCATATAGAATGACTCAGGTAAAAAAAATACATATATCTGTACATTAAAAAATAGCTAGAACCTGGTGTGGTGGCACATGCCTGTAATCCCAGCACTTGGGAGGCTGAGGCAGTAGGATCGCCCCGAGTTCAAGTCCAGCCTGGGCTAAGTAAATTCAAGGCCAGCCTGAATTACAGTGAGATGCTTTATCAAAAAAAACCCCAAGAAACAAACAAACAAACAAATAGCTAGAAATTGGTAAAATTTTAGCAGTGAAATTGAAGATGATTTTTATTTTCTCTTTTATGCTTTTCTGATTTTTTTAAAGCCATGATCATGTGCTATACAAATTAGGTGGGATAAAGCTATTCTCATTTGAAAAGTGAAAACTTTACATGTTACTTTCCATGATCTTTATATTTAGTGCTTCCTACTTTGAAAAGTATTATTGTAATATACTTAAATCATGTCAATTATGTAAAATTGGTTTGTTGTAGTTTGAGTATCTCAGTACTAAATGATTTCTTTTTCAAAATTTTCTTTGCATATTTCAAAGCTCCATTAGGGTGAGCCAACTCTAAATACGACAAGTGTCTTCTTTTTATTATAATTCACAGCCCTTTGCCCTCCTCGCTCCAATATACACAGCGCCACTTGCAGCCTGCGGGTGGAGCGGATCTGAGACCCTCGGGACGCCGGCGGACGGATCCATTTTCCCGGAAAAGTGGGGACCTTTTCTTGCAAATATAACTTACTTAGCCTCATATTTAATAATCTTCACAATTTCAAATATAATCAGTAGAACAAATTACGATCAACAAACATGTGCGATAAAATAAGTAAGTCTGAAGTGAATTTGCAAGTTAAGACTTTTTTCCAGTCACAAATAAGAACTCTCTGGGAAGAGTGGTTTAACCCGAGGCTTCCCGCTCAGGTAAGAAGCGGCGCAGCCTCTCCCCTCCCTCTAATACTTCTCGAGTAACATCCATTCTCTATTCCTGTGGCTCCTTCCAGACACGCAAGCACCGCATCGTCCCGCATCAGGAATGTTCAACACTTGGAGCGGCTCACGGAAATGCTTAGTTCTGGACCAGGTCCCTCTCAGGATAGGGCCGGGAGGAGACGTGGGACCCGCGCGGAAACCCAGAGCAGACGCTTTCATCCCCCAAGTGTGGACCCCACAGAGGGGCTGTGGACGACAGCTGGAAGGAAAACAGACTTCTCGGAGTAGACAGCTTCTCGGCATAAATGGATCGTTTTCACTGAAGTTACTCAGTAAATGTGTAATTGTTATATATTTGACTCTTAAAATAAATCTTAGGGTTTAAAAACAGAGAAAACTAGGAGAGCGAGGAGAGGAGAGGAAGGCGCGGGAGGGGGCAGCCCGTGCGCCCAGGTGCTCGCTCCGTCCCGCGCGCGGCCGGGGCGTTTGCGGGCGGCTCCGCAGGAAACCAGCCGGGCGCGCGCGGGGGGGGGGGCGCTCTGCGCGCCGCATCTCAGTGACTTTTCCGTGAAAAAGACGAATGAAATTTCATCTCAGGAAATTTACTCAAAAACACAAAAGTAAAAGTGAAGGGATCACGGATGTGAGCCCAAAATGTCACTCGTAGTTCCACGCTGACTCTTACCGGACTTCTTACGCAGTCTATTTGCGTCTCATTCCCAACCGAAACCATTTAAGTAGATATTTAATTGTTTAACTTAACGTGGTGATGTAAGCTTGTGGGAGAACCAAAATGTAAGCGGTGACCTTTAGGCTGTTTTCTTACTCAAGAAAGTATACCATTTTTGTCTTTTATTTTTAACCAGTGTAGAATGCAAAAATATTTTTAAAATTTTTTCTTTTAAACCCACTAAAACCTTAAGAATGCCACAGCATTTTTTCCTAAAACATGTAATAAGCAATAATCAATAATGCTGTCGGAGACATATTATTTCTGTGATAATGTGGGTATATAGCCATGTGCTGGTGAATTATTAGAACTAATCCAACCTATTTATGCCCTTCCTATAAATTCTTTATAACTTGGACAAATCATTCTCAGTTTATTCATCAGTGAAGTAGATCTAGCTTTGTAATACTTCAGTCGCAGCGTATTTCTTAGTAAAACCAAGGCTATTTTTTTGCTTTCTAATTTGAGTAATGCGGAAAGTTTCAAAAAATCTGTGAAAAGTGAACTGGTAATTTTTGCTTCTTGCAGGAGAGGAGACATTAAAGAAAGGAATTTTTTAAAATTTCAAATGATTTATAGGGATTTTAAAAATACTGTTTTTCATTGCAAAAATTTACATGAGTCTGATGAGGCTGCTACTATTTAAAAATATGTACATTGGATTATTGGGGATAGTTTACCTACCTAGCATAAACTTTACTTACCTACTGTGAAGGTCAGAATTAAAACTTTCTAATAATAATAAACATTTATTTACACTTGATTATATGCCAGACACTGTACTGTAACTTTACAAGTATTGTCTGATTTAATTCTTGCCCTTAAAATAGTAAAAATAGGGCTGGGGATATAGCTCAGTGGAATAAGCGCCTGCCTAGCAAGCACAGGGTCCTGAGTTTGATCCCCAGTACCGCCAAAAAAAAAAAAAAAAAGTAAAAATAAATAAATACACACACATACACACACACACACCACAAAATAGTTAAAATATACTACTAATTGCCATTAGTTCATTGAAAGGAAAGGTTTTTGCCTATATGGTTTTGATCAATTTTTCATGCCTATATCTTGTAATATAAGCAACTACTTTGAAGATAATAATACACAATGTACTAACTACAATCGTGTTACTCTGCTACAATCTTGTCTTGAAATTTTATACCATTTGATTTTATTATTTTTCTTTTCTTTAAAAGTAAAAAAATTGTTGCCCTATAGTCATATTAATTAAATCTGACTATGATTTCTAGTTTCAGATGAGGGAACTGGGGTTTAAAAAGTTAAATGATTTGTTGGGATAGGATAATGCACCCAGATTCTTAACTACTATGTATACTGTTTCCAACTATATCTGAATAAATGAACAGGCAGTGTTTTCAGGTCCTCCCTTTAGCACTCTGATCTTATACTAGCCTGTGACCTAATCCCTACTAAAGGTAAAGCATCTAATTCAGAAATACTTAAGAGCAGGCAACTGGTTCAGGAGTAAGCAACATACTAAAAAAGAAAGTCTTGTCTAAATATATGCAAAAGGCGCCATTCTTAGGTACTACAAATCTTTAGACTTTGTCGTTAACAGTGCCTGAAGAGGCTCTTTTAACCTCAGTCTTTGTCATAAAATACTAATTTAATTGAAAAAAGATTGAACTACAGAAACTCTATAAGGAAAACAGCAAATCTGTGTATCTATGAACATAGTACAGGTAATATAGAGTGTTATTTATTGTTATTCCTGTTACTTTTCACTGGGGAACTGGTGAAACCATCATCAAACATCAATGATATTGTTACACAGATGATGTTGTATGGCTTATTGATTGTGTGTGTGCGTGTGTTTGTGTGTACTCATGCCAACCAATGTTTCACTCCAGTCTATTAGCTTCCTATCACTATAATAAACTAACTGAAAAGAATGTGAATTCCAATTATAATTGATCAAAGTTCATTTGTGAGTCACAAGGTAGGAGAACAGGGAGTGCCAGGCTAGGGAAAAGGACTCTGAATATTTTACTGTAGTGGTGATGGGGGAAAAGGGGTCATTAGTTAAGTATGAGGCTACAAATTAACTAGATGTAAAAAGAATAAGCTGGAGAAAGGGAGAGTGCTGGAGATAAACTGCCTTTGTCACAATTTGGCCAATAGCTAGCCTAGCTCTTTTTGTCTCAAATGTTTGCAAATTTTCCATTATCTTTCTCTACAAAAGATTTTAAAAATGAAAATGTGTGATTTTTCTTATTATTGATTTAATTTATGTTTATTATAGAAATGCTAGAAAATGAAGATAAAAGAAGAAAATAAAAATAAAGTACCATTACACAGAGGTCACTTCGTTTACAACACCAATTCCTCATAGCACAAGTAGGTTTCTAAGTGTTAAGACTCTGAATTACCATCCCAAATCCTATCAACTTCTTATTTAAATCTAAATTTTCAAAGTCATGTTTGACGACATACATATACCTAATATATATATATCACATAAAATAAAATTTCAAATTAATAACAACAAACTCTAGACATAAAAATAACATTTTAGGTTGTAAAATTTGCTTCTGGGCCAAAATTTGACCTATTCTTGCAATATTGTATGTCTTCCGTATAAATCCTGGCAATTCATATTTGTAAAAAATCTTATTGATTTTACCTGAATAAACTTCTTATATTTCCACAAGTATTTTTAAATGTTAAAGGTTTAAGTTGTTAAAACTATTGAAAAGATAATGCTAAATGTGTTGACTTGCAAACATGGACTTATTTATATAATAAAAACTCAAACAATGTAAGGTCAAAGAATATGTATTTAAGAGGATGTGGACTTGTTTTAATCGTATGTGTTTATTTGCTTTAGTTAGAAAACAAATTTTGAACAATGTATGTATACTCCGTGTCTAAAATGTTTGAATCAGTTCAACTTAGAATTAGGAAATACGGTCTTCTACAGCACTTCGGTAGGACATTAATAAAGAGTATGTAACAGAAGCATTTATTTGATGATCAAAAATGAAAGTGAGTTAAACAAAATTTAACAGATTTCTTGGCTGAGGAACTTTGCAGAATTTTAGTATACGTGCTGCCAAAGCAAGTGCTTTTCAGAGCTTTTAATATGTTGATATACAAATCTTTAAGTGGGAAATATGGCCAAAGAATTATTTATTTTGAGACCATTTTGCAAGACTAACGAATGCTCTATGAAATAATTTAGCAATAAGCAATGCAGTGACTTGACTTAGTTCATTTCTGTTAAAATAGATTTGGTAGAAACAGTATCACTGTTATGGCTTGTATCTAGATGTCCGCCCCAAAGCCACATGGGCTCATGGGTGGGGCTTTTCAAAGGTGACTGGATCTAGAGTGCATGAATTTAGATTAAGGGTGTGTGACTATGGATTAAGGATGTGTGGTCACTAAATTAGTCCACTGGTTGGTTGAGCATAGTTCTGAGTGTGGCTAATGGGCACTCCTACCCTGGATGTGGGTGGCGCCAATAGGCTTATAGCCTGGATGGAATATAAGAGGAGAAGAAGGAAGGCGGACCAGCTGCTTGCTGCTTCCTGCCTTGCCTCCCATGGACTGTTACTCCTCTGCCATGCTTCCCTGCCTTGGAGCTAGCTAAGTACAGACTGAAATCTCTACAAACTGTGAGCTAAAGTATAAACTTCTCCTCCCTTAACTGGTAGGTGGTAGGTATTCTGTCCCAGCAACAAGAAAATAATCAAGTAATCATATTGTCAACCTGTCCAAAAAACAATGATTTGCAAAAATGTGTAATGTCAGTAAATCCTACCTCAAATTACAATCCATGAGTTTTATCCTTAGTATGATTCCAAGTTATAAGTTATTTCTTATCTGATATATGGAGGAAAAGAAACATCAGAAACTCCTAATTTTAATTGAAATGGGAACACTGGGAGAGGGGTCATCATTAATTCAACAAATATTTATAGAATGCCTAGCTAAGCACTGTGTTGTTTCTGAAACCACAAGAATAGAGGAACATATTTTTTCAAAAGAGTGAAATATATTAATATATTAACAGTCACTCATCACTTAAGGACAGGAGTACATGAAAAAATGCTATATTAGACAATTTTGTCATTGTCTAAACATCATAGAATATGCTTAGGTAACCCCTATGTTCACAGGCTACTATACATCTAGACTCTACGATACATATAGTTGATTGCTCTGATCCTGCAAAACTGTGCAGCATATTACTGGACTACTGTGTACAACTGTAACAGAGATGTTTTTATATCTAAACATACAAAAGGCACTGTAAAATACAGTTCCTATGCAATAGGAAATTTTCAGCTTCTTACAATCTTATGGGACCACCTATGTATATGCAGTCTGTTGATTGAAATAGCTTTATGCAGTGCATGACTTGTGTGTGTGCGTGTATGTTCTACATGAACCCCCAAAGCACAAGTGAAGAAAATGTATGATTTGTTACTTATAAAATATAAAGATCACTTATATCACTAACAAAATTTTCATTTAGATTACATTTGATTAATAATCCAAAAAAAGTTAGTCTAAAATTCTGAGCATTGTTGGGCTGGGGATATAGCTCAGTTGAATAAGCGCTTGCCTGGCAAGTGCAAGGTCCTGAGTTCGATCCCCAGTACCACAAAAAATAAATAAATAAATAATAAAATTCTGAACATTGTTAATTTATATTTTTTCTCCTTTAAATTTTCTACACTTTTGTTCTGAAATTCTTATTAATTCAGAAATTTTGTATGTATTCCTTATGTTTTCTTCTATATTTGAGGTGCTTAATTTTTAATTCTAATTCTTTAAAATATATGAGATTTTTGGCAGGTGATGAAGCACTAACAAGATTTTTTCTAAATACTCAGTTTTTATACTACCTTTTACTGAGTAACTTTCCATTCTTTTTCCAGATTTTACATAGGTGCTGAACACCTTGTGTGCATCTGTTGAGAACATTCTATGTGTTCTCTGACTTAACTGATTGATATGGTATATATTATATTAATGGGTTTATATCTTTGTAGTGCTGCTAGTTATGAACATAGTTATGGTGGATTATTTATTATTGGATTTCAATATCTAGTATTTAATGGAGAATTTTCTTTGTGTTCTATTTTAGGAATCTTTGGGCTATATTTTTGTCATTAGGTTCCAGTATTCTAATAAAATGAACTGGATAATTTTAATCACTTTTAAGTTCCAAATAGATTATAAAATATGGAAATTTTCCATTTTATCGAAGTTTGCTGGAATGATCTGTCTGGATTCACCAACATTTCAGAATGATTCTTAGTAACTTTAAAAGTATGTATCTTTTGATTGGTTGTTTTTGGCTAAGTATAAAAAGTTGGTGTACAAAAAGAAAGTACAAAAAGAGAGAAAAATTGATTAATGGTAAGCCTACCTTTTAGAGATTCCATTTTCGTGCAGTTCTTTGTAGCCAGTTTTTAAGTAACAGAATTAATACTATGATGTATTTTTTCTGATTTTTAAATATCAGATTATACGCTTATTCCTCTATAAATTAATATCCTTTTAAACTATGATTTTTCAAAAAATCCAATTGGAAGACATTTCAGTGTTAAGACAAGGAGACAGAGAATTGGACAGATTCAACAGATACTTAAAAGACAAAATGAAGCACTAGAATATAGCTTTAACCCCCAAGACGCCTTCCCCACAAATGTGGACTCAATCCCCAGTACTGTACATACACAGAGACTTAATTATTGCTTGAATAGGTGGGGCACGGGGGAAATGAGCGCGAGAGAGACATCAGGGAAGAGCTGGAGGATTTTCACTTAAACAAAGCTGGAATTTTAAAAAGCCTTTTCTCAACATCATATGTTAAATAGTCTATTCCACTTCTTTGGCTTATGACATGCCAGTTTCTGATAACTGTCTGTAAATTCTGGTGACAATTATGTTGCAATTATTTTAGCTTTACAATGTGTTTTAATATTTAAAAAGACAAATACCCTCCATTCATAAAAAAAAATTTTGTGTGTCTTTACCTATGATTCAATATAAATTTTAGAATGATTTTTAATTTCCAAGAAAAATCCCATAAATTGAGTACAGCTCTTTTCTTCCCCTTTTTATAGTTCTTAGTATAATGTATCATACTTTTTTATGTTGATTTCATGTATTTTTTCTTTTAAAGAGAAAATACCAAAAACAAAGACATAAAACAACATAAAAACATTACAGAATTTCAAAACAAGGTGATAGGAAATTAACAATGGTTGTATTACATATTGTTATCATCAATATGTAACCAATATGATAACGAAGCATGTAACACTGATCAAACATAATTTCAAGTATTTTGTTGTTAGTGTTATTATTGTGCTATTCTATATGATTTGGATTTAGTTTATTGTATTGAAGTAAAATATCTATATTGTGAAACCTTTTGAAGAATACTACAGTTGTGTTACTTAATATCTAAAACCTTTTGGTAGTTAAAGGATCCAACTTTGTTTGAACCCAAATAACAAACATGACTATATTTTCTGTTTTGATACCGAAAGCAAGAGATCTGCATACACTGAACTTGAGCCTGCAGAGAAAAAGAAATAAAAATTCATGCATTTGTGAAAGAACTAGAGTTGTTAATACTATATATAAATCAGAACAAGGGAAGTGGATAGGTGTTAGCTGGCATGTGCATTCATGTCCCATTCTAGACCTGCCCTGTGCTAAATGGAATCACAAAATTTAAAGAACTGCTGTTTGATAGAAATGAAAACAGAATTTCAAAGAAATTCACAAGTTCTCATTAGCATAGATTCTACTTTAAGTTTCTGCAGCTGACTTTAGAGTGACGTGTTTGAATTTTCCAAGCACTGGCCTTATCTATGGAAATCAAATCTCAGAGCTACTTCCAGTAATGTAAATCCGGATCAGGAATTGAGATGGACGTCTATTTACAATCCTTGTTTTGTTTTGTTGTTTTGTTTCAGTTTAACAGTTTTATTAAGGTAGAATCCACATACCACACAATTTGCCTTTCCCTGTCACAATACTGGAGATTGAATCCAGGCCTTTTGCACTGAAGTGAATCTGCAACTTTTTTCTTATTTTCAGACAGGGCCTCCCCACATCGATAAATTGCACGGGCTGGGCTCGAACTTACAATCCTTGTGCTTCATCCTCCCAGAGTACTTGGGCTACAGGTATATGTACAAAAGCCAGCTCATTTCACCCATTTAAAGTGCAGTTTATTGGTTTTTGGTATTCTCACGGATACAGACAATGATCACTACAGTCAATTTTGGAACATTTTCATCTCCTCAAAAAGAATCTCTGTAGCCTTACCCACCCATTTTCCTATCCTCAGATTTAAACAACCTAATCTACTTGTATCTACATAGAATTCCATTTTCTATTGACACAGGTTTCTTCTGCTAATTAATATGAATGGAACTGTAGAGCATATAGTCTCCTGTGACTGGCTTCTTCTACTTAATATAACTATTTCAGTAGTCAGTCCTGTTGAGCACATATGTACTTCACAATTTTTTTTAATGGGCAAACAATATAGCATAGTATGGACACAACACTTTTTGTTTATATCCTTGTTGACTGATAGACATCTGGGTTGTTGCCACCTTTTGGTGGTTCCGAGTAATGCTGCAATAAACATTTTGCACAGATTTCTGTATGGATAGGTTTTCATTTCTCTTGTTTATCTACGTAGGAGCAGAATTTCTGGGTCATATGGTAACTAAATGTTTAATCATTTGAGGAAGTTCTAAACTGTTTTCAAAAGTGGCTATACCATTTTACATTCCTGTAAGTCATATGTAAGGTTTCAATTTGTTCATGTCTTTGGTTTGGTTTTAGTGGCTGTGCTTTTAACATCCAAGAATCTTTTGATAAATCCAAGGTCATAAAAATTTACCTTCATGGTTTCTTCTGAGTTTTATAGGATTTGCTTTTATATGTAGGTCATCAATCTATTTTAATTCTTGAAAATGGTGTGAGATAAGGGACCTAGTCTTTTGCAGGTGGCTAGTTGTCTTAACAACACCTGTTGAACAACAGTCCATGGTTCCTGAGCCATATTTGATGTTATATTCCAATCTTCTCAATGGCTTTCAGATTAACTGAAGACTAGGCACTTGTCCCATAATTCTGCACATTTATATCAATAAAGCTAAGGTATTTGGACACTGCTTTGTAAATAAAACTAAATACTCTTGAATAATGAATAGACAACAATTCTATTTTTGTTATGACTTAAAATATACCTGACCCACAGACGTAGATATTTTATTGTTATGGCTCATGACTGAAAAATATGGAAACCTCTGAAATATGAAATCTTCACTTCCATCTTCTTGTACTAGTTTCGGTCTTACCATTAGGTAACTGGAAAACCCAGGACCATGATATTGCCCTTGACTTATTTTTTTTATTTATTTTTTATCAGAATGTTTTCAATAAACAATACATTCATCAGGGAGTTGGTATGTGCACATATCCCATCTTAATCCTTTGTTCTTCCCCTCACCCCTCCACAAGGAACCAAACTGTGGGGACAGCGGTGACTGCACATTGTATTCTGAGAGCGCTCGCGGTAAGAGAAATAGGGATTAAGAAGCGATACAAGTGAAGCAGCAGGAACAGGTAGGTAGGCGCGTGGGTTGGATTGGAGCGGCGCATTGGAGGCAGAACAGACAAAAATACCTGAAAGGTTTGGAAGCTATAACTAAATTTTGTACTATTTATTTAATAGTAAGAAGAATTTGTCACTAAAAGATCAAATGTTATTACCCTTTTCTCTTATTCTCTTAGGAAATCAACTTTTGTCTTCCTAGACTCCTATTTTCAAGTAAAGTGCAAAAGACATAATAAATGAATTTTCCCCAGGATTAGATATGATTGTATAGGGTACTGATTTTAGAGCCCAACATCAATTTGACTAAATGTGTCTTATTTCTAAAACCTCTGAAATGTTTAAAGGGTGAAAGTGATGGTTACTTAAACCATGGCAAAGTTTGTGGCTTACCATTTTGTACAAATCTTTGGCTCGCTCCCTTTTTTGTGTCTTGAGACAAGATCTTGCTGTGGGTCAGACTAGTCTTGAACTCACTATGGAGCCTAGACCAGCCTTGAATTTGTAACATTTCTCCTGCCTCAGCCTCCTGAGTGATGGGATTACAGGCCTATGCCACTACACCTCGATTTTTTCTGTATTCAACTCCGTGGCTTTATTGACCACCTACATAAACACTTCTTTCATCTTTATCTCTAGCTGTTTCCTGAATATCCACACATCTTCCCTATTACTTAAACTGGCATCTCTAAGTAGGAATCTCAATCTATCTTATGCAGAACTCAATCTATTCTACTCCTCTATGCTCTAGGGCTGTATAGCTTCTCCTATACCTCTGTCTCAAGGGCACTAGAGTCCATCTAGAGAACTAGGCCCAAGTTGTCAGTAATATTTAATTTCCCATATTTTCTCTTACCTTATATATTCATTGGTTCAAGTCTTTAATTCTACTTTGTCTTTCAAGTCTACCCCTAACCCTTCAGCCCCACTTCCATAGTCCAGCCCTCCTATCTCACTTGAACAACTATATTAGCTTTCTCATTGACTCACCTTTCTCTACCTTTTTACGTTCTATTGTTGACCAAGTTCCTCTGTTTTAATTGAAATTTCAAAAGCAATAGAGCCACATCGACAGTTTAGATGAGAAAGTACTTATGTCAAAAAGTATGAACAAGCCAGGTAATGGTAAGAATCCTATACAATCTCAGCACTCTGGGAGGCTGAGGCAAGAGGATAGCAAGTTTGAGCCCAGTCTTAGCAATTTAGCAACTAAGCAAGACCCTGTCTCAAAATAAAAATTTAAAAAGGGACTGGGGATGTAGCTCAGTGTGACTGTCTCAAAGGGGGGGGGGGGTAGGGATGTAGCTCAGTATGAAGGAAAAGAAGCAGAAAAAGTATGAACATTTTTAGCAATTAAATATGTATTTCTAAACTGTAAGAAATTTCCAGCCTCACCACACTTTCATTACATATAATCTTTTTTTGGTAATGTCATGGATGATTCTTTTTTAAACTTAACTTGGAGTTAGTCTAAAATGCAAATGTTTCATATTTATGTATGTGGGCTAAAATACAAAATTTTTTTAGATTGGAGTACCAGATCCTAGCCTAATTTTCACTCTTTATAAGTTTTTAAAAAAACCTTTCTGATGTACCTAGATCTTTTTATATATCCTTCCCTATCTTTAGAATGGCTAATTTCTTTCCTAACTTGTTATCTGCTTGAAAAATTATTCATCACTAACATTCAAACTTTCTCTCTCTTGTGAAGTTTTTGCCAAAACTTCTATGTATCTTTGGTGCTCTTACATCTCTTTCAATACAATTTATTATCCTTTATCTATCCCACGGTTGTAAACATATTTCACTTAGTCTTCTGGATTATGAGTTATAAGGAAAAGGACAAGGTTATTAACTTTACATTCATGTTTCCAGTATATAGGGGCTGGGCACATGCTTGTTGAATCTTCATTAGTTTGCAGTAATAACAATGTTATATATTCTTAAGGAACAGTTTATCTAGCAAGTCTGCATATATGAATTCAGAAGTTTTCTAAGGTGCACATATTCTTCTGATACCCTTCATATTAATATACCATATACCTAAAAATATAGAGAATTAGAGACTTTCCTGTTCAGAAGCCTATATAACTTTTTGTGTTGAATAAATGTACTATGGTCAAAATCGTTTTTTTTCAAAATGGTTTTCATACTAGTTTTCTAGTCAGCATCCCTTAAAGTTATAGTCTGTTTTCACAAGTATACTTTTACAGCAATATTGCAGAATTAAAATCCAAATGATTATAAACATAAAATTAAACATGTCATTATCAACTTTTAACTCCTAGCCAGAGTGGACATTCAGAAAATTTTACAGGTAAGATGTACAATAGGTTTTAAACTGAAAATACTTTTGCATGTATCTTGGTAAGTACTATTACAGCTCTTCCAAATTGATAATGCAGGCTATTGCTCATTACAAGCAAAAGTTAGTTTGTCTCAATATAAGGAAAAGTTAAATTGTCTACATATTATCATGAGGAATCATCTGAATGTATTCGAGAAAGCTAATAAATGTTTATTTTGGAATTTTAAAGAAGGTAATAGAAAGTTACATCAGAGTGGATTTTTATCTTTAGGGTTTTTGGTTTTACTCTCTGGAGACAGGGTCTCACTGTGTGGTTCAGAACAGCCTAGCACTATTTAGGCCACACTGGCCTCAGACTTAGGTCAATCCTCCTTCCTCAGCCTCCTGAGTGCTCGAATTACAGGTGTGCACCACCACACCTGGCTTCAGAGCAGTGATTTTGGAAGAGTACTAACTCCAACACAGTGAGACAGTTGATAAATTAGAAACATGACTACAAAAGAAATTTGGGTTTTGAGGTTGTTTTCAAACAGGAAAAAACACTTTAAGTATCTAAAGATCAATGTTTAAAACAATATTCATGAGTGTATATAAATTTCTGAATTTAATTTAAGGTTAAAGATACCCTAGTCCGTTCTAGTCCCTTGATTTTCTTCCTGGAAGTCACTTTCTCGGCCTTCCTTATTCTCTAAAATAAAACAAGGTATTAGCTATTTTTTTCTTTCCTTTGGTGACAAATTTATTGTTACAGCCAGCCTTAGATTATTAAGCAAAAACTAGATAAAACTAGGAATATTTATACTATACAGACTTTGAAGTGCTGATTTCAAAGACAAATTAGTTTTGTTTAAACTTTTATGTGCATTAACTCATCAGTGAGAAATTATACTTATCAATATGGAGTGGTTCATGATAAAGCTATTGCCATTTATTAATGTAAGTTTTAGAAGTTCATTACAGCTACTTTTCCATGGAAGGAGACATTAACAAAATTTACAATATAATTTTAAAAGATCACACTGTTTATGCAATTCTAATAATCTATATTATATTCATCACAACTTGTATGTAAAAAAAGCACATAGAAGAATATTTGTTACTTTGCTTTTTTTTAGCATTAAAATTCCTCAGGAGTGCTATGTGATGAATTTTGTCTTAGATGTCATTGCTATGATTAAAACTGACTTACACCAAATGCAAATATATTAAATAATATCAGTACAGTTATAATAGTTAAAAAAAGAACTGACCTACAGGAGGCCGGTAGCCTGCCTTCTAGGACTCACTACTAAATGATTTGCTTCTAAGTAACATTTTCTTGGAGTCAGTGGTTACATACTGAATTCTTATGACTGTTATTAATGAAATTATTTCAACAAGATTTAAGAATTTTTTTCTAGTACAAAATGAAGATGTACTTCATGTCCTATGGAAGTACAAGTGCTCAAGAAATATATTTTTGAAATGAATAAACATATGAATAATGTACATATGGCTAAAACTTGTCTAAATTTATTCTCCTGAAGTGTTTCCATAAAATAAGCAAATGCTGAGGCTGCTACAATTTAGTGTATTGTAATTTTAAAATGTATCTTCAGATTTTTATTTTGATGCAGTTAACTAACACTCAGCTCTTATAGTTCTACTTCAAATAACAGTAAGTAGATCATACCTGTCTACTTAGTGTGCACCTAATGTATTAGGCATTTTGAGATTCCTAACATAAGCTGACTATCATTAAGCTAGTTTCTCTAAACACCTGTCACAAAACTAGATTTTATCTATAAGGGATAGTGGAAACTATTGTTATATGGTGAAAAAAAATCAATTATTCACTGTAATAATTTTCTAAAATTTAACCATTTCTTAGATTTAGTACATATAAACAACATCAATATGTATTTATACCACTTTGTAACTTTAAAATGTGCCCATTTAGAACCCAATTTCAGCTTTAAATAAATATGGAATTACTAAGAAATGGTCACCGCTACATTTGGGTACCAATTCATCATGGCTCTTTTTTTTTTCCTTTTATCCATCTTAGATTGTAATAGTGAGATATTTCCACTTTTAAATTTCTATTTAAATTTCCTTTGGTTAATGGTTGATAAGTTCTTCTTTGTTCTGATTCACATTTCACCAACCACTGCAGAAAATCAGCATCTTCATGTTTGCATATTTTACTTGCTTAGCTTTCAACAAATGCTTTTAAAATAATTTGATGCCAAATACCCTTCCTTGGGCTGTCCTTAATTTGAACAGAAGTATATTATTTTCAGTTTGGTTTGTATGAGTCAATTTTGTCAGTTAAAACTGTCATCTTCAATGGATAAAGCAATAACCACTGTTGAGACCATATCACCTTGTCTATAGATTAGTTGTGATTGTACTATTTTTTATGATAATTGGTGTGTTTGTCAATATGTTTTTGTACTTTTATGTTTCTAAAATAAAAAAAAAACTGTCATCTTATCCACATTTAACTCTTCTTTTTTACTGCTTTTTGGTAGATTAAATTCAGAAAGAGCTGCAACAACAGTTAAATTCAAAACAGGAAGTCATGTGTTCTTCCTTTAGATGCCTACCTTTTAAGCCTGACTTATCTCCCCCTGCTGGTAGTAATATAATTCTCATTTG
The DNA here is from genome assembly GCA_004027595.1 of Dinomys branickii. Classification (NCBI taxonomy): domain Eukaryota; kingdom Metazoa; phylum Chordata; class Mammalia; order Rodentia; family Dinomyidae; genus Dinomys; species Dinomys branickii. Next base: position 56,351 of record PVLD010000490.1, read on the forward strand.
AGGGCATGTTGTGCTATAGTGAGAATTTCAGAATGAATAGCTTTGACTTCATAATTCAAAGAGATGTTTATGTTATTCTGTAGTGAATGTTTTAATAAAGCTAGAATTTATGTATCTATCATTGAAAGGACCTGGCTAACATTTCTGCAAAACAAAATATTTATTGATGCTCTCTTAAACAGAGTCCAGAGTGCTCACCATTACACTATGGAACCAATTTGCTCTCTTAAACAGACTTCATAACATCACAGTACTGAAATCTACATACAGCAAATAAAGTGAAACAGTACGAAATCCTTAAATTTTATTAAAACATTTCAGAATGATATAATCCTTTATTTTTAGGTTTTTAAAATTATATTCATACAATATGCCTTCCCTTTTAATTTTGTGCACAATTCTGTCAAAGTTTTTCCTTTTAAATCCTATATACAATTTCAAGTACATTTACTTAAATATATAGAATAAATGAAATGGCAAGTGAGAGTTAACACTAAATTACTTTGGCTACAGCAAAAAACTTCATTGAAAGTTTGGGTTTTTTGTGCGAGTTATTTTAAGGAGTAACTTGTTCTTATAAATGGCTCTGTAAAAGATGGTCATTTGCTTCGCTCTCTTACAACTAATTAACAAACAAATGTCTTAAAATTGAAGGGAAGCCAAGAAGAGAAGCAAACTGTTGCTTCATATTTATTATTTTGCTGTATCTGAAATATTAGATTAGAAAATATGCCCCAATAGATCCACAATAGTCATAATCTAATTATACCAAATTTAAATCTACTAGGAAAGTAATTTCTCTTAACTTTAATCATCTTTAACATTTTTACCAACATACTTTCTTTGCTAGATTACCTTTTCAAAACCAGTGTCAAATTTCTAAAATATCCTGGTGCCTTCTCTAAAATCCACTATCGTATAGGCAATGAGAAATTTCTAACATTCTTCTTTTTCCACTTTTTAAGATGGAGGTAAAGAAACACTCGAGCTGTAGAAAAAAGAAAACAAACACTTTTTCGCCTATAATTCATAGTAAGAAATATATTTTCAAGGTAACTCAGTACACATATAAAGTGTTTATTTAAAATTGTATCTTTACCGTATGTGATGTACTCAGATTTTTTATTTTCTATATTTCAAATATAAAATGCTACAAAACCCACTAAATTAATTTCATGATGTATGATACATAACAATACTGATCTAGAGCAGATGCTTTGACAAGTTGATGTGAAAGATCAGTCAAAATGAGCATCATAAGCTTCCTTCATATCAACTGTAGATCTTTTTAAGTTTTTAATAAATTTTGTATTAAAACCATTTTTGAACTGATGTTTGTCTAGAACAATTCAGTATTAAAAATACTTGTACAGTTTAACTCTCTGGTTCAGATCCAGCATATGTGTAGGTTCCATGAAGATTAGGCTATCATGAAGATTTATGGCCTTAAATAACTTCATATTGAAATCTTATTTCAGAAATGCATTTCATTGAGGGTCCTATCCTATGCCTTGTTCAGTGAAACTTTTATAACATGTAACTGATAACTATGACTTAGAAACATGAGGCATGCTAAAACAATATAGTTAAGTAATTGGGTTATAAATCAATAGCATTAATAAAAATGTATAAACGTAGGGAAAATTCTTAATTATAGGTCAGAAGGATTAATAAAAGGATAACGTTTATTCTGTTTGTTTGTTTGACACAGAGTTTCACTATGTACTACAGGCTGGCCTTGAACTCACTTATGTAGCCAGCCTCAAACTGAGGATGATTCTCCTGCCTCAGCTTTCCAACTGCTAGGATTACAGGTGTATGGTACCACACCTGGCATTAAAGTTTATTCTTGAGAACCAGAATAGGCCAAAATGAATAAAGACAGTCACACAAGGGAAAAAAAGTTCATTTCTAGACTCAACAAAAATGGACCAAACACATTGAATAAGCTTCATAAACACTATTGCAAATTTGATTAAGGTGCATTAAAAAACTTGAAACAACTTACACATTGTTAAATCATCTGATAACTGTACAGTTCTGACCTCAAAATCAGCATCCCTAACTTGTCAAAGTTTGTCATTTTAAAAGTAATCTAATTATCCTAAACAAATAACTTTGATAGTCTAAAACTTATATAACATTCATACAATATCTTTTTTCATATAATCTTTTACTTTTTTTCTATCTTAAAATTTGCTTCCTAGTAAAGGTAATTTTATTACTAACGAGTAACAAATACAGTGAGATGACTTTCTAACTTTTTTTTAAATTCCCATCACTTTCTGGTAAATTGCATTTAAGATAAATATTCTTCAGTTTGTACCAATTTTTGTAATGGTGTTTAATACATAGTTAATATTTAAAATCCATTTATTCCGGGACCGGGGATCGAACTCAGGGCCTTAGTGCTTAGCGGCAAGCACTTAGCCCACTGAGCTGTACCTCCAGCCCTAAAATCCATTTAAAATTTAAATTAAATCTGCAATTCATTGCTCAAAACTACATATGAGAATATCCAGAAATATTCTCAGCAAATAAAACTGAGTCCTGCAACTCATTCCTTAAAGCAAGGAGGCATTCTTAGGTCTTATGAAAGATTTACTGGGTTACCTTTCCAACAAAAATTGACAAGAATATAACAGTGAAATCTAAGGCTACTAAAAGTCAACTAATTTTGGACGTAAGAGTTTTAAAAGTGTAAGAGTAAAAACAAAAAAGGGAAAAAAGAAAATGAAATAAAGAAAATGACTATTAATTGATTCTGTATAAGATCTCAAGACAAGGAAAATAGTGATTTAATGCGGAAATACTGATATGCATTGGAACAGTGTATACTGGAGAGAAAAGCTGCTATGAACCATATTCAAATTAAAGCCCTTATAAAGACAGTTACCTTATCTGTTTTCTTTCATTATTTTATATGAAGCATCTACCATAAAACTAATCAGCACCTAGTAAGTTCTCAATACGTATTTAAGTGAGGGAAGAAACTAAATATTTAATTTTTAGAAGAAACTAAATATTTAAATTTTAAATTAAAAAATTAAGCAGTTCTGCAGTAATGCCAGGACTTTCTCCACCATAGTGTCCCAGCCACAGTTACTTAAACACACAAAATTACTAGTTCACCAGTAATGTTCAAATATACAGGAAGATAATTGTTCTTTCATAAGCAAACTGAAATGTTGCTATTTTGAAAGAGTGAACAATATATTCTGCACAATCTGTGTTACTTAATCTGTTAAGTTTTATGAGCAAACCTGTAATAAATAGTCTACTGATTTACTAAACAATGTTTGCTATTAAGTGGTTTTAAAAATATCAAGACTTTTTTGTGCAAAAATTCAGTAAATGAAATATGAAAATGTGAAGTAGCATCACATAGCCAAAGAATTAGTACACACTTCTAATGTACCGGTATATTTATTTACTTTAACTTAAAAGGATACCTTGCCAGCCACCAGGAAATATTTTTTACCTTCGTTTCATACTTTTTAAAAATTATTTTCAAATTATTGGTACACCCAGTGCTGTCATAAGATAGAGAAATGTAAAGAAAACAGCAAACCAACTGGTGAATTAAAAGAGCCACCCTAAGCCTGACCTCAGCTTTCACTGAACCTTTTCTTTAGAAGAAAAGTAAAAACAAACCTAGCTTTTGCTTTGCCTGCCAGTGTAACTGAGTAGAGTAGCCACATGTAGCCCTCTACGTAAGGCCTCCTCACTCTAGGCACAAACGCCTTTGAATCACTGTCTACTACACTACACAGTGGTGCACAATAAGGTGAATGAACTTTTCCAGTGGTGTTCGCTTTGGGCAGAGCCAACCAGACTCTCGGACTCCAGTTCATTGAAAACAACATGTATTTGACAAGAATACAGGATGAAGAAAACAAAATGATTCATTCTACTATGAATACGATCGTATGATCCACTAAACTACTGCACCCCAGCTTGCCCTTTTTCGGAAAACTAAAAGCAAAAAATACCCCCAGTTGGTGGGCATCAAATATCTAGAAATGATCTTTTTTCCAGATCAACCAAGTTGCCTTTTTCCAGTTTTCACTACCTTTCATAAAGCTGTCTGTGGCATATAAATATGTTAGGCATACTTAAGCACATATGAAAGGATAGCCTTCAGAAACAGAGGGAGGGTGTCAGGACACCTACCTTAAGGCATCGTTCCAGCCTAGCCGCTGGACAGAACACCAGTAGACAAAAAGCAAACCTTTTGTCCTCCTGGAGCTTACATTCTAGTAGGGAAGGAGAAAAGGATAAAAAAAGGTGGAATATCCAAGGGATAAAACGAGAAAGGAACCACGGAATTTGCAGTTTAATTTGTGGCTACGCAAAGAAACACCGACCGGACATTTGAGCAAAAACTCTGGAAGAGGAGGGGGAGAGCCCCACGAATACCTGGGGCAGGAGCCTGGCAGAGCCCTCACCCGGCACCTCCGGGCAATGTCAAGGCTTTGGCTTTTACCCCACTCGGGTCGCGATAGGAACACAAGGCAGGGTCCTCAGCAAAGGACTGACAAGGTCTTAGTCCCTTCGGTGATTTCTAGGGCAAGGAAATAACCTGCAGGCAAGTTCTTCCCATGGTTTTAGCACACTGCTCTATGCATATGCAAAATACAATTAAGGCTGACTAAAGAACACAAATTTCGGCCTTTTGAATAAAGCCTGCTGACTTACTGCACCTTTCACCTGTAGGATAGCACCCCTTCTCATTTACACAAGTAAACCTTAGAGAACCGTGAACTGCTGAAACCACTCCCTCGTTTTACAGGGAGCGACTACAGGGCTTGATACAGTATGTATCCCAGTTGGTGGACTCCAGCCGCGTCCGGCGCCTCGTCTCCAACGCGCAGAAGGAGCGCGGCCCGCACCCCGCGGCCCAGGCCCGGCTCTCGGCTCCACCCACACCCGGACACTGGCGCCGGGATCGGCTCCGCTGCAGCCGCTGCTCGCTCGCACAGCGTCGCCTACAGGCCTCGTCCAGACTGTTAGGGAGGAATCCAATCCACCGCCAGCAAAAAGCAAGTCCAGCAGCGAGCGCCCGTCTCCAGAAATAAAGGCATCACAAACTCGACTGATTCCAACTGAACGCAGCTGGGCGTCATCTTCACCTTGGAGGGCTGCGCTCCCACTCCCCGGCAGTGACACGCAGACAGGCGTGAAGTCCGGCTCTCGGAAGGAGAAGGCTGTACGATACATCCATCCACCCAGCCGGGGCACACGCTTCAGCATGCCCCGTCCACGTCGCTTGGCCGCCGTCCTCTGCGTGGCCGCCCGCAGCCGGGCTCCCCGAGGCTGAGGACGGGCGCAGGGGCTCAGAGCGCCGCCGCCGTCCGCGGCCTGCGAGGCACCCCGGGCCTGAGCAGCCTCCCGTGCTCGAACGGCACTGAACTCGGGCCCCGCCGCGGTCGGGCTCGAGGAAAAGAAAGCCCCGGGAGAGCCGGCCCCCGAGTCGCGGCGCAGACGCCGCCCCGCAAAATCCACTCTCCAGGCGGCGCCGGGGCCGCCCGAGGAGCAAGCCGCAGAGAGGAGGTGCTGCCGCACGAGCGGCCGCCCGGCCGAGTCCGCGTCCGAGTGCGAGTGCAGCGCGAAGCGGGGCGGCGCGGCCGCGACTTGAGCCCGAGTGGCGGCCGCGGCGGCGGCGGTGGCGGAAGTGGAGTGGGGAAGAGGGGGTGGTTGTTAGTGTTTGGCGCCGGCGGAGGGAGTCATTCCTGCAGCTGCACTTCCGGTCGGCATTTTGTTCTGAGAGGGAGAGACGGAACGAGAGAGAGAGACACACAGGGCTCCTTCCCCCGCCCTCCCCCCTCCGTCGGTACCGACTCACCCGACACCGCCAAGCCGCAGGGAGGGCCGCCCCCGCCGGCAGGAGGATTGGTTCCCGGGCCCGCGGCGATGCCCCCCCGGTAGCTCGGGCCCCCGCTCGGGTGTTTGTGAGTGTTTCTATGTGGGAGAAGGAGGAGGAGGAGGAAGAAGAAGCAGCGATTTGTCTTCTCGGCTGGTCTCCCCCCGGCTCTACATGTTCCCCGCACTGAGGAGACGGAAGAGGAGCCGTAGCCACCCCCCCTCCCGGCCCGGATTATAGTCTCTCGCCACAGCGGCCTCGGCCTCCTCTTGGATTCGGACGCCGATTCGCCCAGGTAAATTCCTGCTCTTTATTTCGGCGGCGGCGCCAGGTCCTCAGCGTCCCCGCTCCTCGCCGCCCTCCCCGCCGCTTCCCCGGCGGCCCCGGGTCTCCTCCGCGGGCGCGTCGGGAGTTCGCTCCCCTCCGGTGGCAGCCGCCCTGGGTGGCGGGGTTCGTGCCGCTCTCGGCCGGCTCCCGTGCGGCGGACCGGGCTCCTGCGGGGCCGGGAGGCGCAGGCCCGGCGGAGAGCGCAGGCCGCGGGCCAGCGGAATCTACTTGAGCTCGGGGATTAGGCGAGCGCCGGGCGGAGCGGAGCGGCTGCTGGTCGGTGACAGGCCTCGCCCGGGAGAGCAGCCGGAGCTAGTGAGGAGGCGGAAACAATACAACTCCCAGCAAATGTGCGCCGATCGTCCCCATATTTACAACTTTCCCGGCCCGGGAGCGGGGAACGTCCCGGTGAAACAAACAACCCCCTTCTCCCCCCTGTGACCCCACGGAGGGAGGAAGTAGTTTCAGTTAGCGAGCCAAATGTAAATACCCCGACGCGAGAACCGTGCTAATTCTTGCTCTTTGTAAAACTTGTTTGGACGTTGGAAAGTTAATAAAGAGTCGCTTGCTTTTTAAAAGAATTAAACCATCCACATCAATATTTAATACAGAAAACCATAATGTAGAAGCGACTGTCCCTCCTACCCCCCGGGGAGCTTTTATGTTGTTTGACAGTGTGTGTTGCACATGGACTTTTAATTCAAAGTCAAGTATAAAGTACTTGACAGGTTTACTCTGCCACTTTATATTTGTATGCGTTATGTAAGGGCAATTTTAAACGACTGTGCATAAAGCACTCAGGTACTTCCTGACCCAAACATGTACAAACATACAAAGAATTTAAAATGTTCTGAGCATTGTGCTGAGATAAGGATGAAGACGAATGTTCTTTAAAAAGAGAGAAATTAAGTAATGCTTAAAATCTTTGAGAGGTTTTTGAAAAAGAAAGAAGGTGCCATCCTTTCATGTCAGGGCAGATCTTCTTGAGGTCCCAGGGTTGTCATTGGCTGTTTGTGCCATGATGTTTGACTGTGTAATGAGAGAGGTGTCGTTTTAATAGGTCAAATGTATCTGTAAATGCTGGAGAAAAATATCAGTTCTATCTTAACAAGTTCTACTTCAGGACAAGTGTTGAGGGCTTGTTTATGGAGGCCTTAGTAGACTGGTGTAAGGGGGAACCGCCAGTTTAAAAGTCCTCAGTCAGAGAAGTTGCATAGAAAATACTGTAAATGTACCTGGCGCAGACTCTTTTGATACTTCGTTTCATATTCAGTGAAGGAAAACCCTTATTGCTTTAAATGAAGTACCACTGCTCAATAAAGTTCCTTGTTTTGCTACTGGGTGCTACACTAGTTCGAAATACTTTGTTTCTTATTAAATTACTATTGTCACTGTTGAATAAGTAACTTTTCTGAACCTTATTTTTGAGTTTAGCATCCTGTTTACAACAAACTGTTTCACATTTACTATAAACGTAGGGATAAATGTTAGAAAGGGTTAAGTTAATATAGCTGTCACGTACAAGGCATGTTTTTAATGCTATAAATCCGTGTAGTAGTCAGTAGCGTGTCCGTGATTTGTATTGGTCAGGGAGCAGTTTGAATTTTAAAAAGCCTGAAGCTCCTGCTGAGCCCCAATCCCGGCCTCCCTCCCTCCCACTAATCTCCCATTCCTGTCTTTGTGCTGCCTGCTCCTGTTAGACACTGTTTGCCACGGGGCCTCAGGCCTACAGTGGGCTGGGGGGGGGGATGCGGATGGGGGACATGCCAGGGAGGGAATGCATAAGGGAGGAACTTTTCACATTTTAAGAAAAAGCTGAGGGTTTTGTTTTTTGGGGGCCATGGAGTGTGGTAAGAGCTTCATTATAAATGTTTAAAAGATTTTCATATGTTCCTATGGTTGTCTTTGCAACTTTTATTCATTAAAATACTAAGATTGTCAAGGTGAATGCATTTCCCCTAAAGATGGAAAGAACAGTTCTCGTTTAAATTTAATCAGAAGCAACTTATGTTTAGAGCTTTATAAAGGGAGCCCTATGCAGATGCTTGACTCAGTGTGTTAAATATCAGTTTCATCTGTTATTTTTGAGACTTGGGAATTTGATTATAGTTGACTATTCCTCTTTTTTCCCCATTGCTGCATATCTAATAATTCCACATATCTAATACAGATTTTGTGATAGCTTTCATTAAGATAGAATAAACATTTCTTTAAAATGTATTTGAAAATGTTCTTTGGCCTGGACCATTTAAATTGAGCATTTTTAAAAGAGACTACTTAGAACTTAAACTTGAACTTTAAATCTTTGATAACTTAATTGGAGAGGATAATGTGTGTTCTACTGTTGAGCCTGTCCTTTACTGAGGTACTTACCAGTGGCTAACTTTGTACAGTATTTTCATTTTTTAAAAAGTCAGTGAAAAGAGACAGACATTAAGTGTTCCAGTATTCTTAAAATTCTAGTTGCATTATTTAACTTGAAGACAATTTTAAACTAAATAATGAAAATTAATAAATTAATATTGAACATTAAATATCTAAAGTGTTTTGAGGAGTGTATATAGAATGCGTCCTTTTTAAAGTCATTCACACATTTTAGTGAAGTTATTTTGAGTGTATTTTTGAACCTGTGCTAGGTATGATTATACTACTGTACATTTTTTAAAAAATATTTTTGAAGAAAGACTGTGAGATTCTCTTTAGGGATGAAAAGTGAAACTTTTTACAACAGTAGTAAACAATTGTGGCTCTGCACAGTGATCATTATTAAATTTAAGAAATACAAGCAAAACAAGACACTGAAACATGAAAACATTTGGGAGATGGGGGGCGGGGCTGGAATACCGGACACAAACATGTCCCGTTTCAGAGGCTTCCTAAACTAATTACATACTTAATTTTTTGGTACCAATAAATCATTAGATTGTCGTAGAAATATCTGAACTGTCTGTGTTAGATTTTGACATAGCTTATTGTGGTATATTTATGCTTTCTCAAAGTTGGATGCCTAATTAATAATACATGAGTACATAAAAACTAAATTTGAGTTTTAAGTAATTTCATTTAACTTTACTTTCTGTTGCTTTTTAGGAAAAGCATAATTTGTAAATTAGTCCAAAATTTTAAACTAGTATTTATTTCACTTTTGTATTAGGTGATTGGGAGATCTGAGGTAAATAAAATTCTATTTAGAGAAATGTGGTTTTAATTCTATCACATTTATTTGTCATAATATAAATGGGAAAGTACTAACCAAGTACCTTTATAGAAGCCTGATAATTAACTATTTTGTTGAAGATGCTTATTTTAATATCCTAAGCATAGGGAATTGGCTTTGGCAGCAATTTATGGACTTACAGCCTTCAAAGATCATTTTTTAAGCAAAGTTTTTCCTACTTTCAACAGTTGTCATTTATATTAATTTTTTGTATTTTTAAACTGGTCCTTCAAGGTGACCTGAGTCTATTTAGAAATATTTTCATGTTTCTGTGAGAGAAATGACCGGCATGATTTCTGGTCAAAAAACTTGACACTAGAGGCCATGTGATTTGCACAGATTCCTGGAGTGAATCAGTTGAAGAAGAAAGGATTCTCTGACACTTACTAGTTTTTTTTAAAAATAGATTATGTTGCTTTAAGAAATACCTGAGCTTTGATTTTGAACGTAGGTGTTGCTCAGTGCTGACACTGATAACATTTGTGACTTTTTCAATTATCTGAGTTCAAGTTCCTTTTCCTTTTTCTTTTTAACCTTTGAGAGATATTAACTGTTTTCTTGTATGTGTTTTCCTCTAAAGAAAATAGAACTTTTACATTAGAAATCCTGGCAGCCTTGGGTGTATGTGTTTGGTGTTTGAATGGCTGTTTTTGTTTTCATATGTCCCTACAGAGAAGTATAAGAGAATAACCATATTGTTAGTAAATATTAATTTCTCCTGAAATGTTGAGTTTTTAAAATTTTATTTAAAAAATTACTAGAGTGAAGTTTAGTGTTTCTAGTTAGTTTAAAAGCATTTTTTAAAACCATGTCTCTTAATGTCTCTTAATAATCATGTCTCTTACAATTGTAATTATAAAAGGTATTTTATGTGCTCCAAATAGTTTGCCTACAGAAATAAATAAAAGTGATTTTAGATATTTATCTTTTATGTAATTTTGATTTGGTATAAATCTGGAATTAATTTTAATGGATTGGGTTTGTAAGTTTGCATTGTCTTAAGGCATATTTCTTTCTATTCCCAAAGTGATTTAAGAGATTGATTATTTTACTAGCGTTGGCAGATAGGTTTTACCACATAAGATTTTGAGGGCTTATTATTTGCAGGAATTGTGTTAACTGTATTCCTATAGTATTATCTCATTTAATTCTTCTAGTAAGACTGTTAAGTAAAAATGGTTATTGTCAGTTTACAGAAGAAAGAAACAGATTGGGAAGGTTTAAAAAATTGCCTGGGATGTGTGTTCGTGTGTGTGTGTGCGCGTGTGCGTGTGCGTGTGTGTGTGTGTGTGTGTGTGTGTGTGTCTGTGTCCGTCCGTGTCCCATACTGGGGATGGAATCCAAAGCCCTTCCACTGGACTACATCATCAGGTTTTTGCTTATTGATTATTTTTGCAACAGGGTTTTTCTGTCAGTAAATCACATGGGCTAGGCTGGAATGCAGATACTCCTGCCTCAGCCTTGGGGACAACAGGCATGTCCAACCAGATCTGATTTGCCTGTGGTCTTACAATTAGTAAATGATTAGTCTGATTTACATTTATTCTTAAGGATTTAAAACTGCATTTCTAGTTTTAGTAAAATCTTAATATTCTTTTGGTCATTCAATATTTAAAAGCCATGTAGTCAAGGAAATTTTATATATCAGGCAAAGACCCTAAAACTGAATTCAGGCCATATATCCCAAGATATGTGTTCTCGAACAGTAGGTATTTATTATCTTTTAATTTTGTTAAAAGGTCGAGAGTGATTTCATTCATACAAACGTGTGTGACCAATTATATAGTAGATGCCTATAAATTAGTGTGACTAATATTTTTTTAATTCCAGTATTTATGCTGGAATGTTGATCCTTTCAAAGGTAACTATTTGAGAGGTTGTGCAGTTAATGCATAGCTTTTCCCATTATAAAATAACCTTATAGGCATTTCTTTTGTCTACTACTTACAACATTTTAAAAACTCCTTTTTTTATCTTTTATGGTGAGTCTTTATTTTCAGGGTAAATTTGAATTTTAAATACCATAGGAAAACTAATATTTAATAAGATCTTTGTTAGATATTGTGTTCACTGCTTTTACATTTGGAGTATGTAATATGCTCAAATGATTCCAATGTGCCAGAAACTGGGTTGGGGCTTTATATGTATTTTCTTTTCTTTTTTTTTTTATTTTAAATTTTCAGACACAGTTTCACAAAGTTGCCCAGGCGGGACTTGGACTTGTGATTTTCCTGCCTGAACCTTTCAAAGTGCTGTTGGGCAGTTTTCTTAATTCCTTGACATATAGTATAAGGGTAGCTCATTGATAAAATTGAGTTACAGGATGATTAAGTGATTAACACAAGGTCACACAGTAGTAAGTGCCAAGAAAACCAACAACGAACTTCACAGTTGGTTCTTTACCCAGTAGCCTTAACAACTACACTGTGTATCATAATCTGTACGTCTCAGTTTACCCAGTGAAGTTAGTTATGATGTTCTTGTTTTACGAATATGAAAATTGAAGTTTGTCCTGGGTGGCACATCAAGGAAGTGTTAGAGATAGAATTCCAATTCAAACATGTCTGATGCTAAAACACTTCCATTTCCCATCCTACCACTCTGCCTTTCAAACTGTAATACAATATTTGATGAAAAGAAGAACTTGATTATAAAGTGGACAGATTGTGTATGGCTTATCGGTAGATCATCAAAAACTTTTTTTTTGTAGTACTGAGTAAGGACTAAGCACATGCTATATCATTAAGCTACATCCCTTTCCCCCCTCAAAATAATTTTTAAAAAATTCTTAAGTGTTTGGTCAGTTAGAGCTGATAGGTTATTTAACTGTAGTCTTTGGAAAATCCTTACTCTATCAAGTATGTTTGTAATATATAAATATGCATTTCAATAAGATATTTTAAAATATGTGCACTGGAATGCATTAAATATATGTATCTAAGGAATGCATAGCTTTTGAAAAGTTGGTAGGGCAGCTTTATTTTCGTGACTTCATTCTGCTTCCTGAGTTATTTTTTCTAAAAGCATTAAGAATTAAGAAAATTACCCAAGAATACATTAAACTTCTAAAATAAGTCATGTCACTAGATAAATTGCTTTCTTATCTTACATGTATGAAACATATTAGTTCACATAGACATACCAACTCTTCTAAAGTTTTCTTTTGTATATGTTTGCCCTTTGTCAGAAAGGAAACATTTTTTCAGCACTCAGGAGCATAAAATTAGCAATATTAATTTGTTTTAAATGTATGTATTGTTATATCCTAAGAAATTCAAAAGTTGAGACAAGTTTGGAGATGTAGGATTCCTTTTTGTTAGATTTAAATATTTAGGTCATTTGTCTTAATTCTAAAGAATCATGCAGCCATATACAGATGAAATGAAAATTCTTTGACCATTTTTAAAATGCATAATGTTTTACATGCCTTAAATGTAACAATTTCCAAAAACATTAATGAGTTATTCAGACTATACTTTTTAAAAAATATTAATCACCATTAATTTTTTAAAATACATACTGTTTTACATACCTCAAATAATTTCCAAAACACTAATGAGTTATTATTTAGGATATGTTATTTTAAAAATATTAATCATAATCTTTATGATTGATATTTGTGATATTTATTTGCAAAACAAAAATATATTTGATATTAATCCTAGCCAGGAAATACATCCCTGAGTTTTTTCAACACTGTTATTTGGCACCTAACTCTTTCAGTACATTAAAACCTGCTTTTAGTTGTCTTTTATCTGATGGGATTGTGGGTTCTCAATTTCAGCTAAAGAAATGGGTCATCTGACTATAAGTTATATATAATTTAGTTTTTACTTAATGATAGTTAAATTGTTATTCTACCCAAGTTTGTATTAGTATTATTAAAAAAGACAACTTTCTTTGCATTTCTCTGATCATTTGCTCCCTTTGATAGAATTTGTTCAGTTTATTTTGTATATCTCTTGATAACATGATTTGTTTTCTGTCTACTGGCCATAGAGTGCTTGACTTTTTTTTGGTTTTGGTACTGGTACTGGAGGTCGAACTCAGGACCTTGTGTTTGGCAGGCAGTCACTTATGCCCCAGAGCTATACCCCGGCCCATTGACCTATTTTAGATATTCAGTAGTAAAGCTTTTTTGATTCATTGGAATTGGGCTGTGTATTTCCTTCCTTCCATCTTTTTTTCTTTTTGCAGTGTTAGGGACTCAAACTCAGTGCTGTATGTCCAGATCTGAGATCAGTGAGTAGCAAGTATAATTCTGTTCATTTCAAAATACAATTTTCCTGGATATATATACTAGGCACTTCTGTGACTCTTACGCCTTTGGGCTAAATACATCATACATATCCTTAACACTAAATATGTAATATAACTTATGTAGAAAAAGAAACCAGATAAAAACTTAAAAAGAGTTCCTTTTTCAGCTGTTAAAGCTCTCAAGCATAGGAAGTGTTTTTTGTTCTGGTCCTTTGGGCAATATAATTGAAGATAAAATACAGGAGTTTATTGCAAGAGGGTAGGTATCTAAATACTTCGTTTTATTTTTAGATAAACTTATTTTCAAAATTTCTTTGCCAATTGAAGTATTATGTATAATAATTTAGATAAGTTGACCATAATGAGAAATACATTATAGCACACTAAAAATGCTATTTAACTAAAATAGTGATTTGATGACTACATGTAAAAAATTAGATTTATTGTGGTGTAATTTATGGACTAAAATTCACATTATACGTGTTCAGTTAGATGATTTTGAAACATAATCTTGCAACCACCACCCTTATAATCAGAATATTTCCATTATCCTAGAGTGGTCCATTGTGTTCTTTTGTAAGCAGTTTTCTATATTTACCACAGGCCATATTAACTTGATCAGATTTGTCTCCGTAGTTGTGCCTTTTCTAGACTGTCATATAAATGGAATCATACACTGTACAGTCTTTTATGTCTGATTTCTTTTACTTAGCTTTTGAGGTTCATTCCTGTCATTGCATGTATTTGTAGTTGGTGACTGAATTTTGAAGTTCTTTAAATTATACTTTGTAACTTTGATACTTCCCTTATCAGAATATTATTAAAAATAATACTTTGAACAACCTTAGCTATTCCTCTCAAAGCTTAGCAGGTGCATTATTGAATATTGTACTTGCCCATCTTTACCTGTTACTTCCCCCAAGTCTGCTACACTTGACATTTATTATTATTATCATTATTATTATTATTATTGTTGCTATTACTATTATTTTGTTTGAGACAGGGTCGTGCTATTTAGTTGAGGCTAGTCTTGAACTCACTACATAGCCCAGGGTAGTTTCAAATTTGCAGCTATATCCCTGCCTCAACCCCATGAGTGCTGGGATTACAGTTGTGCACCACCATGCCCAACTCAATTAACACTATTATTAAATGACATTTATTTGTATTAGCAAATGCTATTAGGTTAAATGCTCTACTGACCAGGTGAAAGAAGATATTGCTGTTTTTCATTGTAATCTCATTGTTCACCCGGTTCCAACATTTGTAATACTTGCCTGAATATCACTTGAACCTGACCTTCGTCCGATATTTTAATACTTGAGTGTGGGTCTAAATCTAAAACTTGCCTGATTGAATAACTTCAATATTTTAAGAAAGAGAGATAACTACAAAATGCTGTAAGTATATATTTAATGTTTGGATACGTTTTGCTTAGGCTCTGGCATTTAAAATTAATTCAGCAGTAGTTGCATTATATAACCTAAAAACAACTGTCTTTACACATTTCCATTGTGTATTTAAAACAGGCTTTCATCTAGTATTATCAGCTGGAACAAATTCAGCCTTTATCATTCTATACCTTGCTTTTATACTACATTTAATGGAAGTGTATGTTCATTTCAGTACGGTTTAGAGCAGACTGTTCAAGAGCAGTCAGAGTAAACAAGAAAGTGGGACTATAAGAGGAAAAGCAAAAAATGGGCTATTCAGCTTTCCCATTTTGTGGAAACAAATTTACTGGAATATTTTCACTTTTGCAGTTGGCAGAAAACTAAAGGAACGAATGCTATGGGATATTGTATCCATGTTGCTAGGCATGAGGCATGAGAACATCTTTAATGGCAGATGTCAGATATATTGTGACTCTATTACTTGTTTCGGAGTTTAGAAATTGTTCATGGTTTTTTAACCACCTTCGGTTATTTCTTAGGAAAAGAAATTTCTCCCTGTACTTCTTAATTTGAACAAAAGGGTTTACTTAGAGCTACTGGCTTAAATAACTGAGTATCTTCTATGAAAGGCATCTTAAAAAGTAATGCTATCTTAAATCAAGTAAATTTTGTTCATTATATTTAAAATTTATAACTAAAAGAATAACATGTTTTATATTTTGGTCTGCCCTAACTACCATATTTTGGAATAAATGGGATCAATCCAGAGGCAATTTACAAAGGCTGAAAGGAGACCCAGTGTAGTAGTCATTAGATTCCTATACGGTTTACCCATGCTAAGCACTTAAGAAACAAAATTTTAAATAAATTTTTTTAATTTTCAAAACTTAGAATCCTCTCTCAGTCTCCCAGAGTGCTGGGATTACAGGTGTGTGCCTCCACACTGGGCTAAGCAATAAATGTTGAGTACATTTGAATGTATCTCAGTTTTAGGATGTAGAACTAATCGGAGAAGGTAAGATAGGGCTTGCTAAATACTGAACAAGTCTTGTAGAGGAAAGAAAACATGAAAGAAAAAGTCTTCAGTCTTTTCGAATTAATCATGGTTCATAATGTATTTCAGGGGACCACTGCACTGTCCACAGTCTTCAGATAAGGGGATTTGAAAACTAAAATTTAAATTTTATTTATTTGTAGTAAGTTTGTCACTGCCCTAGAATAAAGTTGTATCTGAATCTCTAATGTGTTAAGTAGCTGTTGAGCTGTGTTGTCAGCTGTACTAATTATCATATGGTTTTACTGATTCTGGTATTTTCAACTAGACGATACCCACCCAGATTTTAGTGTTGTGAAAAAAAGGTTACTGTTCAGTAAACTCTCCATTCCTTTCCCTTAATTTTCTTGGAAGTCAAAATTACATATAATTTTCTGATAAGTAAAGCTAGATTGTGGAATTTAGGACTTAAAAATATTCAAGAACCTCAAAGTTGAAGATCTCATAGTATTTTTCATTACAGAAGTAATGTGAAAAAAATGCATGCTACTTAAAATATAGGGATTATATCTGTAATTTCAAATTTTATATATTTCCTACCAATTTTTTCTTTTTTTCAGATTACAGAGTAAATTTCATTTAGTTGCTTGATTTAAAATGTTCTGTCATTTCCAGATTCCTGACAAACACTACTTTCTCTTCTGGTGCAAATTATATTAGTCTTCTCATGGAATCTGAACTCATCTTTAATTCGCTGGTCTGTTTTTTTCCTTGTTTGATGTATTCATTCCACTTGACTTTTTGTTTTTGTTTCTCTTTGTTGTCTCTGTCTAGGATATTCTTGAATATTTTTTGGCTTAGTGTCCATGTATATCATCCAAGATGTCCTGTGTTGTGTAATGTCCTTTTTGTCCATTCATATTAACAGATAGTTTTGCAGGATCTGTATCTTTTTGGAAATTTTTTCTTTGAGGGCTTGAAATACTTCACTCCAAGCTCTCCAAGTCTTTAAAGTTTTTGCTGAGAAGTTTGCTATAATCCTAATGTGCTTGCTTTTATATATGATTTTTTGCTTTTCTCTAACAACTTTAGACTTTTTGTTGGACATTTTGGATTTCAACTATGGTATGTTGTAGGAGCTTTTTTTCACTGTACTTTTATGGTGTTCTGTAAGCCTTGCTTACCTGTACGTATGTTGTGATCCTTCCTCACACTTGGAAAAATTTTTGCTATGACTTTTGCTATGTATAAATAGACATTTTTATTCTACATGTGATATCTTCTCACTTTTCTTTAACTCCAGTTAGTCTTAGGTTATTCTTCTTAGAGTCATCTAGTAGTGAATTTCTTTAGTTCTCCTTAATCATTTTGCACAGCTGAGGTATCTGATGTGATGTTTATTTTCTTCTTCAGTGGTATTCCCTGGATCTGCAGTTTGTAGAGGTGCTCAGTTCATAGTCAGCTGGCTCTGATGTAGAACGGCATGACAGAGAGACATCAAAGAGGAAACACAGTTCATAGTGTGGCAGGCAAAAGACAGCAGGATCAAGCAGCCTAGATTTTTCAATGAAATTTTCTATATGTGTATATTATGGCTAGATATATGTATATGTATTCATGGAATAAATATATACATTTCTGTTTTAAGATTGTATCATAAAGACTTCCCTGGTTTCCTGAATAGTACTAGTATTCATAACAAAAATATCACCAATATTCTGTCATTGGGTGAACCATGATTTATTCTTTCTGCTAATGGCTATTTTATTTGCTTTTACTTTTTTTCTGTGTAAGTAATGAAACAGAGAAGCTCTTTATATGTGTATGGTTTTTGTTTGTTTCCTTTTCAGGGCTTTATCACTTAGAATAGAATTCTATGAGTAGAATTTTAATTTGAGCAGAAATATTTGAAACCTCCCCCCTAAACTGGGAATTGAACTCAAGCCTTGTACATATTAGCAAGCACTCTACTAGTGACACCCTCCTTCAGCCCCTCTTTAAAATGTTGACATTTTGAAATGGTCTTGTTAAGTTGCCCAGGCTGCCAACAAAGTTGCTATCCTCCTGCCTCAGCATCTTGAGTAGTTGGGATTAGAGCAGTGCTCTACCCTCCCCAGCCTGAACATTTTATAGCTCTTAATACATGTTCCAGAAATAGTTTTGCCCTGTCATACTCTTTATTTTCATTCATCTTCATTTATGCAACAAATTCATTTTATTTTCATAGAGAATCCACTAATCCTATTAAATTAAGTCATTTAAATGTTCCCCTCTGCAGTGTTGTGGTCATGATCTCATTTTCATCTTTTTCAACCTCTTGATGATAAAAACTATGATTTTTTTTTCAAACTGGGTATATCATTTAGAGATAATAGTGAAATTAACATGAGATTGAATCTAGTTATTGTACTTGCCAAGTGACATTTGGGGCAAATATTAACCCAAGTTCATTTTTTTCAACTGTAAGCTGAAGTGGTTCTGAGCTTTTAAGTCCTGAGAATTGAACCCAGGTTCTTCTCACTGAACTACATCCTCAGCCCTTCTTTTTTATATACAGAAAGTGGTACAGAGATTCTGAATTGGGACATACTAAAAGGAAAAGTTAGTTTCTAGGTAGAGACCCATTAGTTTATAGTAGTTGAAATTTGAAACATTCACAATTGTGTGTACATGACCATGACCTGGGAATCATTCTTTTGTTCATCAGACATTGTGTGTATCCTGTTTCTATTCAAGAACTATTAAAAACTTCAGCCTACCCATCAAAGATCTTACAGTCTAATAAAGCCTGTCAGGCCAAAAACTAAAATCATGTTGTAATATCTAAGTTGGTGATTAAGATGAACAAAAATAATGCTGTAAGAGCAATGAGGAAATCACCTAATGTAGACTAGTGTGGGGAAGAAGTAAATCAGAAAAGTTTTCCTAGGAGAGATAGTTTGTAAACTAGGTTTTCAAAGGCTGTTTTTCAGACTTAGGAACCTGAGGCAACAGTTTGATTTTGGAAACTGCAGATACCTCAGATTATTAGAGTGTAAGTTCAAAAAGGGATGTGGCAGAAAGATTTGAAACTACAGAAAGTGTCAGGATATAGATTATGAAGGAATGTTTATATTTTGCTAAGAATTCTATATTTTATTTCAAAGGTGGTGGGGAGCCAGGGTACTGTTTAATAATGAAGTACATTTTGTAGTTTTAAAGTACTGGAGAGTAGTCAGAAAAAAGGATGCTAAGTAGGCCAGTGAAAGTTGATGAGGTTCTCAAAATAGAGTGTAGAGATGGAAAAACCATAACAAATGTTAAGGAACCTGGTTACAGTTTAGTGATTATACACAGGTAGTTGGGTGTGGGAAAATGACGGCAATCAAAGATGTCTTTTTCTTTTAATTAGTACACTTGTAGCACATGTTTGCATTCCTTGTACAGCATTGGTAGATGTACATAACACATCTTAATTCCTTTTCTAATCTCATTTTCTACTTCTCTGGCCCCCTCCCTCCATCTCTTGATGCCCTTTCCGTTTGAGAAACATCTGTGTCCCTATTATCTGTTTTTATTTTGCTCTTTATTTATAATTTAGGTTTCTCATATAAGAGAAAACAAGTGATCTTTAAGCCTGTATGTCTAACATATAATTTTATGGTTTCAAGGTATATCCATTTTCCTACAGTATGACTGCAGTTTATCTTTCTTTATGGCAAAGTAGTATTGCATTGTGCGTAAATACCACATTTTCTTTATCCATTCATCTTCTTATGGATATGTAGGCTGCTTCCAAGATTTAGCTATTATAAACTGCTATAAACATGAGTATGTATGTATCTCTGTAATATGATGTCTTTAACTCTTGGGAAAATACTTAGAAAGGAATAGTTGAGTCAAATGGAATTTCTTTTTTTAGTTTTTTGAGTAATCTCCATATTGGTTTTCATACTGATGTATTAGTTTATATTCCCACTAACAATGAAGCCCCACGCCCCACGCCCCCCCCCCCCGCACCAGCATTCAGAATTGTGGCCATTGGAGCATAGAATATAAATTGAATCAGTTTGAGCTGCCTACAAATACAAATACAGGCTACCAAAGCCTAGAATAGAATTTTAGAAGGAATAGACACTGAAAATTTATTGACTTGGCCAAACTGTGGATACTAGTGATTATTTGATAACTATTTTCAAGACTAATACAGAGTTTTCCAGTCTTAAGTCAGGCTTAAAAGTAATGTGGTAGCTCCTGTGCTTTTTTTTTTTTTAATTTTACATGGTTTAAATCACTAATAGATATTTTTCCAATGCTTAGTTTTCTCATATTTTAACTATTATCATTTTTGAGCTTAGAAACAACACAGTGAACGTTCTTACAGAACTTTTCTGTTGTTTAAGTCTCTCTTAGGCCTTCGTGTATTTGTTTATCCCCTTTAATCTCAAAATTGTCCCTTCATTTGTTTTATACTAAATCATACGTGTAATGAGATGCTCCTCTGCTCATAAGAGGATTCTCTTTACAATTACAACTAAAAGTCTAGTTTTAAAATAAAATGGCAGATACTTTTCAGAAGTACAAAATGCAGTAATAATTATAAGGCAGTCAAATTGATTGACGTACTGTCAAAATGAAAATTAGTTCATTCCTAGAATCTAAGTATATTTAAGCAAATATGTTGTGCTGTGTGGTATTGGGGTTGAACCTAAGCCCTTTATACTGAGCTACATCCCCACCCCTCTTTTGAAATTTTTTTTGTAAGACAGGACCTGGCTAAGTTGCCCAGACTCAGTTGGAACTTGGTAATCTTCCTGCCTCAACCGCCCAGAGTGCTAGGGTTATAGATCTGTATCACCAATCCTGGCTTTATTTTTTTATTTAGCAGTTTTGTTTTTTGACTAGACAGGTAACATCAGAGTTACCTAGGGAAAATTTTCAAACTATAATCCTTTCCTAGAGATGAAAGGTACATTTACAAGGTTTTCCCTAGCTATTCCGTTAGACTTTCCAATCATTCAACAATAATTAATTGAATAACTGCTGCTCACTCAGCAGTGAACACTAGGGTTTGGTGCCAGAACTTTTTTTCTCCAATTACTCTTTAGAATTTTACTTTGCTGCCTAAAAGACTCATGTATTTATCCTATCCTATAAAAACATCATCTGTGAGGTTCAGAGGAGCAAGAAATCATGTGAATTATTATTTGAATTAGAATTAACAATAGGAATAGACTGGACAGATGTGTTTAGTTTTGAAGGATGAGTGGGGGTGAGGGTTGCCAAATATTAAAAAGGAGATAGAACTGAGAAGAATTTCAAAAGTCACAAATACTATAAATGCATGGGGACTGGGTTAGTGAAAAAGTTGTAGCAAAAAAAGAAAGAAACACAAATTTGCAGAAAATTGTAAACTGACTCATACTAAAAGTGGTACGAAAGATGTCTTGTACTTAAAAAGTATACTCTTAAGTTATGTTAGATATGAACTATCTAAAGGTAACTTGACTGCTTAGAAATGTGCTGTACACTTATAGTAAGTCCTCAGCAAGTATTGAGGAGAAATATATTGTTGAATATATTTCCAAGTGGAAATCTTCTAATTAGTGTTTCTAATGAATTATTAGAGTATTTAATAAGAAGCAAAAAAAATCAGATCAGTTTAAGTTACTCTGGTATTAAAATATTATCCGTATGTCTTCATAATATAGCATGGCAATCCAGAAGCTTGATTTAACTAAAGATAATTATGCCTTCAAAGGTATTGTACTGTATATAATACTATACTCTTACATCTATGTGATGTATATAAAAGCAATTTACTTAAATATATACAAATGTATTCCTCACATTTCATAAATCATTTATGTTTTCCTGTTTCATATCTTTAAAACATTTACTTCATTTGCTCTCCATCTATCCTAGTCCTGCCTTCTTTCTGTGATGATCTTTCACTTTTTTTCACTAGGATGAGTGGCATCTGAGAATCATCTATATTTTTTCCAGATTAATGTTCTTTCCCCCTTTCCTCTTCCTCCAATTCATGTGATCTTTTTACCTTATTATTGTTTTATTCATATGTTTGAAATATGTCTTAGTTACTTTTCTCATTGCAGAGACAAAACCCATCCCTCACAAGTTAAAGGAGAAAAGGTTTATTTTGGCTCAGTTTGTAGAGGTTTCAGTCCATAGTTGGCTGGCTGCAAGGCAGGGTGGCATGGCAGAGATGAAATAGTCCGTGACAAGCAGGCAGAAGACAGCAAAGCAGAAAGCAACAGCATTCTGCCTCTCTTCTCCCTTTTATTCCTTCTAGGCTACTCACCTTGGTGGTAGTACAACCTACACCTAGAATGGGACTTCCTGTTATTCACACCCAGAACTATGCTGAACCAATCAGTAATTTAGTAATCAAGTGCAGTGAGTCCTAGCATCGCACAATTTAATCCCATCACACACCCTAGATCCAGCTACCTCTCCAGACACCTAGCTGTGAGTACCTGAGGCTTTGGGGGAACATCTAGACACAAGCCATAACAACATATAGCTTATTTCTTACCAAATATCAAGCTAAGGTTTGTTTTGTTTCAGTTTTACCTTATTTTGTTATCTTAATCAGATTATAAACAGTTTGAAAGCAAGGTAAGCCTGCTTCATAAAAGTATTTTGCTTGGAACAGGCTCTAAGTAAGCATTTGATAATAACTGATGTAACTCAGCTAGACTAGTTGGTAGAGGTTTCGAAAATAGTCTCACAAACCATACAACTCACCCTTTTAAACAGTGCAGTTCATGTTTTTAGTACAGTATGTAGTTCCATCTCCATGGGCAATACCACAGCCTTTGGTGGATGCTGTTTTTTCCTATGTATACCTACCCATGACAAAATTTAATTCATACATTAGTCACAGTATGAGATTAACAGTGACTACTAATAAAATAAATAATTGTTGCCATATACTGTAATAAGAATTACGTGGATGTGGTCTCATTCAAAATACCTTACGTACTGTGATCATTCTTCTTGCGATGGTACTTCTTGCGATGGAAGCAGTTTATGATGTATCTCTGCCAGACCCAAATTACCAGCATTGCTACTCTTGTGCTTTGGAGCCATTATTAAGTAAAATAAGGTTTAATAAACACAAACATTGCGATACCTTACAGTTGATCTGATAGCCTGGACAGCTAGTCAGTGACTAAGGATAGATTCTGTATACAGCTTAGATATGCAGGACAAAGGGATGTTCAGATTTGTGGAGGCATGGTGTGGGACAGGGTGAGACAGTGGGACAGGATGGGAGAGGGCAGAACAGTGCTTACTACTTAGAATGACATATAATTTAAAACTTATAAATTGTTTATGTCTAGAGTTTTTATTTAATATTTTCAGGCTGCGGTTGATCACAGGTAACTGAACTGAGGAAAGTGAACCACATATAAAAGGGGATTACTGCATTCCAAATTGTGCACCTATCATTATCTAGTTCTAGAGGATTTTCATCACCTAAAAAACCTCCTCGTATCCATTAGCAGTCACTCCCTGTTCTTATGCCTCAATCCATGGCAATCTCTGGCCTAACTTCTATGACTGTGGATTCTTTTTTCATATAACTGGAATCGTACAATGTGGCCTGGCTTTTTATTTGTCATATATATTGTAGAGTGTATCAGTACTATATTCCTTTTATGGCTGAATAGTACTCCACTGTGTGGACATATCACTTTTTATTTATACTTTGACATTTGGGTTGTTTTCACTTTCTGGTTATTATGACTATAGTTGCTATAAAAATTGATGTACAAGTTTCTCTGGCACAACAGTTCTGCTGTACATACATAAGACTGGAATTTCTAGGTTGTACGCTGTTTAACTCTAAGAAACCCAGTCTGATTCCTGAGTGATTGCACCATTTTTTGCCCTTGTCAGCCATCTGTGAGGGTTCTAGTTTTTCCGTATCTTTGCTAGTACTTGTTATCTCGCTTTACTCACCTTTTTGTTGGGTTTTCTGATATTTCACTGTTTAATTATAATTTTTTATATATTCTGGATACATGTTCCTTATCAGATACGTGGTTTGCAAATATTTTCTCCCATTGTATAGATTGTCTTTATGTTTTTTTCCTTGGGTTAGTAGTACCATGGATGTCATATCTAAGAAACCACTGCCTAAGCTAAGGCCATGAAGCTATGTTTAGTTTCAGTTCTTACATTTAAGTCTCTGATCTGTTTTGAGTTAATTTTTTACATATAATATAAGGTGTAGGGATCCAGCTTCATTTCTTTCCATGTGCCTATTCAGTTTCCCAGCACCATTTGTTAAAAAGATTATGTTTAGTAGTCTTTCACCCTTGTCAAAAATCAGGTGAATATACAATAAGAATTTATTTCTGAATTCTCAATTTTGTTTTATGTGGTTGGTCTATCTTTGTACCCATTCTGCAGTGCCTTTGATTACTGTAGCTTTGTAGTATGGTTTGAAAATAGAAAGTTGAAGTCCTCCAACTTTGTTCTTTTTCAGCATTGTTCTGACTATTCTAGATGTCTTTTATTTTCATAACAGTGTTAGGATCAGTTCATCAATTTTTACAAAATAACTGATTTTTATCAGGATTATGTTAAATCTGTAGATCACTTTGGGGTATATTGCCATCATAAGTTATGATGTCCTCCAAACCATGATTATGGAATGACTTCCCATTTTTTTAAGCCTTAATTTCTTTTTGTTTTCACTACAAGTTTTGCTTGTCTTTGGTTAAATTTGTTGTAAGTATTTAATTCTGTTATAAATGGATTTTCTCCTAAATTTTATTTCTGTATTACTGCTAGTATATGGAAGTACAGTTGATTTTTCTATCTTGATCTTGTGTCCTGCAGCCTTGCTGAGTTCATGTATTCTAATTCATACTCCTTTTTCTAGAGTCACTTTGTTCTTCAGTTGATTCATTCTTCCTTTCACTTGCTATGTGGCTATAGCAGAGGATTAAAAAATTGAAGACAGAGGTCCGGTACTAGTAAGGTACTTCAGATGTTGTTGCAGGAACAAATACTTAAAATGGCAAATGTACATATAAAAAAGATGCCCACCATCACTAGAAATAAGGAAAATAATTAAAAGTAAAACTAGTTCGTTTATTATCTGTTCTATCAATCAATAAAGATTAAATTAAGATGAAGTTTATAAAGCACCTTCAAAGTTTGTTTGGTTTTTGCTTTCAGTTCTCAATAATGTTGTTCTTATCACTGACTTTTTGGAGTTGTAATAGATACAAGGATCGGTAGGGAGAGCCTGCCTTTTCTCTCTTAAACATACCAAACACTTTCTATATGTCATTCGTTGTTGTTTCAATACTCATGGAGAAAACCTTATAAAGTAGATTGTATTTTCATTTCACTAATGAAATTGATGCTCAGGAAGTTAAATAATTTGTCCCAAGTTACACATTTGGAAATAGGGAAAACTCAGTGTTTTTCTGATTCTAAAACTCTATTCTTGGGGGCTGGGGATACAGCTCAGTGACATGGTGCCTGCCTGGCAAGCGTGAGGTCCTGAATTCAATTTCCAGCTCAAAAATAAAATCTATTCTTACTATATTGTACTTCTTCTCTACAACCTTTAGGAAACTTACGTTCAAGTTCATTATGCTAAGCACAATGTTCCTTAGATTCTTTAGTTAAGATTTAAAGCAGAATTTTTTCATTGGATTTTGGTTTTACTATAAAACTCTCAAGTCTTTGCCTTTGGAGATCAATCAAATTTTTTTTAATGCTGCTGATTACCCAATTTGTTGTGGTTTCAAAATTTTCCTTAGCCTTCACTTTGGGAGATGAGGTCTTGAAACTCTTGGAGTCAGGCTATGCATTTAGAAGTGAATAAACAGATAAAGTAAAAAGTCCTCTGAGAACCCCTTTTATAGTTTATAGGGCATGAAATTATAGGTTAAAAAAGGGGTTGGTAAACATTGAGGAGCAAACTAACTTTTGTTTTTTCTACATTGAAGACTTTAGTTTTGTATTACATTTTTCCTTTTTAAACAAATGTAATACTGCCTTACATACACTGAAAATTCTTATTCTGTGTGTGTTTGTGGTGTGGGGGATTTGGTTTCTATGGAAGTGTTATAATTTACTTTCTTTGTGTTGTATCTTTTTGGGGAAATCTCATTCAATGCAGACCATCATATTATGTTATATTTAGTTTGTTGAGTTTTTGAACAGTAGGATATCACAGAAAGACATTTAGCTGAAAGAAATCATCCAAAACTTTGGATGGTTATGGTGCTGTAATAAAAGTGAACATTTTTCAATTTCAAACCTCAGTCACCCTTTCCATAATAGTTTATTTCTTCATTTCAGGCAACCTCTTTTCTTCCTTTCCTCTCTTTCACCAGTAACTGCAAGTCTCATTCTGCCTGCCCTTTGAAACATCCCTTCCAGTGTAAATCAGCTTTTTATTTTTAATTTCTTATTTTTTATATTTTAGCCACAGAGTAAATTAATGATACCTTTTGGTCAGTTATTGAATATTACTCTCTTTTTCTTTGCAGAACTGAGGATTGCATATGGTCCCACATGAGAGGAAAGTGAGCTACATTCCCAATTGTTTTTATTTTATTTTTGAGATAGGGCTTCCATAAATTGCCCCTTCTGGCCTCAAATTTACTATCTTTGTGCCTCGGGCTTTCAGTTGTCTGTGCCTGGCTGAGTATTAATTTTTAAGTGCATATGTACACAGAATTGAAAACCTACTAGCACCCTAGTAAAGCCAGTTCTAGATTGTGTACCACAGACACTTACTGATGACTCAGGCATTGTTCTTAGTACTTTTCTTTTGGAATTTATGACAGAGTTAGGGGTATTTAATGTCTGTGTTGATAGTTACAATATCACTACTTATGAATTGTTTACAAAATCTAGAAGGAGCTAAGCAGAATAGTCTTTCCTTCTATTCCTTATGATTTAGAAAATAGAAAAGGTTTTCATTTAAACCTTTAATTACTTTTTTCTTAGCAATAATGATAATAATAAAAACAATAATGGTAATATTTATTAAAAGCTCATTGGCTTGAATATTTTACTTGCATTATTTAATCTTCCTTACAGTCTTTAAGGTACAAATATAATAATATCTCCATTTTACAAATTAGAAACTAATACATACTAAGAATGTGACTTACCCAAGGGATGAAAGAGAAGTCCTATAAGCAATTCAAAGTGAGCATAATTAATGATGAATGCGTGTTGCTCCTGAGTTCTGTAAGACTTCTAATTTCCTTAAGGTCAGAAACTTAATGTCATTCCTGTTGCTTTATTTTTAGTTCCTATCCTAGTGCCAGGCATATATAGCATATACTGAGTGTGTGTGTGTGTGTGTGTGTGTGTGTGTGTGTGTGTGTGTGTGTTTGAATAAATAAATGAGATTGTAAGAAGCTGATTATTATTATTGATAAGTCTTCTAGAGGGAACCCATACTAATTTCTTTTGCATTGTGATTTTTTCCCTCTTCCCTTGGAATGCTATTTTTGCTGTCTTTGGAAGGAAATTAGCAAGTTTCTATTTTTTCTCTTAAGTTCCAACGTAATCCCATCTTTCCCATAATGCCTTCCTTGTCTCCTTTGGGGAGGATTTGTCATTCTCTCTCCTGTCTTCTCTCACCTTTATTATGCTGTATGTATCAGTCATACTATATTGTAGTCACCTTCTTCCCCTACCCTGGGAATCTTACTGGGTAGAGAAGAGGGCAGGGATAGATTATATCAGATTCATCCAAGGTGTTGTCAGCCTTAAGTATGATTTCTGGTATTCAGTGGATGCTCACTAAATATTTGGGCAGATTTCATACAGATAGGCTAAAAAATAGACTTGCAGATAAGTGGTGAATTGTCATTTCTGTTGTGATTTTAGGCCGTTCCTTAGAGTATGAAAAAATCTTCTCTTTAGCCTGCTTTCTCATAGAAACAGTATTTCAGGAAGTACTACAGCATTTTCTAGGTTTTCTTTTTTCCTTCCAAAAAAAAATTTTTATTGGTATATTTTATGTGTACGTAATGATCACATTTATCGTAGGGAATTTGTACCTGTACGTGATATAACTTAATTTTTTTTTTTTTTTTGGCGGTACTGGGGATCGAACTCAGGACCTTGCGCTTAGCTAGGCAGGCGCTTATTCCGCTGAGCTACATCCCCAGCCCCTTAATTCTTTTTTCTTAGAAATTTTCTGGTATCCTTTTGTGAAGGAGATTTTTAAAATGAAAACACCCAAGATATGCAATTAAGAATAAGTAGCTCAGTGAGTAGTAATAAACAAGTTTTTAAAAATTTAAGTATAAAAAGGGGTATATTCGATTGAAATCTGTAATCCTTAAATATATGTTAAAATCTGTTCTTATATGTACCACATAACTTCATGGGATTGATTTTTGAGCTTCAATTGTAGTATGGCTAGAAATGCTCATAAGTAAGGCTATACGTTATTTTTGCAAAAGATATTTTGTTAAATAATATAGTATACTATAGATTAAGTGATTCTTTAGAATTAAAAAAAAAAAATTAGTCACCTGTTGCTGTATAACAATTTAGGAGCCTTAAAACAGTAAACATTTATCTTACAGTTCCTGTGAGCCAGGAATCTGGTTGCAGCTTAGCTGAGTGCCCTCTTACTCAAGTGTCTTACAAAAATACTGGAGTCTTCCTATAGTCAAGCTATCAATGGGCATTACAGTGTCATCACAAAGCTTCACTGGTAGACAGCCTACTTTGGAGCTTGCTCACTTGGCTGTT
Organism: Dinomys branickii; assembly: GCA_004027595.1. NCBI lineage: Eukaryota > Metazoa > Chordata > Mammalia > Rodentia > Dinomyidae > Dinomys > Dinomys branickii. Next base: position 85,162 of record PVLD010000490.1, read on the forward strand.
TGTGGGTGACAGGTTTTCTCTGGTTGATGGCTGGGTACCTAAACTCTGCCATGTGGGCCTCACTTCAGAGTTGCTTACAACTTGGGATCTGACTTCCCTTATAGTAAGAGAGGGTACCATTGCAGAAGCCATTCTCTTCTTAGTGTGATCTTAGAAATGATATGGTATTACTTTTATTACATTCTTTTACAAGGAAACTTTAAGTCCAGCACACATTCTAAAAAGGGAATTGCACAAGACCATGAGCAACAAGAGCATCATAGGGAACCACTTTAGAGGCTACCTACCACAATCTCCAATAAAGTTAGTATGAAGATTCTACTACTGTTGCGAAAGTAAAAAACTTTACCAAGAATAAACTTAGGGAGCAAGTTGAAGTTTTTGCATACATCCCCCTTTTTGGATATAGGGTTACGCAGGCGGGGCTTGAACTTGCAACTCTCCTGCCTCAGCCTCCCTACTTTTCCTAGCTGCCTATGTTGATGAGGCCCAACAAAAGCAATATATACATTTTGTTTCTGGTGGCATATATAGCATTCTGAATGGCAATACAATTAATATACAATTATATCAATATACGATTAATATACAAAGATCCATGAATATTTGATATGAAGACAGTAGACTACAAAAGTTCTACAGACAGTCTAACTGTCACTGTATAAAATGTTTACATGCTAAGACAGTCTTTTGAAATAAAAATTGTTTTTATCGGGGGGTAAAGAGATGAGATTATAGAGTGCTTTAGTATTTGCTTTAAAATTCTTTAATCTTGTAAACTACTTTTTCAAGTAAAAAATGTCTAAGTTAACTTTACATATAATAGCATTCTGTCAAGTGAGTGAAGCACATTTTATTTATAAATATCTTTTGGGTTTGTTTTCAGCTTTCTTTGGATTATAGAATTCTAAAAAAATTTTTTAAATTTAGAAAAAGATCGTAGAGTTCAAAATCAGAGCCCAGTCTTTATTGAGATTTGTTTTTAACTCTCTCAATTAGTAAAGCCAATCATTTCTTCAAAATCTTTTGAGCTTGCTTTGTAAATAGAACAGTTAATATCTGTCCAGGAATTGCCATAGGAAACCTAGAATTGGGACTGCAAGGAAATTATGATTTTAAGAAGTAGAAAGGTATTAAAGATAATATTTCACAAGTGACTGAAGAACTGAAGGCATTTAAAAGTAATCTCTGAGTTCTGATTTGTTTCCTTTCTCTTCAGTGTCCCAAGTTGCACCCAAAATAGTGCACCTGGATGCACTTGCTATGGGTAGTTGGAACATTAGTTACTTGATTATTTAATCTTTTTTCTTATTCTTTTGGCACTAAGGACCAAATCTAGGACTTTGCACATGCTAGGCAAGTGCCCTACCACTGAGCTGAATCTCCAGCCCAGAAGCATCAGGTGCTTGAGTACCCAAAGTGCCCTCAAGGTTTTGTCAGGGCTAGTGAACAAGTATCACCTTCCGTTGAGAATTGAAGTCTTTTGAAGAATGCTATTTTGATCTTTGTAGAATAGGTTAATTTCATAGTGTTAGTTATAGTGTTCAGGATGAAGATTTGCCCTGGACATGAATAAAACGGATTAGGTAAGGTTCATAGTATTAAGAGATGAAATGGAAGGACTTTTCTTTTTTCATTCCAAAACTGATAATTTAGAAATTCAGGAGAGGATTTGCTATAGTCTTTTCCTAAGTTTTGTTTTGTGAAAGGATATGGCTTTATAGTTCACCTTGCCTTGAGCTATGTAACAGGCTGGCCTGAAACTCCTGACAATCCTATCTCCCTTTCCTGAGTGCTGACAGGTGTATGTCACTACACCCAGTCTGGAAGATAATTTTGTACTACATGCTCTTCTAAGGAAAAGTGGAAGTGTATATTTCTCATTAACCTCATTTCTAGACATATAGGCTACAGAAATCTTGGCATAAAAATTCATGTTCTTTTGCAGTATTATTTTTAATAACAAAAATAAAGTTAAAAAGGATGCTAACTAAACAGCAGTAGAGAAACTTCACCTACCTACATAGTCATAGAGAAATGATATAGATAGTATGTGGTACATACTATGCATGCTATTTTTTTTTCTTATTTTATTTATTGTTATTGCTGCTGTTTTTAAAGATGCATTGCCCAGGTTCTCTTAAACTCCTTGGTTCAATAATCTGCCCTCATTGTTTTGAGTTGCTAGGGCTACAAGTGTGTGCCTCTGAGCCTTGTGTATATATCTATTTTTTAAAATAGAAGTTGGACTCTGTATCCTGGATAAATTGTTCACAAACAGTATGTCATTAAAGTGGAAAAAAAAGAGGTAGATTAGAACAGTATTATTGATATAATCTCAGTATTGAAATACAATGTGTGCATATTTAAGTGAGGCCTGAAAGTGATCGTTTAATTATTATTTAAATTATTTATGTATTAGAACCAAGACATTTAGAGGTTAAGAAAGGGACAGTAATACTTCATTTTCTAGCACACAGTTGGTTCCCCCATCATTTACTTTCATTTCTCTTAAGACTACCAAATTGCTACGTAGTGGAAAAAGGCCACCTCTTGAATCTGCCCAAAGATGTTTTGAAAGAAATGTAGTAACTTAATGGGGCATAAGCAGCACTATCTTTACAGGGATACTATGGGTTCAGAGTCTTTCACATTTTGACTATTTCTCCCTTTCCTCCCCTGTCTCTTCATCCATTTGTTGGGTCCAATCTTTGTTGTTTTTATTACTTTTGAATGTTCTTCCAGAAGCTGTTTGGGTTCATGTGTTTCTAGCTATGAACCATGGATGCCAATAAAAGCGTTGTCTTAGCAATTTGTACCTCTTCACTTAATACCAAGGTGTATATTCCTGATCCCAAAGATACAGTGTTTTACTTCTTTTTAGTAGTGGTGAAAGAATATAAAAGGAAAAGATCTAGAAGCTGATATTGTATTTCAGTAGTGGTGATCTGTCCCTAAATACAATAATTGTTATATAGGTTTGTATGTTTACCCAGCTTTTAAAAGGGGAGAATGGTAACAAAACTAGCAAGGCAGAATATAGCCAGGAATTAAAAGCGTTACATATATGGAAGGAGGCTGCACATTAAATTGTATTTGAGGGTGGGAATTCTGTAATAAACATATTTGCATTTTTAATGTTTGAGTTTTGGCTTATTGTATTCTTCTGATGTCTTTTATATTCCTTTTGAGGAATTCTCAGCTGATCTAAGAGGGGAAATTTATTTCACTCTGTGATTAGACAAGTATTGTGTGAAGACTGCAGAAGTCTAGAAAATTTGCTGGAAATTGGTCAGTCAGGTGTCCCCTTAAGAGCAATCTCTCATGTGGAGCATATTGTAAGGAGGGCATAGCACGTGGAAAGCTTTTTCCTAAATGGTATTTATCAGATTCTAAATGGGCATCCCCTTCTTCTTATGAGAATCTATTTTAAAGGGTAGTTACTACCCAAGGAACATGTTATATTCCCTGTATATAGGGGTAGAAACTAATTTAGGATACTTGGCTTACCCTGAGTTGGCAACAATTATGTTTTTTTTCTTCAAGCCCAAACCTTTCTTTAAAGACGCCAAATAACACCTCCTCTAGGAAATTTTCCTTTATTTTCTTTTAGCCTCTTCTATTACAAATAATTTCTCCTTCCTCTGAGCTTACTTGGATCTTGTTTATGGCCCTTGGACTTTTCTACCTTGTACTATAATTATATTATTTCTTTTTGAAAATAAGAAATAAACAAGAATCTCCTCTAGAACAAGGTACTATCTTTCATAGTATCTAACTGTTTCTAACTATCTTTCATGCACTATGTTAAACGTGACGTATTTCCTGATCAAATGATTAATTTACGTAAAAAATTTACATAAGAAAAAGCTAGTGAGTTTCAAGTGTTATTGTTCTACCTCTTGAAATTGTTTTTATTCTATAGAAAAATTAACAACAGTCATAAAGATGGCATCTTGTGACTGAAGTTAAGGAGTACCATACTACTGTACTGCTGATGTTTGGTGGTTTATTGAAAGGAACAGTTAATGCTTAATTTTTTTTTTTGACCAATTTTGCATGCTTGTATCTGGTAATCTTGAGTAACTGATTTGAAGACAACAATATGCACTATAACAACCATTGGTGAATTCCTACCATCTATTGAAACTCTGCATTGTCTCTAACTTTAAAAAAAATTTTTTTTTATTCCCTTTAATGGTTTGATCAATCTTGCATTCTTATATCTGGTAATCTGAGCAACTCCGTTGAAGATAACAATATGTAGTATAACAACCACTGTTAATTCCTATCATTTTGTTTTGAAACCCTGTATCATTTTTAATATTTTTGCTTTGTTTTGTTTTGTTTTGTTTTTGCCTGTGATGATGGTATTTTGCTGCTGTTCTTTTTTTTTACTATCCTCTTTAAAATAAAATCAAAAAAGAAGCACCATACTAAAGAAAGCAGTACAAAGTGCAAGTCAGGAAGTGAGTAGAGCTGAGGATATTGATGCATGCCCATAATTCCAGCACTTTGGGAGGCTGAGGTAGGAGGATTGAAAGTCTGGGCTCAGCCTGAGTAACTTAGCAATTTAGTGAAAATCTGTCTCAAAATTTTAAAAGCCAAAGCTAAAGATGTAGCTCAACAAGAAAGCTAACGGTTCAGTCCCCTGCACTAGACAGATGATAGACAGATAGATATTATTTTGTGCTTGAAGAACCACTGAAGAATTTTAAGAAGGGAGTAATTCGATAAAATTAGTTTTTAAAATAAATCATGTAGTCTGGTACAATGGGGAACTATCTGTAGAGATGATAAGACTATAAGATGGGATCCCATTCAGGGTATTGGAAGAGAATAGGACAGAAGAAATCCTGAGTTCCTACAACAGTGATGGCGAACCTTTTAGAACAGCTAGCTATAGCATGCATGCCATAGGTTCACCACCACTGTCCTAGAACACAAGCAAATATGTGTGATAAAAGAAAGGAGAATGGATTTAAGAAAACCAGGTAAAATTGGTAGGCTGCTTGGTACCTATTTGCTGTGTGAAGGAAGGCTGCAAGTATTATCTCAATTAGGCTTTAGAAATTAAAGTGCTACTGATAGATAGAAAAGGAGGGAGAGAAGCAGTAACTTTGTGGCCGAAAGGAGTTTTGAACCTAATAAATTTATGAGTTTCCTGTTCAAATTTGAGGTCAGTTGAAGATGTCCAGCATTCATGTAGTTACATAAATCGCAGGGTTAGGAAATTGTCAGGATTAACAGTCATCAGCATGCACATTCAAAAGTAGAGTGACTAGTGTTTGTTCTAGAAAGCACAAATTGTAGAGTGTTTAAAACTCTTTCTTCTGCAGTGCTTTCTCTGGCACTGTCTTTATAGTTTACGTTTTATAATTGTTTTAAATATCCAAACTCAGTTACTTCCAACCTGAGTCTAATAATGAGGAAGAAAAACAAAGCAATAGAAATTGAACAACACTGTGCAAAACAATTAACAGTAATGCTTTTTAAATGCCAGTATCTTACGTAGACCAGTGGAAGAGAGCAGAATACACAGAAACAAACAATGTGTGAAAAACTATACGATTTTGGCAGAGGGGCCAAAAACATACACTTAAGAGCATCTTTAAACTAATGATGCTGGGGAAACTGGACATCCACATTTAGACCTTGAAACCATATCTCAATCTCTTACTTTGTACTAAAATCAAATCAGTAAAGACCTATGTATCAGATAAACTTTGAAACTGCTAGAAGAAAACATATGGAAAACATTTGAGGCCACAGGCACAAAAACTTCCTGGATAGAATAGTAGCATAAAAAATTAGACTAGAAATAAAAATAAGAATAGAATAGTAGCATAGAAAATAGAAGTAGCACAGGAAATGATAGCAAGGATCAATCAGCAAATGGGACTCCATCAACTTAAAGAGCTCTGCATAGCAAAAGAAACAATCTGTAAATTGAAGAGACAGCCTACAGAATGGGAGAAAGATCTTGGTTAGCTACTCTTTGATAAAGGATTAATATCTAGAATATATAAAGTACTCAAAAAATTAACCTTAAAAACCCAAATAACCCAGCCTATAAATGGGCAAATTAATAGACTTTTCTCAAAACAAGTAGTACAAATGACCAAGAAATATATGAAAAAAGGTTCAACATCTTTAGTCATTAGGGAAATTTAAGTCAAGACTACATTGAGATTCCATCTCATCCCAATTGAATGGTTATTAAGAATATAGAAAACAATGAATGTTAGTGGGAGTGTAGGGGATAAGGAGTCATGAATGGACCCTACGACATCATTAATGGGAATATGAACTAGTACAACCACTAGAGAAATTCAGTGTGGAGATTACTCAAAAACTAAAATAGAAATGCTGTTTGACCTACTCATTGATTATAGTTTTAAAAGACTACAGTTTTCTTGCATACCAATATTTACGGTGGTGCAATTCACAGTAGATAAGCTATGAAAACAACTAAGAGTCCAGTCAACAGAAGAATGGATAGAGGAAATGTGGTCTATATATATATAAGGGAATTTTAAGTCATAAGAACAAAATCATATCATTTGCAGGAAAATGGATAGAACTGGAGAACGTCATGTTAAGCAAAATAAGCTAGACTTAGAAAGTTAAATATTACATGTTTTTTCTTATATGAGCAATCTAAAAATTAAGGAGAGATAATGGGAACCTAGAAGGTAGAGTTTTTAGAGGTGAAGAATGGAGGAAGAAGAAAAAGGGGTATGAGGATGAAAATAAACAAATCTCAGTATTCTTTATTAACTATTAGTATATATATATTAATATGCACTAATAAAAGTAACTTGGATTAAGACAAACTTTTTTCTTTTCAACAAGACATCAGTATCTTGAAAGATTAAAAATACGGATTGAGAAAACATTCTGGGTTAGTGGTGGCAAACCTGTGGCACACATACAATTGTGTTTTTCTTTTAAGACAGATGTTAAGGTAGGTTTGTTTTTTCTAAACTAAAACCTCTGTATTCCAGTTTAATTGCAGTGTTGGCACTTTGCAGTAACTAAATTGGTTTTGGGTTGTAGTTTGCCATTCAGTCTCTAAAAGGTTCACTATCACTGTTCTGGGCAAAAAGAGACTAGAAGAGACTTGCCAACCAAGTGCAACCAGATCCTTAATTGATCCTGTTTAATCCTTTGGAGGACATTATTGGGACAGTTGGGGAGACTTTCATACGAACTATATATTGGATAATATCGATGTTAATCTTAAGTGTGATAATTTATTTTTATATAGGAGAATTTCATCTTTCTTTAGGTAGTGTGTCATAATGTGACTAAACCAGGTGGTTCAGCATACACAACCTACTAAATAAAATGACCAGATTATTAGGATCTATGGTGAGAAACCCACTTTTAGTCAGAATAAGTTAACCTTGCATTGTCAGTGGCTTACCCCATTATTCAAGTTGGTTGGGGAATAGATTTGCTCCACACAGTAACTTGAGAAGCTACCCTGATGGAGTTTCTGAGAATATGTACAGCTGGACATCTGGAACAATAGGACTCTACAGTGACCACCACAGGGAAATAAAGAGCTGGAGGGCTTTCCTTTGGCTCTTAGATATTTCAGAGGGGAAATGACAGTCACTTCTACTCAGTCTGTTAAGCACAGCAAGTTACATGACCAAATGTAAGGGTCCTGGGACATATAGGATGGGAAGTGCATGGATATTTGAGGAGCACTGAATGTTTATCACATACTATGTGGCTCATTTCAAATTTTGTAGCTTTTTAATCCTCTGAATCATTGCCATTACTGCCATAATTCTGTTTGTTAAACTATAGTAAAGTTTTACTATACTTTCTAAAGATTTCTGGCAGGGGAGTGGCTTACTTATTAATATATTGACTGTTTCTCATGTAACACATTTTTTATTTATTGCCTTCAAAACTATGTGCAAATGAATTTGCAGAAGGTTTAGTGATTTGTCTCAAGTTACAGAGTACTGTATGTCATCTGGAGAACTTAAAAAGTTTTGAGATTTTACTTTTGTCACTTAATTTTTAATGATAGCTGTTTTTTAAATACTTTTAATCTGATTTGTTGAAATTTTAAAAAAGTGTTCTCAGTAAGGTTTTCTTCTTGAAATTTATATTATTTACATTAAAAATGGCACTAAGGTAGTGTTTTTAAGAATGTGGACTACCACTCCGTATGTGTAAATATTCCCTTATTCTTGGGCGTTTTTTGGTTGTCGTTGTTGTTGTTAGTCTCAGGTATAAATTCTAATTTATTTCTGGACAAATATCCAAATAGTTCTTCAAAATATTGCATATAATTATTTATTTAAGGTTCATGACCAGGCCATAATTTGCGTGTTTCACTGCCAGGTGGTTTGAACCACCATGATACACACCACCTGATGGGACATTCATGAATGTACCCCTGGTGGTAGAAGCTGGCAGGAATGTGTTAAATGTATTTGAAATGTTTACATAGATTGGCTAAACCTATATCAACTTTAGTGTCTACACAGATACCTGGCTTTTGGGATATGGTACTAAGTTAATTGCTAATATTAAAATTTTAATAGAACCACAAGTAATAGAAAACATCATTTTGAATATTTTGAGATAATTGTCCAAAATGCAAATTGTGGGAAATTCAAGATTTCTCAGTCAACTTGACCCTTGTACCAACCTTTTCTACCTACTTTTATTGAATTAGGTAAATAATAGATCAAAAGCCTTTATTAGATGAAATTTTCAGGTGTTTCAGTCTTTTATGCGTCCATGATTCTTGATTGGAGTGAAGAAAAACCACCAAAGCCATATCATAACTGTAGAATGAAAGGGAGAGAACTGCATTAATATTATGAATGTATGAAGCTTCTTTCAAACTTTGTTCAGTTATAGTCAGAGAACTTTTTAAAAAGTAGTCATATTTCTTCATTCTATTTCTGACCTTTGTTTTGAAACATAATACTCTAAAGTATTATGTAGTAATACATGCCCAGGGATCTCTAGAGTTGCCTTCATCTCTTGTAGAAATGATGCTAACTAAACACATCAAAAATCCATACATATTTATATCAAACACCAGAGGGATCCAGCTATTAGGTTATAAGACAATGAAATTATATTTCATCATTTGTTATGAATGATAGGATACAGAATAAAAGGAAATATATCTTATATCAGTGGAAAACATGAGAAATGTCCACACCCAATTGTAACAAATAATTGTCATTGTCATTTATTTCTTGTAGTTGTCCTTTCTCCAACTTTTTGTGTTTACGGATCTCTAGTTTTTGGAGGAAAAGTAAGTGGATAAAATATCTTTTCTCAATATTCATCATCCAAAACTGAATTCTCTAATAAAAGATAATTGCTTCTGTCAGCATTCCTCTTTATTACAAGTTCATTTAAGTGTTTGAATTTGTTTTTTGTAAAACAGGCAGAAGATGACCCTTATAATTGCAGTTATTTACTAAATTAGTACTCTTGTTGGGAAGAAACTGACAACTTTCTCTGAAAATTTCAAATATTTCAGTAAGTGCTTGGCTAAAAGGTAGAGCTGTCTCTTCATTTTTATGAATTGAGAACACCAGGGTATTTTAATATTGGTTGTTTTATGGTAACAAAAAAACCCACAGACATACCTACAATTTATATAGTATTAAGTGAATTTTACTAATCAATTACATATTAATATAGGATTATCAGCTTTCTATGCTAAGTAAGGACTTTTTAAAAATAATTAAAAAGAACATTGTAATACTAAAGGTATCAGGTAGGGAAGACATAATTTCAGAATAAAAAGCAGCTTTGCTGTATACTTATGTGAATTGACATTATAATGTCAATATATTTATGTCGCACATTATCTTCTTGCTTTACCATATACTTCTGTGAAGTAATATATGATCTTTTTTGAAAAGCATGAATTTGAACATGTCCTGTATGATCTTTGTTTGAAAAGCATGAATTTGAAACATATCCTATGGAAGTTTTAAGTACTGCAGTAGGGAAAAAGCTTTTGGTTTAGTAGGCAACGTTTTGTGTGGCAAGTATGTGACTGGGAAATAAGATATTATGTTCATTGGAAGTACATTTAGTTTGCATAAACAAAATATCCTCAACTTTTAAAAACTACAGCGTTAGTCCATGTGCACAATGAAAAGCCTCTGATAATAACTAATTATGTATTGCAAAGATACAGCAGAGTAAAAGAATTTTTTTTAAAAATCAAATTCAGAATTGCAGCGCTTACAAATTAGAAATTTTTAAAGCACCATGTAAGTAGGTGTCCATTGTCATTAATACTAAGTGACTGAGTAAACTAAAATAGACTTTAATAGAACTATCTTGAAATCTTTTTAAATTATCTTTTTAAAACTTGTCAGATGTTCCACTTTATCTTGTGGATTCCAGAGTATGTTTTTATTTTGTTTTGTCTTTTTGAGACAGGGTTTCATTACACAGTTCAGGATGGCCTTGAATTCACTTTGTAGCCCCTTGAACTTAGCCATCCTCAGGCTGCCTCAGCCTCCTGAATGCTGGGATTATAGGTGTTCACCATCATACCCAGCTCCAAAGTAGGTTATGATGTATTAATACTAGGATATAAGCTTTCACTCATTTTTTAACTATTACATTGAGCTGCTTTTTGGTAAGGTAGAGAGGTTACAAAATACTAGAAAACTGTAACTTTGTGCATGCATCCCTGATATCTTGAGTTAAAAGATAAAAAAAAGAAGCAGCAGCTTTTTAAGTAACATAAATGTGAAGTTTTCAAAGGCTAGGAAAACATAAGTTGAATTTAAGACATGTTTAGAAACATTACATACATACTATGAGTCATTTCAATAAATAGCCATTTCAAAGAAAACAGTAAACCATGGTACAATAATAATACTCAGACATAGAGAAATCATGTAAGTAGACTTTTAATGAGTAATGATCAGGTTGGTTTAGGGCATGTGTGAAGGTTAATTTTGATACTTGACTGTATAGGTCAATACTTTAACTTTTAAGTATGCTGAGCCTGAGAATTTAATGACTGATCCTCTTTTTGAGATAAGGAACACAATGTGGGACAAGAAACAATATTTTTAAGTAGTAATTAATTAGTTTATTTCATATATTCTAAACAATGAGACAAGGATATTATACTCTGCCACCTGAGGCTGTGAAAATGTAACTATAATTGTGTTCAAGCAAAGAAAAATGTTGCCTTAGTGCATTGGCCACCACCTTTGTTGCATACCTCGTTTCAGTAGTTTGGCTACTTTATATACTTCAACTGGTGTCTTTAATCGTCTTGTTTGTTCCTTAAAAAATTGTTTCTCAGAGACTGCCTGCACTTTCTTTTTCTCTTGTCATAAAATACTTCATTAGTAAGTTTTCAGCAAGGTTTGAAAACTGTTTTAATCATACCTGCTTTCAGAAATAGAGAACTCTACTTCTCAGTGTGTTCCATTGTAGACAGATTCTTCTCCACTGCTGCTTTCTGCTTTGGCTGATGTAGGTAGCTTTTGCTCTTGCTGTTTTAATCTTGTCATTTAGGGCTTTACTGCAAATTACATTTTACCATAGATCAGGCTTACCATCTTTAAAAAATGTTCATATTACTTTAATCTCATATTAATACCAAATAATATACTTCAGTTTTCATAATAATTTTTTAGTGCCACTCCATCCTATAGCAGAAGAGTCTCCTCCCTATATCACACTTTTCCTAGAAACATACATAGAGTACATTATGTATGCCTAGAAAAGTAAATCTTCACCTTCTGAAAAACCATTACTGATAGTTCCATGAATATATATTGCTTCTGATTTTGAATATTATTTTGAAAATAGAATGATTAAAAAATCTAGGCTAAAATCTTAAAATTAGCAAAATTATCATTAGAAACATTATATAGATAACTTTTTCTGATGACATGTATGTTTCAATAGTCACGGTAAAATAAAACAAAAAAATGCACTCTTTTCTCAAATCCTTTGTTTTAATACTGTAATGCTGTGCCTGCTCTCTTGTTTATCATCCCATGAAAATATTCAGTGCTCTACTCAAAAGTCTTTCATCACGTCTTGGCAAGTCAGAATCAAAAGTGACAACTTAGGACTTGCAGACTTTTTGAGGGAAGTCCCTAGTGTCACTACGTTCCTAATTTTGTAGCTCTCTAAAAGTAGGCAGGACTTTAGTTTGCCTTCAGTTATATAAAGAATTGGTTTACTGTGGAGTCAAATCCTATATTTTTATGAAGCTACTTTAAAAGAAGTGCTAGTTTTCCAAAGTGAATCTGACTAACACAAAGTTGATATATATTAGTTTGGTAAATCATAAGTCAGTGGTAATGAGCCATGCTGCAGCAGCCCATTTATATTATTGAAAGGTTTGGTATCACAGTCATAAGTCATTAGTAAAGGAAAACAAGAAATGATTAAATCTTTTATTGTCAAGTAGTATTTTCTCAGTGTGGTTTCATTAGTGCCCATTTCCCTTTGACATAATGACCTTGATCCCTTTTTTTCCCTCTTTATAAGGTCCCTTTTTTTCCCTCTTTATTTATACTTCGAGTTTCCCATGTAAGAGAAACCATGTGATGTTTAGGTTTGTGTGTTTGATTTATTTCACTTAATTTATGGTCTCAAGGTGCATGTATTTTCTTAAAAGTAACTCAAATTTTCCTTCTTTTTGTCATAGCAGTACTCCATTGTGTATAAATACCACATTGATCGATTTCTTAAAATTGTATTTTTATTATAATTTCTATATTCTTTTATATTTGGTGGTTTTTTTTAGAAAAATCACGCTATTGATTGTATAGGTAAACTTTCACCTGAGACTACCGAACTAGATAATATATTCCTATAAATATATTTTTTTTAATTCATAAAAGTTATGCGTGAAATACAACTGGGGTTCAGTTTTCCTTTGGCCATTATCAAGTGTTAATTCTTTTAACCAAGTATGAAATGTGGGAAGCTGGGTATGTTGATGCTTGCCTGTAATCTTGTCTACTCAGGACAAGATTGAGGGCAAATTTGAGACTAGACTGGACAATTTAGCAAGACCATGCCTCAAAACTAAAAAAGGGCTATGGATATAGTTCAGTGGACTAGTGCTTGCCTAGCATGCATGAGGCTCTGGGTTAAATCTTTAGTAACACACAGAAAAAATGTTTTAGGCTGAGGGTAATATTCAGTGATAGAGCTCTTGCCTAGTATTTCAGAGGGCCTGGATTTGATCCCTAGAATCATGAAAAAGGAGAGAAGGAAAGGCGACACAAGTGTGAGACACAAACACATTGAATAGTAGTATCCCTGAGATTACACTGGCTTTCTAACTGTGGTATTTGGCATTATTGCATACCACACTTTTTTTTCCAGAAAGTTCTACATCTAACCTTCCTGCTTACTCATTTTTTGAAGTTGGGCAAGTCTCTCTGAGATCCTTTTACTTGTTTATTAGATAAGGTTTGATAATATTATGTACCATGACAATTTTGTAATGGTACCAAAAAGCAAAAAGAAAGCCTTAGAAAAAATGGTTTATCTTTCCTTACCTTTGATAAAGGTACGTACACACACACACACACACACACACACACACACACACACACAACTTCTTTATGGAAATTATCCAGTTTCTGACTTTTATGTCCATTTTTCTGTGGCCTGACAACATTGCATGTATTTGTTGTATTACTTTATAATTTTGATATTCCGACAAATACTCTTCAGGTTTATGTCCAGAAGAAGTGTGCTCTGCAATTGTAGGAGTTAATTTTCACTTGTTTTGGCTTTCTCTATAGGGTTTGTATTAGATATCAAACTTGTTTGGAAGCTTTAAGTGTGGAGGTTAAGAATTTTAAAGTATGACTGACTAAATAAGATGCACATTTGTGGATGATTTGAAGTACCAGTTTCTTTTTGGCCACCTTTTAAGTTCTTTTAGGTACTTCCTGGTAATATCTCTATAAACAAAGTTAAAAGAAAATTATATTTTAGAAGATTTGTAACAAACAAAAGCTGGCTTCCAAGGAACGATGTTATATTCTTAGGTAGTAAATTTTACCCTTGCTTATCTTTATTGATATCTCTTGGTCTGATAACAAGGATAATCTTTAAATGTTAGTAATCATTTTTATTTAAAAAACACTTACTAAGCTATGCATAGTTGTACATATCTTTAAGCCCAGCACTGAGAGAGCCTGAGAGGAGGATCACAAGTTCAAGTACTGTTCGGGCAACTTAGCAAGACCCTATATCAAAATAAAAAATAGAAAGGGCTATGGACACAGCTCAGTGGTAGAGGGCTTCCTCATCCTATCCCCAGTGCCAGGGAAAACACACGCACACACACACACGCACACACACACACGCACACACACACACACACACACACACACACGCCAAGTTCTTTATGGAAATTAGCCAGTTTCGGACTTTTATGTCCATTTTTCTCTGGCTTCACAACATTGTATGTATTTGTTGTATTTATAATTTTGATATTCTGACATATACTCTTCAGGTTTATGTCCAGAAGAAGCGTGCTTTGCAGTTGTTGAAGTTAATTTTCACTTGTTTTGGCTTTCTCTATAGAGTCTGTATTAGATAACAAATTTGCTTGGGGGCATTAAATACAGAGTTTAAGAGCATTGGTTGAGAGTAGATATGAATCCATATGTTGACTATCCCTTGTTAGTTGTTTAAATTTATGCAAATTACTTACTCTCTTTGTAAAGACTTCTATTTTACAATAGTTTGCAAAGTTGGTTAAGGAAGGACACTATGTTGTGTCATGTATAGTTGTATCTGTATTGTCTAGCATCCATTATACTCTATTTTTGTGGAAATGAATGCTTCGCAAGATTGTCATGAAATTTAAATTGTATGAATGTAAAGAGGTAGTCATATGTATGTAAGCATTACCTGCTCTTACTATCAACAGTAATAGAGAAAATCCCCACTCTGATAATACCTGAAGTAGATTTCTCCTTAGACTGTTATTTTGTCATACTCTTCAAAATTTCTTTACTGCATCCCTACCTCAGATGTTTTCACTTCGGTTTAATTTTCTGATATTTGCCAAGGCCTTCCACCCTTTTTCTTTCATATATCTATTATATCAGTATCTTTATCAGTTATATTTTTAATATCAAATTAAGTAATTGCATTTTTTAAAGAACAGTATTTTACAGTGTAATGAAACAGTTACTTTGACCACTTACCCAGGTTTTTTTTTTTTTATTTATTTTAAAAATGAAAGAAAGCATTAACAGACATCCATTTACAAAATAGCATAACAATACAAGCAATACAGAGTTACAGACAAAGTAGTAGGAAATTTAACAATGGTTGTTGTATTATGTATTGCTATCTTCAAAGTGGTTTCTCAGGAGAACAAATAAAGACATGCGAGATTGATCAAATAATTAATCATTAATTGTTCTTTCAGTAAAGCAATAGAAGTCAGTAGTTCAACTGTGTTAGCTATCCTGTATATACATACATGCATAAATTCCCTTTATGAATACATAATTTCCCTTTCTGTTTTCACTCACCCCAGTTGCTCTTTACCTTTGAGCATGTTCCTTTCAGTTCACAATGTCTGTCATACCTCCTAATTTTTATTCAGTCTTTCAGGTTCTTACACTAGTGAGATAATACATTGCTTACACATGGAGGTCTTGTTTACTTCATTTATGAGTATGGTCTCTAGTTGTGACCATTTATCTGTAAAAGCCTCGAGTGTCTCTTTATAGGTTAGTAATGTTCCACTATATAGAAGTACCACAATTTTTTTTATCCATTCCTCAATGGATGGACATTTGGGTTGCTTCCACAATTTAGCACTTACAAATTGCGCTGCTGTAAACATGGGTGCATGTATATTGCTGTGGTATGATATTTTCAGATCTGGGAAAATACCTAGAAGGGGAATGGCTGGGTTGAATAGGACCTCCAGACCTAGTTTGCTGAGTAATCTCCAAACTGATTTCCTCAGTAGTTTCACCAACCTGCATTCCCACCAGCAGTGGAGAACAGTTCCTATTTCTTCATAGTCTCACCAGCATTTGTTATTGGTTGATTTCTTCATGCTAGCCATTTGTACTGGGGTGAGGTGAAATCTCAGTATTGTTTTAATTTGCATTTCTCAAATGACTAATGATGTTGAACATTTTCTCATGTATTTATTTGCCATTTGTGTTTCTTTGAGAAGTGTGTATTCATCTCAGATGCCCATTTTTGGATTGGGTCTTTGAATTTGGAGGAGCTGATGTTTTTTAATTTGTTATATGTTCTAGATAGAAGACCTTTGTCTGAGGGACAGTCAGCTAAAATTTTTTCCCAGTTCGTGGGTTTTCTTTTTACTTTGCTGGTGATTTCTTCAGATGTACAGAAACTTTTCAGTAGAGGAGATCCCAGTTGTTGATTCTTGGAAGTATCTCATGCAGTTTGGTTTTTGCTCATGAACTCTCTCCCTACCCCTGTGTCTTCCAAAATTTTTACCTACTTTCTCTTCCAATAGATTTAGTGTTTCTGTTTTAATATTGAGATCTGTGATCCATTTTGACTTGAGTTTGGTGTGTGGTGATAAGCTTGGGTCTATTTTCAGACTTCGGCAAGTGGCAAGCCAATTTTTCCAGCACCATTTATTAAAGAGGCTACCTTTCTTCCAGTGAGCTTGTTTGGCCCCTTTGTCAAAGATTACATGGCTGAGTGTGTTTGTGGTTGTGTCTGTGTCTTCCAGTCTGTTCCATTGATCTTCTGGTCTGTTTTTTAGCCAGTACCATGTAGATTTTATTACAGTAGCTTTGTAGTATAATTTTGGGTCAGGGATTATGATTCCACCTGACTTGTCTTTGTTGCACAGGATTACTTTTGCTGTTCTGGGTCTGTTCTGGCTCCAGATGAATTTAAGGAATGTTTTCTCTAGATCTGTGAGATATGGTAGATATGAGAGTGAGATATGAGAGTGGTAGTTTAATGGGAATTGCACTGAATCATTACAAAAATTTTGTTAGCATGGCCATTTTCACAGTGTTGGTTCTTCCTATCCATGAGCAAGGAATATTTTTCCATTTATTGAAATCCTCCTCAGTCTTTTTTCAGAGTACTGTAGTTTTCATTGAATAGATCTTTTATTTCTTTTGTTAGATTAATTCCTAAATATTTCAGTTTCTTGGATGCTACTGTGAAAGGTATGGTTTCCTTAATTTCTTTCTCAGTCTGTGTACAGGAATGCTGTTGATTTTTGGGTGTTGACTTTGTATCCAGCTACACTGCTGAATGTGTCAATTAATTCAAGGAGTCTTCTTGTCGAGTTTTTGGGGTCTTTCATGTAAAGTATCATGTCATCTACAAATAACAGTAATTTCACTTCTTCCTTTCCTATCCTTACCCCTTTTATTTCTCTCTCTCGTCTAATTGCTCTGGCTAATGCTTCCATCCAGAACTATGTTGAATAGAAGTGGTGCCAGTGGACATCCTTGTCTTGTTCCTGATTTTAAAGTAAAAGCTTCCAGTTTTTGTCCATTTAGAATGATGTTGGCTGTTGGTTTGTCATAGATGGCTTTGATCAGATTGAGGTAGAGGCCATCTATTCCTATTTTTTCTAAGGTTTTTAACATGAATGCATGTTGGACTTTATCAAAAGCCTTTTATGCATCCATTGAGATGATCATGTGGTTTTTGTCTTTGGCTCTGTTGATATGGTGTATAACATTAATTGTTTTGCAAATATTGAACCAGCCCTGCATTCCTGGAATGAATCTGACTTGGTCATGGTGTATGATTTTCTTGATGATTTGCTGCATCCTATTTGCTAGTATTATATTGAGTATCTTTGCATCTGTATTCATTAAGGAGATTGGTCTGTAGTTCTTTTTCTTGGTTGGGTCTTTCTCTGGTTTTGGTATCAGTATAATATTTGGCTCCAGAAATGAGTTAGAGAGAATTGCTTCCTTTTTACTTTCATTGAAGAGTTTGAGGAGTGTTGGTATTAAATCTAATCTGAATTTCCTGTGAATCCATCAGGGCCAGGGCTTTTCATTGTAAGTTTTTAGTCACATTTTCAATCTCATTAACTGAAATTGGGTTGTTCAGCATTTTTATATCTTGATTCAACTTTAGTAATTGTACATTTCTAGGAATATGTCCATTTCTTCTGACTTTTCTAGCCTATCAGAGTAAAGATTTTCAAAGTAGGTAGTAATGATCTTTTGGATTTCTGTAGGATCTCTATTGATTTCATCCTTTTCGTTCCTTATTGCATGAATATGAAAGTGAGTTTTTTCCTTTCTTTTTTTGATAAGGTTGGCTAGGGGTTTATCAATTTTATTTATTCTTTCATAAACCAACTCTTTGATTCATTTATTTTAGGATTTTCTTCATCTCAATTGCATTAATTTCTGCCCTGATCTTTATAGTCTCCTCCCTTCTTTGGGGTTTGGGCTTGACTTTGACTTGTTCTTCTTCTAAAAGTTTGAGGTATAGCATTAGGCTATTTATTTTTTCTCTTTCTGTTTTCCTTATGTGTGATTTCACCACTATAAATTTCGCTCTGAGGACTGCTTTCATTGCATCCCACAGATTCTGGTAAGTTGTATCTACATTTTCCTTTGTAGGTATTTTTTAATTTCTTCTTTGATTTCTTCTGTGACCCATTGTTTGTTCAGGAGATGGTTGTTGAATTTCCAAGTGTTTATGGAGTTTTTGGAGTTCCTTTTGTCCTTAATTTCCTATTTCATTGCACTGTGGTCAGATAGTATGCATGAGATAATTTCAATTCTTTCACATTTAGGTAAGTATACTCTATAGGCTAGAACATGGTCTATTTTAGAGAAGATCCCATGTGCAGCTGAGAAAAATGTGTATTCTGATGTTGTGGGGTGGAACACTCTGTATACATCTACTAAGTCCATTTGTTCACAGATTTGGCTCATATCTGTAATTTCTTTGCTCATTTTTTGTACAGTTGACCTATCTCTTTGTGTCAAAGGGGTGTTGAGGTCCCCTGTTACGATAGTGTTATTATTTATTTTTGTCTGTTAAGATTTTTCTTATGTAGTTTGGTGCTCCGATATTTCGTGTGTACATGTTTAGGATTGTTATCTCTTCCTCTTTCAGTTTTCCCCTAACAAGTATGTAGTGGCCTTCATCTCTTTCGATTGATCTCAGTTTGAAGTTTACATTGTCTGCAGACGTAATAGCTACACCTGCTTTTTTCTGGGTTCCTGTTGCATGGAAAATTGTCCATCCTTGCACTTTCAGTCTGTGGATTTCCTTTTGAGTAAAATGTGTTTCCTATATACAGCGTATCATTGGATTTTGTTTCTTAATCCACTCTGCCAATCTGTTTCTTTTGACTGGTATATTGAGGCCATTTACCTTAATGGTTGTAACTGATATGTAGTGGCTTGTCATTGACATGTTATTTACTTGCTGTTGGTTTTCTATTTTTTCTACCTGTTTAATTGCTTGCTGTGGTTGAGGGTTCCTTTCTGTTGTTGAAATTGTGGTCATTTTCTTCTCTGTCTAGAGTGTCTTTTAGTACTTTTTGTAAGGATGATTTGGCACTCAGGAAGTTCTTCAGTTCTTCTTTGTCGTGTTTTCTCTCCATTAAACTTGAAGGATAGTTTGGCAGGATACATCAGTCTTGGTTGGAAGCTGTTTTGTCTTAGAACCTGTAATACTTTGCTCCAGGCTTTTCTCAGTTGGATGCTCCAAGCTCTTCTCATTTGGATGGTTTGTGTTGAGAAGTCTTCTATGATTCTGATGGGCTTTCCTTTGCAGATGATCTGTTTCTTTTCTTTAGCAGCTTTTAATATTGTGTTCTTTTGCTGGAGATCTAGGATCTTGATTATTATATGTCTAGGTGTAGTTTTATTATGGTTATGACTAGTAGGAGTTCTATATGCCTCTTGTACCTGTATCTCCGTTTCAGTTTCCATCCTTGGGAAATCTATTATTTCTGCAAATACTCTTTTTATGCCATTTGTGTCACCTCCTGCTGTTTGACTCCTAGTCGTCTGACATTACTTCTCTTTGCCTCGTCTTGTAGCTGTTGAATTGATTTTTCCTGGATCCTTGTTGATTTTAAGAGATCCTTCCTTTCACATTCACTAGCTGCCATGCTGTCTTCAAGATCTGAAATTCTATCTTTGGCTTCATTCAAGCGGTTTTGCAAGCTTTCAAGTTTTGATTTCCTGGAAATCTCTTTGAGTCCGTTTCATGCATTCAAATTCATTCCTATATTGCTCATGTAATATTTCCATCTGTTGCCTGTGTTCATGTGTTTTTTTTATCTATTTCTTCTCTGGATGTGCTGAGCAATTCTTTCATTATTATTTTCACTTCACTTTTTGCCTGAGGGATTATCTGTGATCTGATCTCTTCTGTGGCCTAATGGAGTTGTTTCTTTACTTCCATTGTAATCATTTCAGCAATTTCAGGTGTGTTTTTATCAAGTTCTATGTCCATTTCTCCTGGACTTGTTCAATTGGGGTGGAATTCTGAGATTGTGTTTGAGTCCTTTGCCTTGCCATGTTTGATGCTGGAGGCCAAACCCTCAGTCTCACTTTTCTGTGGCAGCTCAGCAAGGGTCACTAGTGGCCCTAGTTTTTCTGGTGGTCAGAACTGCCTCTCAGTGTCTGCTGAGATGCACTGCTTAGTCTGGGGTCTTCCAGTAGATGGTGAAGTATACCTAGTTCTCCCAAGTCTCAAATGCAAACTGATTTCGGTCGATGGCAGACTGTCTGATCCGATGTCTCCTTGCAGCTCAGGGAACACATATGACTCAGAAGTGTGCTGCACTGGTGGCACAATCACGGATCAGTCGTCCTGTGACCCCAGGCAGTTCAGGGAGTAGGCAGATCCCAGACAGGAATTGCACGGTCTACAGTTGGTGAAGGACCTGATTCCATGTCTCCAGGCAGCTCAGGGCGTGCACAGGAGCCCGATGTGGGCTGTGCTCACGATTTAGGGACTGCCTGTGTGTGTCGTGACCTCCAGAAGGTAAAGGCACAAGTAAAACCCAGACGCAAATTGCAGTGATAGCATTTCGTGTACCCCCTGCCCTAGTACCTCCAGTGGCCCAAGACAGGCACAGGGAGGGCCCAAACATGAACCCCAGCTTTAGCAGCTCCTGGGCCTTCTGAATGAGGAAGGTACCTCCAGTCTCTACCTAGGTATTTCACAGATGTGAAGTGAGGAGATTAATAGCTATCTGGCAAAAGTCTAGTGAATATTAACATTGTTTTAATTTTAAAAATTAAAAAACTGACAAAACAACAATGAAGACAAAATCAAAACAGCAGAATGAAAAACAATACATGACCTCAAAACAAAATTAATAGTGGTTGCTACATCACATACTGTTATCTTCAACCAAGTTACTCAGTCCACCAGATGTAAGAATGTAAGATTGATCAAAGACAATAGCAATTTAAAAAAAATTGGAAATGATGCAGAGCTTCACCATACAAGGTGGTAGGAGTTCAACCATGGTTCTTATATT
Organism: Dinomys branickii; assembly: GCA_004027595.1. NCBI lineage: Eukaryota > Metazoa > Chordata > Mammalia > Rodentia > Dinomyidae > Dinomys > Dinomys branickii. The sequence goes on from PVLD010000490.1 coordinate 106,673, forward strand.
GCATATTGTTTTCAGTCATTCATTCTGATTACCAGATTCAGCTGTGGAAATTTGGTCAAGAAAAAAGAAAATTTCAAACATTAACTATTCCTTTCAATAAACCATAGACATCAGCAATGCACCTTCCCAGCTACCCGTGTATATACATATAAATTTTGTTTTTCATTTTGAAGAGAAAAACAAACCAAAATAACAAAAACAAAGACATAAACAAAACAGCATAGAGAGCAATAAAAATGGTACAGAATTTCAAAACATGGTGATAGGATAGTCACAATGGTTGTTATATTGCATGTCATCTTCAAAGTGGTTGGACATGTAACCAGATATAGGCATGCAAGATTGATCAGATAATTACACATAAACAGATCTTTTGAATAAACCAACAGATACTAGTAGTACAATTATCCTAGCTATCCTGTGTGTGTATGTGTATTTTTTTCCTCTTCTTTTTCCTCTCCCCTCCTTCATCTCAGTTGCTCCTTCCCATTTGAGCAGTTTCTTTTCCCTTTCACAATAAAAGATTAACATTTTTCTAATGTAATCTAGTAGAGTGCCTTAGCATATTGAAGGTACTTAACAAATGATGCTATTAGTAGTATTTATATGAATATTTTAAAACATGATTTTTCTGCTATATCAATGTATATCTCAAAACTTAGTGATATTTACTGGGAGTATTCTACACTGGTTTTATATACATTCATCTCATTAATCTTTACAATAATGGAATTGGATACTATTTATCCTTTAAAAAAAAACTTTTCTTGCCCACCTAGAGTCATGGGCTGAAGTTTTTATCTGTATATAAGAGGGGTAACTCACAGCTGTGCAATACTGAACTGAGATAATTTCTTCAATTAAATAATGTCAGTAAGTCATGCATGCTGCTGTGAACATGTTAATAAGATAGCTGTTCAACTTTGTTGGAAAAAGTAAAAAACAAAGTTTTACTGTTTTTTCTCTTTTCTTAGTGTGTTTGCAATACATAATAATTATATTCATTTTGAGGAATTGATACATATACTTGTTGCATCTTGACCAGTTTTACTACCCCTCTCCTGCAACCCTGTAATTTGTCAAGAAAATGTTTTTGTATATTTGATACAGGCAGAAATCTCTATGAACCAATAGCAAAGTATGTAAAACCAGAAAAATTTGAAGTGTAAATTTAACCTGACAAGATACAGTTACATAGTGAAAGATTTGATGCAACATTTTCAGCACTAGTAGACAAAATAGAGGTATTGAACAGAATAGTGGGCAGCAAACTGAATAAAGAGATTTATATGTACGTTCAAGTAAAGAATTTTTTTTTTCCTTTAAGCAAAAGTCTTCCCTTTTGTCTCTGGGGCAGAGTTTAAATTTGCTGTTTCAGTTCAATCCTGGTTTTAAGGGGAGGGTGTGTTTGTTTTCGTGTTTTTGAAAGAGGCTGGTATTGAACTATGCAGTTCAGGCTATCCTTGAGCTCACTTTGTAGCCCAGGCTGGTTTTGAACTCACAACAGTCCTCCTGCCTCAGCCTCCTGAGTGCTGGATTACAGGCTTGCACCACCATACCTGGCCATTCCTTTTTATAAGGAAGATAGTAAAGTTACTTACCATGACATTTACTTACCATGTAATAAGATAGTAAAAAGTAGCTTTTCTCCTTCTTTCAAGTATTTATTGATGCCTGTCAAATGCTATGTTTCATTGAAATATATTTATGAGCAAGATATAGTCACTTTCTCTCCTAGAACTTAAACATGGCCATTTTCTACCCTAGAACTTGAAGTCAGGGAAGGAAGTAGTTATTAGAACAAACAGTTACAGAAATAGTTATCTTATTGTAATTATAACAAGTGTTCCTGAGAAGAACTCCTGAGAAAATGGTTAACAGGAGATTATAATCTAGTCAAGGAAAAGTTATAAAATGCCTTGACAGTGACCAAAGTAGGAATAAGCTAGTTTGATGGATTTTGGAAGGGGTAGTTTACATTTAGCTTTGATTGATTGACTGTCTTTTAAGACAGGGGTTCACTGTGCAGTTCAGGCTGGCCTTGAACTCATTTTATAACCCATGCTGGCCTGGAATGCTCCTCTTGCCTCAGCCTCCCAAGTGCCACCATGTCTGGTGTACACTCAGCTTTTAGGGTGAAAGGTTGTAAAGGTAATGAGGCAGAAAGAAGATTCTGTGAAACTAAAGGAAAGCCAGTATGTTTGTATCATATTGGGTAGGAAGAGATTGTGTAGATAAGAGCCTGAGGAAGGAGGCCAGAAATCAATAAAAAATCAAAACAGAATTTAGCGTCTTTGAACTGCTAATCTTCTCATTATCAACTGAAGAAGCTGCGTTCTTTTCAAAGGTTACAAATTTATGCCTTATAGTCCAAATCCACCCTACATGCTTATTTTCCTCACCTATACTGAGGAAAGAAAGACAAAGGGAAGGAGGGAAGGGAAATGGGGGGAAAGAGAAGAAGGAAAGAAAGAAGGGAAGATTTAAAGTCAACCACATTGAAGAGTAGATGGGGGTAGGGCAAATTTTTAGCTTTTCTTGGCCATAGGACCTGCATTCATGGTACTATACCTGCTGTAAAGTGGAGTTGCTACCTTAGGCAGTCTCCAGTTACGCATTTCCTTACCGTTATTTATATCCATCCTTGTTTTTACTCACTCAAAGTAATTTTGTGGAAGCCAGTTCAGTGGTGCCCACCTGTAATCCCAGCACTTGGGAAACTGAGGCAGGAGGATTGCCCCAAGTTCAAGGCCAATCTGGAATATATAGTGAGAACCTGTCTTCAGAAAAAAAAAAAGCGGAATGATTTGGTGGTCATTGTGGATATTTGAGCTAACAGTTCCTACTATCTATTCATCTACCTATCAATCAAGAATTATTAGCCATAAACCCAGTTAACTAAAGGAAAAAACTTTTTATGAAATCATCCTGTTTTGATAGAAAATTAGGAAAACCCTTTCTCAAAAGCCAGTTCAGTTGTTGATCATTTATGTGTAGTGAAGTGCTTAGCAGGTCAACAGTTCAGTTCATCATGACATTTACTTACCATGTAAAACATCTGGCATTGTAGTAGGCACTGGGAATATAAAAATAAATGACAATGCCTTTGTCATTAAGGAGTATGTAATGTAATGTGAAATCTAGAGTTTTATAAATAATTAAAATTTGGTATAACTACAGAAATAGAAGTACAGTTATATATACAGATAGCATGAGATTGCTTAAACAAATTCAGATTTCAAGAGAATAGCTCAAGCAGTGCTTACCCTGGCAGAGTTTGAACTTGACAATTCTCTCTTATGTGAGCCTCCCAGAGTACTGGGATTTCAGTACTGGGTATGTGCCACAATACCCTGACCAAGAAATGATTTTGAAGATAGAGCAGGATGATCAGTTTGGAGACCACTTTTATAATTAAAGTTGCTGTCTTGGTTACTTTTCTCTTGTTGCTGAGACAAAATACCCAACGCCAAAAATGAAGGAAGGAAAGGTTTATTTAGCTTAGTTTGTAGAGGTTTCAGTCCATACTTGGCTGGTTCTGAGTCAGAGTGGCACATGGCAGAGGGCAAACTGTTCATGGCAGCAGGACACAGCAAAAACAACCAGAGCAAAAGGGAAGAATGCTCCTTCCTTCCCTTACATTGTAAATAGCCTACCCCCACCCAGGGGGCATGTAGCTCTCACACAATCTCCATGCCTTCCTTTTCCACAGGCTCAGGATGTATACAAAGTAAGCACTCTGGCTTCCTGCTGAATCACTCAGTTAAACCTCCAGATTCCCCAAGTTGACACAATGTGTCAACCATAACAGTTGCCCATGGAAATCTGTAAGGATCTATAATAAATAATTACCTATATGATATAAACCAAAGTAAAAATTATCTGCAAGAATGTATTATTAACGTTTCCTGTTGTACAGGCAAAAGTAATATGTTGGAGGCAGGTAGGTGGGCCACTCAGGGAAAGGCAGTCAAAAATCAGTAGTTTCAGCTTTAAGAACTTTCTCTTTCTCTCTTTTTTTTTTTTTGGCAGTACTGGGGATCGAACTCAGGACCCTACGCTTGCTAGGCAAGCGCTTATTCCACTGAGCTATATCCCCAGCCCAAGAACTTTCTCAATCATTCTGTCCTTTCCCTTTCCTATCACTAGTTATAATTGTCTTCCGTTTTCCATGTTTACAGCTATTTAGGGTCCTATGAGTGAAGTTAACACCAAATATTACTGCAATTAATCTTTCCCAGTTTCTAGTCTATGGATGCCTGTCTTGACCAATCCTATTTCTTTCCATTCTTTCTTTGGTCTGTTCCATGTTTTGAAATTCATTCAAGAAGATGGACTTTTTCTGAGTTCTTAGGCAATAGAAATAAGCTTTCTTCTCTTCAACGTCAGTTTATTGTTATTATTTTTTAAAATAGGCTCTTGTAACTTTATAATACAGAGTTTTTTGAAAGACGATTGAGCATGTCCTCAGTTGGCCACTATCACCCCAAAGGGGTTGAATGAAAATTAGTGGTGTGAGGGTGGAATTTTAAACAGTACTGAAGCATTTGCTTCAGGAGATTCATTATTAGTTAGTAGGTAGATAGCCTATTAGCTTCCATCACCTGAGAACACTAAGGTAGAAAAAGTGATTATGTGTTTATTTGTAGTAAGAAAACAGATTCACTTAGGAGAAAGCTCATATCTGGAAAGAATCAGTAAAAGCTGAATTAAGAAGCAAGATATAAATTTATATTGGATTTCACTTATTGTTAGAAGGTAACACAAGAGTACTGGAAACGTCTACCACTTTTCTTTCAATAAAATCATATTCAGTGAGAAAAAGCAGAAAGTCAAAAGGCTGGGAAGCTTTGCAACTGACTTTGAAGATGTGATTGTGAGCACTTCATTCCATCTCTTTGATTTCTCTTATAATGTAAAACAAAGGGACTAGACTAGATTATTTTTAAAGATACCCTCCTACTCTTTAATAACAGTGTGTCTATTGAAGAATAATTGGAGTCTAATACTCCCTTCCCTCAGGCATGTAATAAATTTGTGTATTTTCTATTTAAAAGAGAGAGTGAATAATTTATATTGACTGTAACTGTCATCTTACACTAAGTGAAACAGCCTTTAGCAATATGCAGGTGACAGTATATTAGCTTGTTTAACGTGATGGCATTCTTATTCCTCATGAGAAGTTTTAGTCAAGGGCAAGTTAGTGTTCATTAATGCAAATCATCCTGTTTGCTTTTTAATTCACAGAAATTTTTAGCATGTGACTAAACTATAATTCTTAGGTTAATATGGTCATATTTTTTAAGAAAAAATGAATCTTAAGAAAACTGTGCGAAACTAACTAAAGGTGAACATTATCTCCAAATGCAGTTGTATTTACATTTTTGAGATATAATTTAAGTTCATCTATCGGTAAATGTCTTAGTTACTTTCTTGTTACTAAAGCAAAATACCCAACACTCAAAGTTAAAGAAGGAAAGGTTTATTTCAGCTTATGTTTTATAGAGGTTTCAGTTCATAATTGGCTGGCTACAAGGCAGGGTGGCATGGCAGAGGGGCATCACAGAGGAGAAATAGTTTGTGCCAGACAGGAAGGCAGCAAAAGCAGCAAGCAGCAAGTGACCACAGCAATCCTCTTTGTGTTCCTTATATTCTGTCCAGGCTACATGCCCTTAGGGAGGGTAGCACTCACATGTAGGGTGGGTCTTCACAAATCCATAGCCCAGAACTATGCCAAGCCAGTCAGTGTGCTAATTAGTAATCACACACCCTTAATCCCAGCATTACACACTTAATCCCAGCATCACACTCTAGATCCAGTCACCTCTAAAAAGCCACGCCTGTGGTTGTGTAGGACTTGTGAGGGCATCTAGATACAAGTCATAATAGTAAGTACACAGTTTGATGGTTTTCAGTCTTAAACTTTTCTGTCACTCCGTAAATGGTCTTCAAACCTATTGTGGAGTCAGGTCCCAATTCCAGTGACCAATTCCAGGCAACTATTCATCTACTTTGCCTTTTATGAACCTTTCCAGATATTTTGTCAAAAATCATACTATATTATAATCTTTTGTGTAAGGCTTCTTTCACCTGGCTTGTTTTGAGGTTCATCCATGACATAGCACGTGTCACATTTTGGTTCTTTTTAATGGTGCTTTGTATTTCATTGCTTTGACATGCCATTTAATTTATCCATATACTAACTGATAGACATATATCTCATATCTAGTTTTTTTACCATTAGTCTTTGATCCATTTGAATAAATTTGGGGGTATGGTGTGAGATAGTCTAAGTTCATTTGTATGCATAAACCTTTTGACAAAACTATTCTTTCTACTGTTGAATTTTCTTTCCATCTTTATGAAAAATCAAACATAAATATAGAAATTTAGTTATGGATTCTAAATTCTCTTCATTGATCTATCCTTATTTTGGAGCATTTTGGCTCTCCAGGTTAGCCAAATAAAGCCCATGCAAATTTTAAAGGCCCTAGAGTATAAATAATTTAAAGAGCAAAATACAAGATAGTTAATAGGAAACAAGAAGATAGGTCTTTGGCAGATAGGAAGGGTACCAAGAGATGGAGGGAGTGGAAGGCAAGGGAAAGGTAAAAGAATTAAGATATGTTATGCACTAACTCCTGAAGAATGTAATCATTATGTACTGCAAACATGTACTAACAACAAAAAGTCCACAACCGCACATCTAGAATCTGTTTCATCCCAAGCATTACAGCTAAGGGATACCCCGTGTGTTTAGGCATTTCAAGCTATTCATTTTCCCATGAAGACTGTCCAGCAGCATACCATGAAGTTTGACATAATTATGTTTTAATTTTTACTCAGTTAAGAATATTTAATTTCTATTAAAATTTCTTTCTTTGCCAGATTTCTTTTCCTTCTGGATTTGAGTTCATTCTTTTGTGGTGAAGGAACATTCTTTTTATAATTCTCAGTAAATTTGCTGAGATTTAGTTTCAGGCCCAACACATGGTAAATTTTGGAGAATGTTTCTGTTTGCTTAAAAGTATATGCTGAACAATCATTGGAGAGTTCTACAAATGTAAATTAAGTTGGTTAATAGTGTTGTATGTCTTTTATATCATTGTTGATTTTCTCTTGTTCTGTTTCATTTTTGTCAGTTTTTGATTCATGTATTTGACAGCTCTGTTGTTAAATATGAATACTTTTATAAATATTATATCCCCCTAATGTGTTGATTCTTTAATTGTTAAGAAATATCCCTCTTTATCTTTAGCACTATTTATTTTGAAGTCTGTTTCATGGGTTATGAATATAGCCATCCTAGCTTTCATGTGTCTGTGTAAAATATATTTTCTGTTCATTTTCTTTCAATCTATTTGTATCTTTGAACCTAAGATATGTCTTTTGGAGAAATACATACTGTACTTAGTCTTATTTTACCCAGTACATGATTATCTGCCTTTTGAGTGGCATAGTCTATTCTTACTTAATGTGATTACTGATAGGATTATATTTACTGTTGCTATTCTTCCCTTTCTGTCTTTTGGAGTAAATATAGAGATTACTATAAGGATTACAGTGTGCATTGTAATTGACTGTAATCTACTTTTATAGTTGAATTTTTATCCCAATTAGTAATGAAAAAAAGCTCCTTTAATGAAAGTTTAAAGTAGATTTGTCCCAAATAGTAGTACTGAGTTTAACAGTATTTTCTAGATAATCACAAACTTTTATACCTTGATAATTCTTGCTATTTTATATTTCTAAGCTGTGATATATTGTCAGTTCTAGTGAGGTTTGTTTAGTAATTAGCCATTTGTGTCGATATTTAGTGGAACTTACATTTAGTCATACTGAGTTTTGCTGTGTGTATTTCAGTTACTTACAATAAACTGTGTTTCCCTTTGCACCAGCTGCAGTAGTGTTTTTTCTCCCAAGGTTTATAGATACATGTTATTTTTGTTCTATTAAAATTCTGATTTCATAGGAAACAGGGAAATAGAGCTTAAAAGAGAAGGGGACCAAGAGAGGAAGGTAGGGCATGTGGAGGGGAAGGGAACAGGATAAAAAAGAATTAAAATATGTACATGTACCAACTCACAATTAACGTAACCATCATATACTGCAAAAGTGTACTAATAAAAATTTTTAAATTCTATTTGATAAAAAAATGTCTTTGGCGATCATAATGTTAAATTTGGTGTATTTGCACAGTGGTTATTCAGAGGTTATGTACACCTTGGTGACTTGGGATCAAACTGTAATAGACATTTTTCATGTGTGGACTTTTGTCTTAGAGTAATAAGAAGTTGGTCATCGGATGGAAGAGTAACTCGGTGGTAGAACACTTGACTACCATCCATGAACCCCCAGTGCCACATCCTCAAAAAATCTGGTCATATTTTGGGGGGAAAAGGGGAAAGGAAATGGAAATTAGGGTTCATAAAATAATGGATATTTGTTTTTAATATCAACTCAGTGGTACTTTTATAAAGGATTTAATTTTGTGATTTAATTAAATTTTATTTTGTGATTTAAGATTTTAATTTTGTGATTTAATAATTCTGTGGTTGAGCAGATTTCTAATTATGCTTTCATAGATCAGTAGTAAAAATTACTAGATACCATATAGTTCACTGCAAATAAGATATCAGCTGGCTTTACTGTTCAGTCTCCCTCATCAACTATATGTGTATATGTTTGATAAATAAGTTACTAATCTTACTGGCTTTTTATGGATCTGTTTTGATTTTATTCAAGATTCTTCTAGGGATTTTAAATTTCCAGTCTTAGTAAAAGTACAACTTTCATTTTTCTTTCCTTTGGTTATTAAAGGTGGACAGGAAGTTTACATGATATGTTCCTGTTAAAATGTATTTTTTCAGTAAAAACAGGTGGCTAATATAAGCTTAGCACATAAAAATCATGGTCTTAAGATCACTTGATGTATGTTCTTATATGGCTTTCCAATGTCATTATCATGTATATATAAACTCGTTTAGCCTTCGGATTTAAAAATCTTTAACGTAGAGTTTGATTGCATACAACCTAGAGCCTTTAATATAGTACACGCTCAAGTGGTTTTTCAGCTGTTTACATTTCAGTTTAATCTCATAATCATGACTGCTACTGCGTGTGCTAGGTATTACAGGAAATTTCTAAAAATGAATGTCATTTTCTCTTAAAAGTTGGGACAAGATTTTGCCTTTAAAGTGCCAGGGCAACGGTAAGAATGAAATACAGTAACTACAAATAATGTAGCAAATTATGGCCAGATGGCTTGTATGCATGTGAGACAAGAATTCACTAAAGGTAAAGATGATAATATAAATACTAACAGAAAGTTTCAAGGAAGAGGTAGAAGTTGAAGGATGGCAAATAAAATGATGATAGAGGAATGGAGGAGTCTTAAAATTTGTTCAGGCATAGAGAGAAAAATAGCAATATAAGAAAATTTGTCCTAATAAAGTAGTACATACCTGAAATCCCAGCTACTTAGGAGATTGAGGCAGAAGGATCACATGTTTAAGGCCAGCATGGGCAACTTAGTGAGCCTCTGTCTCAAAAGTTAAAAAATTAAAGGAGTTGGGGATGTAACTTAGTGGTAGAATACTTGCATAGCCTGCAGAAGGCCCTGAGTTCAGTCCCCAGCACCAGAAAAAGAAGTTAGGGAGTGTTATGGTTTGTGTCTGCATGTCCCCCCAAATCCTCATGCAGTTATGGGGTGGCTTTTAGAGTTTATGACTGATCCACGATCCAATGCTGGGATTATGGGTGTGAGAGCTATCCTCGCCCTAGGACAGATAGTTTGCTGGGATTATGGGTATGAGAACTACACCCGCCCTAGGGCAGATAGTTTGTATGTATAAGGCAGAGAAAGAGGCTGTTGGCTGCCATTCCTCCCTTCTAGTGCTTGTTGCTTTGCTGTGTACCGCTGCCATGAACTGTTGCCCTCTGCCATGTGCCACTGTGCCTCAGAACCAGCCAAGTATGGACTGAAACCTCCACAAACTGTAAGCTAAATAAACCTTTCCTTCCTTCATTTTGGGCGTCGGGTATTTCCTCTCAGCAACGAGAGAAAAGTAACCAAGACAGGGAGGGAGAAGAGAAAAAAAGTTGAGGGTAGAGTGTTTTGAGAACAGTAAAAAGACCAATCTGTCAAGAATAGAGTTTTATGTTAGAGTAGGGAAAGATACTGAGTTGTATAAATTACAGAGGACATTGGATGGAAGATCAAGGCTTTGGAATTAACTTTGTAGATACTATATTTTTGAAATTAATTGTGCAAGTAAAATTTTTTAAAAAGTTGTTTAAGGGTGAGTCATTTAGTACCTGTAGAGATAGCTAGAAATAGAGAAGTTTTAAAGTTTAAGAAGAATAATAATTATAGTAATCGAGGTTTCAGATAGTGAGTTATTGTTTTTAATTAGGGTTAGAGCAGTAAAGTAGGAAAGGAAAAGTTGACTAATCATATAGAAGAGGACAGAGATTTAAGTTTATAACTGAAAAAGTTGGATTACTGATGAACAGTAATATATTGACAAATTTACATGTTACAAGAATTTGTAGTGGCAATAAAGAATCATAATGAGGGACCAGGGATACAACACAGTGGCACAAGCACCTGTCTGGCAAGTGCAAGGTCCTGAGTTTGAATTCCCGATAGCAAAAAAAAAAAAAAAAAATCAGAATGAATTCCCTGTTTTCTATGTAGTGAAGCTTTAATGATATTCAAAAGCTATGAAAGTAAACAAATTCTTGATTGAGCATAAGTATGACCTAGTACACAGAGCTGCAGAATAACCAAAGATAATGAAGCATTGGGAAAACTGAAATCAGTCAATCAGAGGGTGCAAGAGGAGTCACAAAAGCAAAAAAGTAGGAGTTACATTCACAAGCATCTAAGGTTGCAGTAGTCTGTCTTCAACCCAAATCGCTGTTTTCCTCCTTAAGCCTTAAATTCAGAGATCAGTCATAACCACCTCCTTGTTCTTGCAATTTGGATCTGAAAAGTCTTCCAAAAACTCCTGTTGAAGGCTTTGTCCTTGGCTGGTTGCTTTTTCTAGGAGGTGTTTTATACATGTTTTTCCCTTTCCTGAAAAGCTCCAAACTCTCCTCCATTTTTTAATTTGAGTTGAATTTGCTTCCTGTTCTAGTGACAATAATGAGGCAAACAGAAGTTTTTCAAGCATCTGGCATCATTTATCATCACATATCAACCTATCTACCTGTCCATCTGTATACCTAGAAATACCTACTTTCTCTATGGTAGGTGAATGATCCAGGTTTCTAAAGCCAGCCCTTGTGTTCATTAGGTCACACTCCATTGACTGTACTTACAGATAATTGTAATTCGGCCCTTGCCTGTGTCATGATTGCTTTTATATGCCATTACTTTCAAAATGAGTCTTCTTGAGGTCACCAGTGACTCTTTGCAAGTCCAGTGGTCTGATCTCAGGAGTAAATTGGTGACTTCTTTGATTTTGAAGATTCATGAATTGGCTTCTCAGATACCATATTGTGTTAGAATTGTATTAGCAACACTGCTAACACAAAACACATTAGATAAATTTCAAAATTTTGAATTATTTTTGTCCTTCAAATGTATCATAGTATATCACTCTACTAGAGCCACCATAAAAAATTGCACAAATTTGATGGTATACAGCAACAGTATATGTTTTATCTTTAGGTGGCTTTCTTTGCATGTCTGTGTCTCTCTCTTTCTCTTGTATTTTATGTCATTTGACTTAGGTCCTGTCCTACATCCAGGATGATGTCATCTGGTTATGCTCTACTACATTTGCAAAGACCCTCTTACCATATTAGGTCATAATCATAGATTTGCATTATGTTTATTTAGAAGAAGGGGGCCCATATTTCAACTTACTGTACCCAAGAATTTTATAGAGTGCTATTATGAAAGTTATTAGAATTTTTTTTTTCTGTATGACTAGGTTATTATTTGATGTACAGTTAGGTTCATTTGCGGCAACTTGTGTTCAGTTGTAGGGTTTACTTTTTATTCATTACTCAATAATGTTCACTTTTGAGTATGTGTAAAATACATGGTTCAAAAGTCAAACTTAGGTTAAGATGTACAGAGAAGTCTAACTACCATCTATTCCCACCTTCCTTATGCATAATCATTTATTTCATTGCTTCCAAATTTATCTTCCTAATTTTTGTGATTATCTGCATATATTTTTAATTCTCTTTCATTAGAGAAATTGTTGTACTCTGCATATACATTTTTGGGTACCTACCTTGCTTTTTTCCCTGGAAATTCGTCAGTTAGCAGTCTTACTCATGCTTTTTAACTGCTGCATAATATTCCACTATATGGATGTACCAGTGTGTCCAATCACTTATACTTAGGCATTACACTGTTCATAATTTTTTTTTTACAAATAATGTTGTAATTAATAACCTGTGCATATGCTATTACATATTTGTGGAAGGTAAACCCAGGAAGTGGGATTGCTGAGTAAAAAGGTAAACACACATACATTTTATATAAAATTACCTAGTTCCATTTTACTTTCTAACCCACAGTAGATGACAGTGCTTGTTTTTCTCATCTCAGCAACAGAGTGTCTTTAAGATTTCTACTTATCATATTGGCCAATATTCAGAAGCTCACATCTCAGTGTAGTTTTAATTCATATGTCTCATAGTGAGAAAGGTTGAACATCTCTTTATGTGTAAGAGCAATTTTAGTACTTCTTTAAAAATCAAAGTGATAAATTGATTTTGGGTGCTGGTTCCATTTCTTACTAATTATATGTTGGGGCAGTTTGTTTAATTTGTTTTTTATTTTTGCAGCTTTAAAATGAGGATAATGAGACTCACTCTGTTTTTACAACTAGCAGTGTACAGCACATAGCAAATACAAATTTCTGTCTGTACCTGTGATTGTAGGTCTTATATTTCCTTTAGTTAGGCAGCTGGATACATTTGTTCATATGTAAGCTTTTCTTTCTGTAAAGGAGAATTTGCAGTGTGTTAAGCCATATGGACATTACAAAGCATTGCCCACAGTAAGATGTTTTATCAACCTTTTGGCTTTCAGATTCTGATAGGTCAGTGTATATAGTATTTATTTATGGCACTGGTTTTGAGTCATAATCCACTTGTTCATGTATTAGAGTAGAATCAGACTTACTTTGAAGAAAAATCTAACCTGCCTGAGAGATCTGTTGAGAAGTGGAACATATTTTGAATAAACTTCTGAAGCTTCATAACATTATGTTTGCATTTTTCCTATTCTTGATTGATTGAGAGAGATGGGGAGAGAGAGGATGGAAAGGAGAGAGGGAGGGAGGGAATACCTCCCCCAAAGCAAACCTTTGGGTTATTTTAGGGGTGCTATCAAAGACATTCTCCATTATTTAGAGTCATCTTTACGAGGCTTTACTGGTGAAATTCCTTTCACCTTACAGCATTTTGGCAAAGGAGTACTGTATGTACTTTGGAACAGCCACCACTTCTCTTTTGTTACAGACAGTGTTTTCTTTGCCTTACTAGAAAACCTGAGCCTCATTTGAGGGTCAGCTCTTAAAAGAGTTTTAGAGAACAAATGTGCTTTTCTGTATTCCATTTTAATTTCATTTCTTTGCCTAAATATAGTCTTTGCCTGGGATATGTTTTCTACTTACTGTGCATACTACCTACAGTTTGGGGACTTCTTTCTACATCTTCCACAACATTGCTATAGCACATGTTCTAATACCAGGTCTGTTTATTTCATTCATGAACATAAAATCCTTCTGTGATTCCCTATACCTTTCAGTTGTATTTGCACTCCTTAACTTAGCATAGAAAGCTTTTTTATGACCTGTTTTATGTTTTTTTTTAAATGCACTTAGCACATCTTCCAATTCCATTCATCTTGAAGAACTTGAAATTTCTTAAACCTGTAATGCAGTTTCACATCTGTCTGCCCTTGCACATGCTTTTTCTTCTCACCAGAGTGCTCTTCCCACTCCTCCTCCCTGTCAAGCTTTCACACTGCAGTATCGATACCTTCACCAGAATTTTTTCCTTGTCTCTGAGCCCAGTAGTTACTAGTGTGGTCCCCTGAAATGAGAATTGTTCTTCCTTTCTCAGTTTTTAAAAGAAGTTTAGTAAGATTGATCATCCAGTATTTCCTTATTCATTTGAATATTGTAGTATCTGTAGCAATATATTCTTCTGATATTTGTAGTTTAAATTGTCTCTTGTTTTAGATTAGTCTTGTTAAGGGTTTATAAACTTGGTTAACCTTTTAAGAGTGAACTTTTTTGTTACTTTTATTGTATGCTTCTTTTAATCTAATCTCTACTTTTTAATTTCCTTCCTTTTACTTACATCGAGGCAGTACAATGAGTAAAAAGACACATATACCAAGTGTTCATAACAGCTTTGTCACAGACCCTCAAACGGGACAACTGCGCACAATTTAAATGTCTATCAGCAGGAGACTGAGTGAAATATTCAGATATCGTACTGCTGAGCAATAAAAAGGGTGGGAGTACTGATACACTACAGGAAGATCTTAGGAACATGAAAGAAGCTAAAATCAAGAAAGCACTTATGTGTAATTGCATTTATAGTAAGTTGTAGAACATACAAGACTAATCAAAGGTGAAGAAAAGAACCATAGGACAATGGCTTGTAACTTTGCAAAGAAACATGGGGAAGCTTTCTGTTGTGATAAAAATGTTCTACTTCAGGGTGAATGCTTATCAAAACTAAAGATTTCACTGTCGGTAGATAGAGAAATCTGTGTATAAAATCAGCCCTCAAAAAACTAGGTAATAATGATAATAATAAGCTGGAGATGCAGCTCAGCAGTACAGCACCTGCCCTGCAAGTGCAAGGTCCTGAGTTCGCTTTCTGGTACCAAAATAATAATAATAATAATTGTGTAGTGGTTGAAGAATGGGTTGGAGGTGTATCTAAGAATAAAATAACAGCATGTTGATGATTGTTGAAGTACTTGGTATTTCTTATTCTCTTTTGCATACATTTGACATTTTCGCACAATGAAAAGTTTTTTTTAAATTGAGAAAAATTGGCTCAGTGTAAAATACCGTGCAGAGTGATTTGTTTTTTGTTTGTTTGTTTGTTTTTTGTTTTTGGCACCAGGAATCTAACTCAGGACCTTACACTTGCCAGGCAGTTGCTGTGCTGCTCAGCTATATCCCAGCCCGTGAGAGTAAAATACTATTATCTTCTGGAGAAATTATTTTTTCCTTCAGACTTACTATTGCTAAACCATGTTTCCCTTGGGCTATAATTCTTCATTTGGTTTGAAATGTTCACAGAAGAATTCAAGAGAACCAACCTCACACAAAGAATGTAATCATTATGTACAGCAAACGTACTAAAGTTTTAAAAAATTTCAAGAGAACCATCTACAGTATAACCATTAAATGATCCTAATGAATGTGAAAAATAATACTGGGATAGCTTTGTGTAGGGAAGATGAACTTCTGAAAAGTCAATCCAAACCAATAACAAACATCTCCTTTCTAAAACGCTGAAGTTACAAAATATATATAGTTCTGTTTATAAGAGAAGAGGTAAATGGAGAGAAGTGATTTCTCATTCATTACTTAAGAAATTTCTTTAATGATTTTTACTGCACTTCTTCACTTTGCTATTTTATAGATTCATAAATTAAGGATGACATAAATTAATGGTCTTTTTATAAATTAATAGTCCATGTTCAATGAACTAATCATAACATACAGGTTTTGATAACATCCGATACCATATTCTTTCTTAATATAAAATGAGAAAAAGATCTTTAAATTGTATCATCAATCTTATTTCATTAGGAGGAATAGGTTTTTAAATTTTAAGTGAGCTTTCAGCTTTACTTAATGATCATAGCAGCACAAAAGTAAATTGTCTATGAAACGAAAATTATAACAGCAATACATCTGAGACAGAAGGCCAATGGAAATAATTAAATGATTTTTATGCATTACAGCATAATCTCCATAGTAATGATTCCAGAAAACAAAAAGCACCTAAACAAATTCTTTTATTTAAACCTTAAGCTTTCAAAACAGCATTTTTGCTTTTTTTTTTTTAACTTCTTGGTTTAGAAAGTCTTGGAATACTAGCTAATGATTTCCTCTGTTTAAAATATGTAATAGGTGGTTGATTTTTAAAATACGTAGAAGAAATGAGTGAGAGGTGAAACTATCTCAGAGAAGATTTTTATTGTTATTTAAGAAAACTGTGAAGTTGGGATCAGCAACAAGAGGGATTTAAAAAGATAGGCTTCTCATTTTTTAAGATAGTTAACTGTGTGGTGGGGCTTTTTTTGTTGTTTTTTTGAGACAGGGTCTCACTGTGCAGTTCAAGCTGGCTGGCCTCAAAATCACAGGCATTCTCCTGCTTCTGCTTCCCGAATGATGAAATTACAGGCGTATGCCACTTACCTGACTCAACACAGTTACCTGTTACACATGAAAAAAGAAGCAAAACATCTTAAAAAGAAAATTTTCAGGTTCAATTAGAATAAAAAAAAATTGCCTAGACTTGAAGTATTTTTAGCCTCTCTCTACAAATACTTGATAATATATTCTTAGCACTAGATAATGAAACTTAAAACTACTTTTCCAATTTTTTTTTTGCTTATCTGATTTCCTGATTTTTAAAAAAAGTAAATATATATTCACCATCAAGCACTTATTACACCAGCTAGAATAGAGCCAGGTAGTGGTAAAAGAAGTAACTAAGTTTATGTTGGGGAGAAGGTATTTTATTAAACAAATCTCATGAGTTAAGAGTTTAATAAGCAAATGGGAAGCAAAAAGGATAGGGAGATATCAGCATGTTCAACTTCTGAAGGATAGAGCTCAACACAAAGGAAAGAAGATTATGTGGCTGGCACATAATGATGGATTGATACAAGATTAGAAGAAAACAGGTACAAGTTAGATCATATCTGGCCTGATAGGTTAAGTCAAGGTACTTTCAATTTGGTTAATCTTGATTCATACCATTATTTTTTTAACAAGTAACCTTTTTACATACGTATCTTAGTTGCTAACCATGACACCTGTAGTTGCTTAGTTTTAAACCTCTTCCTCCCTTTTCATATAAAGCATATACCATCCTTAAAAATACTAACTTGAATTGCAGCTGTATCTATACAGTTAGACACAGTTTTAAGGTTCTGGAAAGAACAGTGGCTTTTTTTTTTTTCACAAAGTTTGAAAGTAATTACCTCAGAATAAATTTTAAAGGATAAATCTGAATGCCACATAAAAACGTAACTGTGTACCTCTTAGGTATTTATGAAATGAAAACTTTTATTTTCCTGCAAAAAATATCTGCCAGTGAGTGTTTGTAACACCTTTACTTGTGATAACCAAAAACTAGAAGCAACCAAATGTCTTTCACTGCATAAGTTATTAAGCAAACTGTGGTAGGTCCATATAGAATAGTACTGCTCAGCAATAAAAAGGAATAACTTATTACTACTACGCTAACTTGGAGACCACAAGGAAATTGCACTGAGTGGTAAAATGCCACTTTCAAAAGGCAGTGTAACTATGTAATTGCATTTTTATAACATTCTTGAAATAACATAGAGATGGAGAACAGATTAGTGGGTGACAGGCGTTAAAGATGTAAAATACAGGGGTACGGTCACAGAGCACAGGTAGTGGTTATTGCAGTGACGGAATAATTCTGTATGTTGACAATGCTGATAGTTATGTGTAGCTACAATATACAGGGAAACTGTCTGTAATCCGCTAAGCTAAGGAGTGCTATACACAGCTGGTTAAATGAAGAAGGTCTTTGTGTCAGTTTTAATATTCTGTAGTTCTGAAACTGTAATATAGTTATACAAAATGTTGTTATTGGTGCAGGCTAGAGGAATAGCATATCTGATCTCCCTCTACTTTTTTTAACTTACTATGAATGTACTACTAAATCAAAATACAGAAATTTTTAAAACATTCATTATTTTAAAATGTTACAAAAATAGGAATAAGTGAATCTTTTTTAAACCCGATATAGGGGAAATACAAAATCCTGTATGAAATTCAATGGTGAGAAACAAAATGCTTTTCCTCTAAGGTCAGGGACAGAAAATGTCCATCAACACTCATCACTTCTGTTTTAACATTGTGGAGATTCTAGCCAGTACAGTAAGGCAGTAAAAAGAAATACAGTAAAAACATCCAAAGTAGAAAGGAATGAAACTGTAAAGGGGTTTAATAATACAAGAGTAAAACTGACTTTATTTCCTGAAAGCTTGATCTTCTATGGAGAAAAGTCCATGCATGTAGAAAATATACCAGAATCAGCCGGATGTGGTGGTCTGTAATCCCAGTTCTCGGGAGGCTGAGGCAAGAGGATCATTGCGAGTTCGAGACCAGCCTGGGCTACAAAGTAAGCTTAAGGCCAGCCTCAACTGCAAGGAAGGAGGGAAGGAGGGAGGGAGGGAGGGAGGGAGGGAAGGGGGAAGGGGGAAGGGGAAGAGGAAGAGGAAAGGAAAGGAAAGGAACTAGAATCAATAAGTAAGGTAGATCTTCAGCGCACAAGATTAATATGCAATATTCAGTGTTTCTGCATACTGGCATGACATTCTGGAAACCAAGTTTTTCTCAATTAATGGCATCAAAATAAAAAATACTTAGTGAAAGTAATGTATACTTAAAACTAGAGAAAACAAGTAGGAGAAATTAAATGTAAGCAGAAAGATACATATTGTTAAGTGTTAAGATGTTACTGCTACCCAAGTTGATACATAGATTTCACACTCTACTTACTATAATCCCAGCAATTTTTAAAGAACTTGGCAAGGTGATTCCAAAATCCATAGGTAACTGAAAAACCTAGAAATGCAACAGTTTTGAAGGGGGGGGTGGGGACAGTATAGACTAACATTACTTCATTTCAAGACCCATTACAAAGTGATAGTAATCAAGATAAAGTGGTATTTGTTATCAGGATAGCTAAATACATTGATTGAACAGAGTTAAAGGCCAAGAAATAGACCTAATTACACATGAAATTAATAGTTTACAACACTGCAAAACCCATTCAGGGCAGAAAGAATAGTATTTTCAGCAAACAGTGATGGAAGAATTGGATATCCATATCTGAAAAACTGAAACTCACAGTACATACAAAAATTAACTTCAAGTGGATTATAGATCTCTTGGGAATATAAAATAATAGAAAACTTTTTGTGAAGTTGAGTTAGATACTTTTCTAAGTTACAGCACAAAAATGTACAATTTACAGAAAAGTACAAATAGTAAAAATGTTACTGAAAGATTAAAAATCAGTCTGCTCTTCAAAGGTAATATTAAGAGAATAGAAAAAGAAGCAAAAGGCTGGGAGGAAATATTTATAAGTATTTGATATCAAATAACTTATCTGAAGTGTATAAATAGTAAGTCAGGTAGTAAGATTGTCAAGCTGTACCTAGATTCGCACTTGCTGCACATCACAGTCAAAATTGCTGATGAGGAAGTTGGACCCATGAATGTCATATACAGGCAAGAGATCAGAGTTAGGAGATAGGAATTTGAGAATCAGCATAGAGGTGTTTTAAAATCATGAAACTGAATGAGATCAACAAGGGAATGACGACAGGAAGATGAGAAGGAATCAGAAGAAAATCTAGGAATGGCAGAATAGGGATGAGGATGCGGATTACACGAAAGTGTTCCATTGGGTGTGTGAGGGCTGTCCTGTGGATTGAACCCCAGGCCTTTATACTGAGCTGCTGAGGTACATGCCCAGCTCTTTCATATTTCTAAATTTTGAGACAGGGTCTCATTAAATTGCCCAAACTGGGCTCGACCTTGCAGTCCTCCTGCATATTATATGTGTGTTCTATGTGTATCTTTTCTCGGGTGCTTTTTCAGCTACCTTAATTAGTGAGCGCTCTTGTTTAATTGGAAGATTTTCCTAAAGTATCTAAAACTTGTCCCTCTTGTTCTTACGCTAAGTTGTTTTGGAGAATGAATTGGTTACCGGAACTGTATCAAAGTAGCCAGAGTATCTTGAAAAGACTGTTAGGGCAGCCAAATTCCAGATGGCTAAGACATGATGTATTGTGGTACTAATGTAAAGGACCTCAGCCTCTCGAGTGCTGATACTAATATAGAGTCCCCTCTTACATGCATCCAAAAAAGTTCCCTTTGTGTGCATTTGAACTAAAGATAACATAATTCAAGATCTGTTGCTTTCTAATTATGGTGAATAATCAATTTAAAAGGATCTGACCAACTTCTAATATACTGTGTTTTTCTTTCTGTGAATTTTAATTTTCCCACTTCATTTACAGTAGTCAAAACTGTGCCCTCTTCTGGACTATTTAGTAATTGCCACATAAAAACATTTTATTTTAAGATTTCAGTTGACTGTATTACTACACACGTTTTACTCCATGTTACAGTTATTTAAAAACTGAACATCTGGAAAGAGATAAAGTAGTGATTTGATTTTGTATTTTACCTACCACTGTGTAGGAAACCATCTTACACAGTTTAAACCTTTTTTAGGGGAATGGAGACCCAACTATTTTGCAGTATAAAAGAAAGTGAGAAAAAAAATTTATTTTTGTTGTATATGGGGTGAACTAAGAATCCAAACCAGTGGGCAATCATGCCCAATCATGTGGGCATTTCCTCTGTGGACTCTCTAAAAAACATTTCAGATAATCAAATTTCAGAGTTTAGTACTACTTTTTTGCTGATGTGGTTTTTACTTTTGCATATTTTCGGTGTGATTAAACAATGTAGTTACTGAGATTGTATAGTCAACTGGGTCTACTTAATGTGATAAGAAGTTCTGTTGAAATCAGCTCATGTAAAATGGTGTGAAAATAATGATAACAAGAAAGAAAATTGATTATAGCAATATGTAATTGTTCTACTAATTGTTTTATTTCTCAGCAAAGATACACATAGTCTGTAAACTGCTTTTGAAAAACCCTAAATCTCAAACTGATTGGCTTAGAGGTAACTTCTTTCTGTATAGTAGTATTTGGCAGTGAAAATATATTGTTTCTATATAATACACACAGACATGTATTACATCATACATTATGATATAGCTACATTACTGAGACCCACGTATACATGTATCCAGCGTGATGGGTGCAGGGAGCTCATGCTTCTGAAAAAGAAGTATCCCAAGAGAACTTTAGAGCTTTGTTTTATTTTGCATCTTTCTTAATTAATGGAGGTGATTTGAAATTTTAGAAAAGCAGAAATGTTTTAAAGAATGTGAGAATTTTCACAGTGTAGCTGGTTGGGAACTGTTTTTTGAGCTAAGATTTAAGGAAGATCCTTTCAAAAGTGTCCTTAAACAGAATGTGAAAAAATCTGTTCTGTTGTACTAGTAGGCAGGGAAAAGGAACCTGAAGGTAGGTAGTAGCTTGACTGAGATAAAAAGACTACTGGAGGTGTGCCATGCTCTAGGACAGTGGAGGCGAGCCTTTTAGAGCATTCAGTGATACACACAGTGCGTTGTGGCACACGTGCAGTTCATTTGCCACCGTTCTCCTGGCGAAAAGCTATGACCCATATAAATCAGTAAGTAGTACAACATAGATTTATTTATTTACATAAACTGTGTAGCTTTTAAGGATTTATGTAACACTTATGTCCCAGAAGGATTTGAGGTCGTTTTAAATACTAAATGCAGTAATAAACAGGGATGATAAACATACAGTTTTTAGTTCCCCCCATATATACCAAATGTTCCACATGTATCAAATTTGGATTTATTGAGAATACTGTCACCACACAAGATAACCACATAGTACAAAGACTGCTGAACTAGAAGTCCAGACATCTATATTCTAGTCTTGACTAGGTCAATTACTAGTTCTGAGAACTTTAACAATCATGTAGCTTCTCTAAAGAACTTTTACTATTTTTTATGTCTTTTTTTGTTAATCTTTCCATTATAACAGTGTGGATATATCTTGGTTTTATGTTCTTCAGATATGCCTGAGAATCTTAAAATACGGTTAGAAATTCCAGAGCTCAAATCCCAGCTCTGCTATATACTGTTTATTTATCCACAAAGTATTTCGGCTCTGAGACTTAAATTTTGCTGTGAAATAATTTCTATCACTTTCTGACATTGATACAAGGAAATATATGTGTAAATATCTAATACACAAGAAACAGTAAAAATTTTTTGTATACTGTTACGTACCTCTTGCCCATCTCATATATCATTCTTGTTTATTTCTTACTCAAAATGTTTGGGACCAGAATTATTTTAGATTTCAGGTGATTTTCTAAATGTTGGAATATTTGCATTGATATAGTGAAATATTTGGGGGATAAGACCCCAGTCTAAACACAAAATTCATTTATTCTTCATATATACCTTGTATTATATGTGTATAGCATAAGAGTACTTTTATACAGTACTTTTAGTGTGCCTGTGTTTTAAATGTGAATTGTAACATAAAGTCCAGTATGGAGTTTTCTGGTTAATGTTAGTGTTCAAATACTTTCGGTTTTTGGAGCATTTCAGGTTTTAGATTTTTAGGATCAGGATGCTCAACCTGTATTATCTGTTAATAACTTTCTGTAGATCACTTCTGTATCTATGACTTCAGCTCTGACCACCTTTGTCAATTCCTGAATTTCCAATTTCCTACTTTAAATATCTCCCACTTCTAATATTACATGGCATTTAAATATTTAATCCAAAATGGGACCATCATTACATGTGAATATATTATTCTTCTAGTAGGACTTTGTTTCCATTCTCACTACAACTGCGTCTTCTGTATAACTATATCTTAGTCTTAACGCACAAATTTGTTTAGGATATAGGGAGAAAAATCAACATTAACTCTTTTGTGGACTTCAATTCACCTTTCTGGCCATATGCTTTGGTCAAAGTATTTATAAATATGACCTGCATATTTTATTCTTTAGTATTTGTCACAGTGCCTTTGTAGAGAAGATACTTAATATAGGTTTCATAGATAATTATTGAAATATCTCCCTAAAATCTATATATAGAAAGCAGCAACTGTTGTTTTCCATTTTCATCATAGTTTGTATCATTGAGACAGAGTTTCACTATGTAGTTCAAGCTGGTCTCAAGTTTTTGGTGATTCTCCTGCCACAGATTCCCAAGTCCTGCGACTATAGGTGTGTACCTCCACTCCTGGCAGTTTATATTATTTTCTGAATCAAAAAATTCCAACAGTGAAAAACTCTTAAGCAATACAGATGTAAATATACAAAACTGGGAATTCCCCCAAAATTTGAGGATGCATTCTGACCTTAATCACTGTTAAAAGACTTAATACATTTTAAAGACTTTTTTGTATTCACTTTTGTATATGATTTGTATAAAAGTATATTTTTAAAAAAATGGACTTGTACTAGGCTCTTTAATATTTTCAGTTAGCAGTGTATTTTTTATATCTTTTCATAAATTTTAAGAATCTTTACCATTGTTGCTGTTTTCAGTAAATTTGATGCAGCATTTATGGACAGTTTAAAATACATAATAGTCCCAGTAAAGTTGGTTCAGGTTTTAATTTAATGATTCTCTTTGCTCCCTCTGGAATATGTGCCCTTCTCAGCATTCTCATTGCCAAACTCAAATTTTTAAATAGAGACTATTTCTATCATGTTAACTGTAGTATGTTATTTTCCTAGCATAGTGTCTATGATGATAAACAATTACTGAATTCATCATTATGAGGAAGTAAATATAGAAACTTCATGTATTGTATACCATTTGTACAGTGGGTACCTATGAGTTTAAATAAACTGTTGGTCTAACCTAACATGGCATGTTAAACTATTAAGCATCTTAACTAGCAAAGAAAAATGCTTCAGTTAAGGAAAAGATGAAGCAGACTTTTCTGGAGACAGAGTTTA
The DNA here is from genome assembly GCA_004027595.1 of Dinomys branickii. NCBI lineage: Eukaryota > Metazoa > Chordata > Mammalia > Rodentia > Dinomyidae > Dinomys > Dinomys branickii. The sequence goes on from PVLD010000490.1 coordinate 130,549, forward strand.
AAGGAATTTCAATTAGTAAGTTACTAAGATAGAATATTAAGATACTAAGACTGCTATGGTGGAAGTTACCATATTGATTCTTTATATTTAGCTGAGTCTTGGTATATCCAAAGGAAATAAGTTTGTGCTTAATAAGATTTATTTATTAAAAAGTTATTGGGGTTTTGGTTTTTGTCTTGTTTTTTTTTTTGGTGGTGCTGGGTATTCAACCCAGGGCTTTATCACAAATGCTAATCAAGTGCTCTTCCACTGAGCTACATCCACAGCCCATTGTGCCAAATTCAGTAAGAAAAGTGTTGAACTTATCTCAAAAGTATCAGGATGTATTGATTATATTCTACTCTATATTCTACTCTTTATATTCCTCTATCAAAAACTGATGTCCTTCAAAGTGAATTTTGTTTATTGTTGTATAGTATATATCAAGAAGAACGTAAGAGTACTTAAGGACTAAAAAAAATGTATAAATGTGGTTAGAAAGTAAGCGAGTCATCTTATAGTCACATGATACTATTTGTGGAATAATATTTATTAAAACTTGACTTTGCAATAATATCTAAGATAGATCTATACATATGAAAGATTTCTGCATAATGAAAGATACAGAAAAGTACAGTATATAATATATTGCAGCTCATGTTTATTGAATACTTACTGTATGCCCAGCACAGTTCTAAGTACTTCACATATTATTAACTCATTTCATCTTTACAATAAAATTAAAAGTAATAGCAATTAACTGTCTCTCAGAAACATAAAAACTTTCATATAATAAAAATGGAGGAGTTTAGTTTCAAAACCGTATAGCCTGATTTGGTTCTTCATTGGCTGTATATTGTACTGTATTGATTATACGACATGATTGGTATATAGTAATCTTTCATAGAAATAACATTGTTTAATAATAATGCATAATAATATTGTTATACTTTTTAGCTCTATAAAATGTGCTGGATAATCTGGGTTTAACTCCTGCTGTAACTTTGTTATGGCTTGCATCTAGATATCCAGAAGCTCATGTGCATCATAGGTGGGGCTTTTCAAAGGTGACTGGGATCTAGGGTGTGTAATAATGGGATTGATTGACAGTATGATGTTAGGATTAAGGGCGTGAAAATATAAGAGACAGAAAGAGAGCTACTGTTGTCTTGGCTTGTCCTTTGCTGCTTTGCTATTTTGCTGCCTTCTACCTACCATCAACTATTTGTCCTCTGCCATGCTCCTCTGCCTTGGAGCCAGCCAGCTATAAACTACATCTCCATTTTTTTTTTTTTTTTTTTTTTTTTTTGGTAGTGGGAATTGAATTTAGGACCTCACACTTGCCAAGCAGGCACTGTGCCACTGAACTGTATTCCCAGCCCCTATAAACTGAAACCTCTACAAACAGCCAAAATATACCTTTCCTCCTTCAACTTTCGATGTTAAGATACTTTGTCTCAACAATGAGAAAGTAACTAAATGACACTGAGAGGTCCTCTAGAAGTTTATCTGCTCTCAGATATTTTATTCCAAATCAACCACAACTCAAATGTTAGTATTTTAACTTTTACCTCCACTTTTTTTTTCCATTTCTTTTGTTTATATGAAGAAATCATAAATTTTGAAGTGAAATCAAGTGAACTCTTAAATTAGGGTCTTTGAAGAAGTCTTGGCAAGACCTTAGAAGTTCCCTTCAGATTCATTATAATGTGCTAAATTGAGAGTTTATTATAACGTCTTCTCTTAAACATTCTTAATTAAACATCAGGCCATTCTTAAAATTAGTTTTAAAGCGATTTTTTGCTCAATATTTTTTGTTTGATTTACTTAGTATCACAATAGTTACTTTTTTTTCTACTTTTTATTGACAGTATTTGTTTTGACTGCCTTATTATTTAAGCAACCTAAAACTGTAACTATGATTTGTAAGACTGTGGTGAAATATGTACTACAATGTCAAAAATAATTTATAATAGATTTTCCAGACATAGAGATTGATTCACCTTTTCCTAATTTGCTTGTGTTTCTCTTCTGTTCTCCTAAATCTTTTTTCAGTACAGCAACAGTAACAAATTTCAGGATAACTGAATCTCAAGTAGTAGATCTCATTATTTACGTGCATTATTTTATTTCATTCTCATCACCACTTACAAGGTAGGTTCTTTTCCTCAGTCTTCTATTTCTTGAAATTGGCACCTCTCAAACTCTGTTGTGTGGTAACCCATGGTTCAAGACACCTTATACCTGAACTCAAGGCAATGTATATAATGTACCCTTGTTTCTTTTCCTTACATTTCTCTCAATGTTGATATTAACATACACTAAATTTATTTTATAGTCTACCACCCAGTAACCATTCGTAGTTTGTAAAATACCACCTGAGAATGACAGTTCATAGTCACTCATTAAAATGTTCTTTATCTTTAAATTGTTGATTACAATTTCCTTCCGGTCACAATTCCCCAGAGATGAAGATTTTCATATAGTTCACTTTCACAGGGTCAGATAGACCAAACATTAATTTTCTAGAGCCAGAAATGCTATATCATTAGTTAGTGGCATATACGTTTCTTTTTAGAGTACCAGAACTGCTATTTCTTAGTGGACTCTGGTTACTTAAGGTGATAACATTTCCACGGAATATTCGTTCATTAAAATCTGTAGCTGAAATTATGAAGTCCATGTCTACCAAATCCCTCTGCTGTTTTTCAGAATCTTATATTTCAATGAAATTAGCATAGTTGAGCATTAAGGTATGAATGTTTTTCTCATTAATCACCTACTTAGTAGTATATAGGCAAAACATTTTAAGCATTGTTGCTTCCCTCCCTTTTCCCTGTTACTGTCACCTTAGAGTTGACATCAGAGTATAGTATTCAATTGCCTTGTCACATCACTAAGAAAAACAGCTGTGGTTGGGTTTTCTAGTCTTCTAGTGTATGTCATAATTCTAGCCTGGAATTGGATCTGCTTTACATGTTACTCATCTGGGATTTAGAGAAACAGAATAGAGTTAGATAGTCCACCTTCTAGCACATTACTCTTTAAATCTCTGAGTTAAATTAAATATAATCACTTGCTGCTCTATCTGCTTGAATATGGCAATTTACATGTATAAAAATGAACTGTACATAGGTAACAAGATGTTTGTGATGTCTTGTAACTTGCATTCAGTGGTTTCTTTCCGTTAATTTCTAAGTGTAATATGGAATTTTCTAATTAGCAGAAAAATTCATTGTTTTATTGACCTTTCAAAAGGTTTTAAATTATGTCCTACTTTTAAAGTGTTTGATGTAAATATTGAATATTCTTGTTGGATTAAATCAAACCAAGGACCTCACACCATTGAGCTGTATGCTCAATTGTGGATTAAATTTCTTCAGTGATAAAAAATGAGATGTAGAATTTCAAAGAAGAAAGTCCACAGGGTAGCAAAAGGACAAGTAAAGGATAGCCAACAGCAATTTTATCTTTTTTCCTTGCCATTTCCTTTCAGTGGGCTTCTACTACCAAATTTTATGTCCGTCATACACCAAAGGAAAGCAGTACGAGTTTTTGTTTTTGTTTTTCTTAGCTTGGTTTTAGTTAAGAATGTATGAAGAAAATCCATTAAACTATAAAGAAAAGACAAGATAAGAGTAACAAAAAATTTACTAAAAAGACAGGATAGTCATTTCTAGAAGGAACTGTGTTACTAACCTCTGGGTGGTGGTTCTATAGATCTTAGTTTTATAACCCTGTTAAACGTGTGTGTGTGTGTGTGTGTGTGTGTGTGTGTGTGTGTGTGTGTGTGTGTGTTTTATGTACCTTTGTCAATATATCACATTTATAATAAAAATATTTAGCAGAAAAGGAAATATTTAATGTTACTGCCTGTGTGCATCTACTTTTTAAAAAACCTGTTTGCAAAGTTGCATTAAGATGTATGAGTAAGGAAGTTATTAGTGCATTATTTGACTGTTTTGAGGTTTACAACTCAAAAATTTAGAGATTCTCTTAAAAATAACATACTGGCAAATACAGTGTCAAGAAGAAAGATGTTTAAACTAGAAACCATGGTTCACTTTTCGGTCTTAACTCTTAGTTGATATAGACTATACTTCTATTTGCTCATTAGTTTTTGAAATGTTTAATGAAAGCATGTTATTGATTAATGTGTGCCTTATTAAAATATTATCTACTTATAGAAAACTTACACAAGTATTGTTAAAAAAAATTAAGTATTTCACAAGCTATATGTTGAAACTAAGATAAAAAATTGGGGAGACATTAAACAGAAGACAAGATATTCAAGTGTTTTACAGGATATCTTTATATACATAGAGCAATGAATTATATCATAAAATATATTAAGTATTTAAATTAAGTCCTTTGTATGGGAACAAAAACCATACCTTTCTGTTACTCGTGTGATTGATACTGATTGTGATTAATTTTTATAAGCATCCTGCAGTGATAGCTGGAAAGTCAGGTATGTGAACATTGAATAATCATGCAAGAGTGAAATAAAGAAAGTTCAAAGATGTCACAAAGGAACACACTGTATAACCATTTTTAAAAGAATATTGAACAATAAATGTCATAAGTGCAGAGTAGATTAAGGTGGTTTTGGAGTACACATTACTTGCTCTGGGTCTTGGAAGAATTATAGAATTTGAATAGGGATGGGCTTCCTAGGTAGAAAGAATTTCTCAACAGAATATGTAACTTGAGAGTGTGGTTTATAGAGGAGAATGGTGAGAAACATAGCTAATGGGCAAGTTGAAGCCAGATAATGAAGTTAAATTTTGTTGTTTATAATGTGGAAAGCAAGTATAGTGCTCAATCAAGACTGATGGCGTACCCCTTGCTAATAATACATGGTACTAGTTAGGAACTAGACCTTGGAATCAAATTGCTTGAGTTCTAATCTGGCTTCACAAGTTTGTTCAAATATCCTGTAAGTAAATTTTCACATCAGTAAAATGCAGAAAATAATACCTACTTCACTAGGTTGTTTTGAGACCTAAATCACTTAGTATATACAAAGCCATTTCACAGTGCTTTATATATGGTAAATGGTATATGGATAACGATTGTTACTGTTGTATAGGTTGAACTAAAGTGAAACTTATGATTAAGAATTTCCCTAGTAGTAATATATTTGACATATTTCTACAAATAATTGTTTGTTTTTTGTGTATTTCAGAGTTTGGGAAATGGGAAGTAATGACTGCTGGCACCTGAACTAAGTACTTTTATAGGCAACACCATTCCAGAATTTCAGAATGAATGGGGATATGCCCCATGTCCCCATAACTACTCTTGCGGGGATTGCTAGTCTCACAGACCGTAAGTTTGGTTAATTGATCTAATTTAAGTTCTAATGTTGGGCCAGGGATTTAGTTCAGTGGTGTAATACCTACCTGGCAAGCATAAGGTCCTGAGTTTGATTCCCGGTACTAAAAGAAGACTTAAATTCTAATGTTGTTAACATTGATTTTTAGGGAAATTACCACCAAAATGATCTTTAATGTCATGATTAACATAAAAAATTGTAAAATGTTAGCTTTTAATGACATTCAATACATCCAATTTATTGCATACATGTGGGAAATTAAGTGTTGTCAACTTGTTATAGGCATACCTTAATTTCTCTTTCTTGCTTTAGTCCCATTAAGAAATGGGTAGCATGTGCTGATAAAAGGTCTTGTACAATAAAGGGATAAAGTAAAGACCAGAGAAGATGATACAAAACCAAAACTAGCTGTGGCACATGCCTATAATCTCAGCACCTGGAAGTAGAGAGGAAAAAGAAACACCAAAATTAAGCAAAGACTCACAAATAAGAATATATAAAAATAATCTATAGAAATAGTAACTGAAATTACCCTTCAAAGAAGATTTGATAGCCCAATCCCCCCCCCTTTTTTTTTTCCTCATGGTACCAAGGATAAAACCTGAGGCATTAGACAAGCTAGGCAAGTGTTCTGCCACTGAACTGGGTCCCCAGCCCATTTTATTTTATGTTGAGACAGAATTTCACTGTATACTTCAAGCTGGTCTCTGAATCATTATGTAGCCCAGGCTGGCCCCAAATTAGAGGTGATCCTCCTGCCTCAGCCCCCTAAAGGCTGGGATTACAGGCATGCACCAGCACACCCAACTCTTTTTATTTTTTATTTTGAGACAGGATCTTGCTAAATGGTTCTAGTCTGATCTCGCCTTGAATTTACAATCCTCCTGCCTCAGCTTCCTGAGTAGCTAGGGTTATTGCCGTAGGCTACCACGGCCAGCTCCCGTTACCTAATTTCTCAGTGATGTTTACTTTAGATGTCATGTTGAGTAATACGTTGGAGTTTGTCATAGATCTCAGCAGCCAGTTTTTCAGTGAATGCTTAAGAACATTGTCAACATTTTGAAATTTATTTAAAGTTATACAATTTTGTTGGCAGTTTTCAGTAGCAGCACTTACCCTTGGGTGATGGTGCCACATCTACTGACAGTGTTATTCTCAGTGTCATCCTACTTGAGTCAAAAGAGGGAAAATAGGTGACAAGGAAAAGTACACAGTGAGAAGATGGGTTAATTTTATATCATTAAGCAAGATACAGAACTTCACAGGAAAGAAGCTATGAGAAAATAACTGAAAGAAATATTTCAGTCTGTGCTCAGGGTCCACCACATACTATTCTTTCTGGGCTTTGTTTTTATAAATTTCCAGTTGGTTGTAGTAAAATAAAATTAGGTTAACAGCTTTGAGTTTAGGAAACTAACATAAGTAGTTTAAAAGATTTGAATTCATAAGAAAGTAATTGGTTGAGTTACCATAATTTACGAAAGGCTGGGCATGGTGGTACGTGCCTGTAATACCAGCCCTTGGGAGGCTGAGGCAGGAGGCTCACTGTGAATTCCAGTCCAGCCTCAGCTACAAAGTGAGTTCAGGGCCAGCCTAAATTGCATAGTGAAAGTCTGTCTCAAAAGAAAAAAAAGGTATAATTCAGGATAGAAAACTTTTTTAAGAGAAGTTAGGCATAAACTCTTAATATAATTTAGGGGTACAAAATTAGATGTACTGCTAGGAATTTCTTTTTGCCTTTTCTCTTCATTACCTCTAATGTACCTCATATTTTACAAATTTTTCTTCCCATTAAGCCCTATATATCATAAGTCATAATGGGGGTTAATCATAAACCTGTTATTACCTATTGGGGCTGAGCAGCGTAATTATACTGTAGCATTGATTAAAAATTAAGCCAGAAATAAAGATCCTTAACATTTTAGTTTTTTTAATCTATAGTTTAAACAAATAAACACATTTCCATTAGAAGAGATGTTATAGCTGAATTTAAACTTCATTAAAACATTGATGTTCTTTTATTTGCTATTAGATTAGAATACAGGGGGAAAACTGTGTAGGAACTTATATCTTAAACCCAAATTCCTACAGCTATTCTTTTTTTTAGGATGCTATGAATGCTTGCCTGCTAATGTGAGCTTTTTATTTTTGTGTATCTTAATCCTTTAATAAAATGTATTACATGTCTGTGTAATGAAGAGAACAGGTATCATAACTTGGTTTATGTGAGTGGGCTACTGTTGTAAATAAATCTTGTATGCAAGAATAAAGGCAATTAATCACTACCTTGGAAGTTACCTAGTTTTAAACTTGCCTTTTGGCAAGTAGTTTGTTAATTTAATAAAAATTTTTAGAATTAAAAAATGACTATAAAAGAGCTGAATATCATTCTTAGAGAACAGTATGATCTATAATGGGTCCAGCGGTATTTTGAGAGTTTTCTGGGTTTATTTATTGAAAGAACAGAGCGATAATCTTTTAATAGTTTGTCACATTTTTACAGCTTCCTTTTAATCCCAAAATACATTTAAACACTAAAGCTACTTCTTTCATTTACTCAATTTCTAATAATCTAATTTTATTTCAAATAGTCCTGAACCAGCTGCCTCTTCCATCTCCTTTACCTGCTACAACTACGAAAAGCCTTCTCTTCAATGCACGAATAGCAGAAGAGGTGAATTGCCTTTTGGCCTGTAGGGATGACAATTTGGTTTCACAGCTTGTCCATAGCCTCAACCAGGTATCAACAGATCACATGTAAGTACAATCAGTTTTGCTTCTAAAATAAAGTTAAAAAGTTTTGGTCTCATTAAGAGATCAGTATTCTTTATTTTACTGATTATTTCAAAAAATTTAAAAGCATAGCTTATTACAGCAGTGCCAAGTGAGACCATACCCTGATTGTGATGAGGTATAAATGAGATTTAAATGGGTCATAGTTACTTTGTAACAATGGTTTCTTGAAGTGTGTTTTTTTTTACCACAGAAGCAATACTAATACTATATTTTAACAACAAAAAAGTACGAAAAAGTAAAATCTCTTACATCCTCCTATATAGTGATACTCCTATAACCTTCCATTCTTTATTAATATTTTATTTAAAGATTTATTACTTGAAAAAAAGATTCATTCCTTAGAACAATGAAAATATAGCAGAGGTCTCTTACTAAATACAGTGCATATTTTAGAACCATTTATAAAGTTGATGACTCTTAAAGTGAAATACTAAATGTGGATTTTCTGGTATAGAAATGGGGAACTGATTGATTAAAATCAGAAAGAAATATAAAACTAATATGACTAGAAATGCCACTTCTAAGTATTAAATCACTTCTTAGGCCTGCGCAGAGCACATTTCAGAAATGTTTGCATTTATTGTTTGACGTCATCTTTATAGTTCTTTATTATTGGATTCAATGAATGTAGACCACTGACATTTAGGATATAAAATTTAAAATACTGCTTAGTTTTATCACATTATATAGCTGTGAATTTGTTAACTACTTTGAATTTTTATTGAAAATTGCTATTTAATCACTTGTTTGCTCCCACACACACCCTTAATTTATTTATGAAAACAATTTATACAAGTGCTCCATCCTGTGTTAAATAGTACTGTAACAGAATTCCATTTGGAGAACATTTTCCAGAGAGCCAGACTCACTCATACTCAGATATAAGAGAGAAAAACAAATTCTAAGTCCAAATATCAGCTTCTTAAAAAAAAGTCAACTTCTTCACATAATTACCATTTCTCTATTTTTCCATCATTTTGAATAGTTTGGAATAGACTCTTAATTTTTATTTTAAAACTAATGTTAATTTTAAATTCATAGTTACGTGAAATTATGTTTTGAATTTTTTCCTCCCTGTGTAAAATGGAAAAAAATAATTGTCCTTAGAATAACTACTTTGTCAGTTTTGATAATACTATTTCAGTGACAGCATCTTCAAAACTCCATAATGTTGACACACATAAGCCATCTCCATTATGTCATTTGTCTTAATAAATTAATCACTATTTAAATTAATTTTTTTTAATACCAGAGAATTGAAAGATAACCTTGGCAGTGATGATCCGGAAGGCGATATACCAGTCTTGTTGCAGGCGGTCCTGGCAAGGAGTCCTAATGTTTTCAGGGAGAAAAGCATGCAGAACAGATATGTACAAAGTGGTAAAGTTCCTAATAGTTAAATTTTATACTATACTTTTACATGTCCTGTATCAGGATTTCTTTTATATATAAATTTAAGTGTCCTCTTTACCAAACTGACTTATCACCTGTGTTTGTCTGTTTATGCTTTGAGTCAAGCAAGGAGAATTAAATTGTTAATATTTCTTGTGATTTAATATGTAACTAAACTTCTTAGGAAATAAGATGAAGTTTCAAAAGTATTTTGTTATTATCTTGGAATATATTAGTTTATTCAGTGAGCTTTAGGAATTTTATTTTAGAAAAATATCTTAGGGTTGATTAAATAAGACTTTAATGAAATAATTATAAAGCTTTTGAATGTGTAGTACCTGTATAAATAACCATAACAAGTATTTTTAGTATTCTTGAGATTATAGTTATCTAGTAATTGATATAGTGCTATTGTTGCCTTAGTAACAGAAAAATTGGCTTATAGCATTATTAAATAGAATATGATTTGTAAGTATTACAAAATATTAAAATAAGTCTAACAGATACGATTTTTATATACCTGGATATTTGGGTTAGAGCATTATACTGTTATGGAACTTGCTGAATTTAGCAAGTCCAGGTGCTTGCTTGGTCTCAAAACTTGAAGTACAGAGGGAGATAATTGTAGAATGTCCAACTTACTTAACTGTACTCAAGAATATTTTTATTTACTTTATTGACAGCATCTCTATGAAGCCCTGCCATTTTTGTTTCCTAGTTCTCTGTGTGTTTTACTAGTATTGCTTATTGATTTTTGTATATTTGTATGTGCATTGCATTTTTAAAGCAATTGCGTAGAGCCTGTCTGTTCCTCGAAACACAATCCATAGAATGCCTCTGTCTAATTTATCATTCAGCGAGTTAAAAACAAGTATAGTTGGTAGGGGATAGGTCTTCACCAGAACTAATAAGCAAGATTAAAGTAAAAGGAGACAATATATAAATGGTGAAAAAAAATTAAGAGTAGTAAACATTTTCTAAAGAATATTAGAAGAGAATTGGGCATAGTTGATTGAAGGAAAAACTGATAGGAGTATCAGGTCTAGAATTTGAGTAAAGTTAGATAAAAGAACTCATCCAAGACTATTAATACTATATTTTTACAACCTGTATTTTTGAGTATCTAATTTTGATGGTAAATCACCCTAATAAAAACTGAGAGCATTCACCTTTCAGTCACATATTTTGTATGCTACATATTCTTTATTATTATACATCCTACTTCGTAAAAATTATAAGCTAGCATTTAAAAATTAGTTGTACGTTGTCATTTTAAAGTATTTATTTTAAAGTATTTTCCTGGTGATATGGTTTAAATTTTTAAGTTATTTTTGATTGCTAAATGTAAATGTGAGCATACATGGAGAAAAGTTAATTATGTGTAAGTCACTTTTAATCATAATTCTTTGAAACTTGAATTAATCAGAAAGGACTGTTAAAATTTTATTTACTCCATTTATTTTGAAAGCCATTTCTTCCAACCTAGCAATTTCTGCTTGTCCCACTGATGACTGTTAATTCAGAAGGGAAAAATTTTAACTCCAATCTCATAGCATTGTCCTCTTTATTTAAAAAAAAACAAACCAACAACAATTATAGCAATTAAATTATGAAGATGTGGAATAAAACAATTTTACAATGAATTGTAGGTAGAAAAGAAAGCTCTGAAACTGAAATTTAAGAAAATAAACTAGTGGTGATTTCAAGCCCTGCCTCTTCTGTACCATTTCTAGCACGTGAACATGCAGTATCTATTAGAATATTGTTCATGAAAGTCAGATTTCATGTCAGGCAGGGATGAAATATATAATATAATATAATATAATATAATATAATATAATATAATATAATATAATTTGATGCTTGTAACTCCCAGAGGACATAGAAGAGACACAGAAGCCATGGAAGCTAGAAGGAGCTATAGAAGTCATGAGAAAATGTAGGGTGAATCATAAATTTTATCTCTTATTTTGAAATGAGTAGCTGAAGTTTTCTGCTCCTGTATAACAAGATGCCTTTCATATAACAGTTATAAATATTGTCAGGTTTACAAAGATATATGATAATTTTAAAGCCATTCTTGCATTTTCCTTCTTGAAATACTCATTTAATTCCTAAGTGGCAAAGAGTTTACTCTGGAACAAAGATATTCTGTTTTGGGTCAAAGAGTTTTGAATACAAATTAAAAGAATTCAAAGTTTGGGCCCATACTTTTAAAAACCTAGGTCTGAACCACAGTGAAACAAATAGCTTTTTGAAATTAAATCCACAAGTACAGGAGCTATATATGATAAATTCCATATAATTAACTAAGAAAAAGGACAACCAAAGGCTAATTGTATTATATACTCTTGCATGCAGTATTGTCAAAGGTTAAGTAAGAGGACTTCCACAAATTCTTTGCACTTCTAAAGCTAAATGATAGAACATCGAGTAAATTGGTAAATTCTAATAACAATAATCAGGGCTAGGTGTGTTGCTCAGGGGAAGAGAATTTTACTACCAAAGCAAAACCCTGGATTTGATCTCTTAGATCTCAAAATTAATCATTATTTTCATCATCTTTATTTCTACTTCTGGATTAGTTATATGAAAAAATGTTTTTGTAAAGTTGCTTGCACTTGAAATTCATGATTTTATAATTATATATTTTATTCAAAATAAAAATATTGATCAAAAGTAGAAAACTTTTGGATGTTTGTGAAGGAATGATGGATTTAATTAATCTAAGGGATATTTTTCTGTTGGAAGAGAATGACGTTTAATATTTTTATGTGTTGCATAGGAATGATGATGTCTCAATATAAACTTTCTCAGAATTCCATGCACAGTAGTCCTGCATCTTCCAATTATCAGCAAACCACTATCTCACATAGCCCCTCCAGGTAAAAAAAAATGTGTGTGTGTGTGTATGATTTAAGTAGTGCTTGAATATTTATGTGGTATATGTATTTAGATAATGATGAGTTATATGTAATTAGCTGAAATGCTTAATAATCCTTATGAACATTTGTCTAAAGTATAAGTAGAAATATTCTTGATATATTAAAAGTAGCTACTATGTTGGTATAATAGAATTTTACATGGACAAAAGAATATGCTAAGATGACTGGGGTATTCCTCAATGGTAGACTGCTTGCCTAGCATGCATAAGGCACTAGATTCAATCCTCAGCACAAAAAAAGTGTTTGCGATAAATAAGAAAATACATAGAATTTATTTTATGGAACAAAGCATTGTATCCCTTAAACAGATTGGTACTATTATGTAGGCAATTTAAGTGAATTACTTTAATTTTTAGCTATTTAGTATAACTGAGGTTATGAATTGTGAATGACTTTTGCATTGTACTATTTTGCAAAATTTTTTGTACTTAGGTTTTATGATGTGTAAAGTTGAGAGAATTTTATGACAGTGAAACCCCAAGTAATAAAGTACACATTTCTTTTCCTGATATGCTTTATTTGGAATTTTTATTTTAGCCGGTTCGTGCCACCACAGACAAGCTCTGGGAACAGATTTATGCCACAACAAAACAGCCCAGTGCCTAGTCCATATGCCCCACAGAGCCCTGCAGGATACATGCCATATTCCCATCCTTCAAGTTACACAGCACATCCACAGATGCCGCAAGGTAAGAAAGTTGTTTTTTACATTATTGGGAATACCTAAGTACCTATGATTTGGAGCAAGTTTATTTTTTCTTTTTATAATCTACACTTACTTGAAAAGATTTTTTTCCCTACTATCTGGCTTAAATCACTGAAAACATGACATTTATCATTTAGGAAGTGATAAGAGCAGTGTGATTTTAGCTTTTTAGGTTAAGAACTATTCTTTTAATTGGGCTTTCTCCTTGCTATAGCACTAAGCTAAAGTGCAATTAGGTTTTAATTGGCAAGGATCTTATTAGCTTCTTAATAAATGACAAAAGAATATTTCAGAAATTCAAATAACTTCATTATTTTGAAACTTTTCACAGAATAATAGTAGATTGTTACAACTTTATCCTGATGAAGACCATGTAGTAGTAAAAAATGAGAAATATTTTCCCTGAAATCTGGTATAGGACATGGATACCTATAATTGTCACTTTTACTTTGTGAACAGTTCGTATTTGAGCTAATACCAGAAGATACGGTATAGAAGAAGAAACAAAGTGTCATTTTTAGTTAATATCTTTATTATCTATAATTATCTTTATAGAAAGCCCAAGAGAATTTACATAAAAGATACTGGAATTAATAAGAGCATATTCCATTTAGATATTGTACAGGTCATTGTGATGAAATCAATTATTTTTATATTCCAAATAGTAATCAATTACAAGTTAAATTATCAATTTTTAAACATTACTGTCAGTTTCAAAGAAAACTATAATATGCCTACAAATAAGCTTAATGAAAAATATGTAAGATGTTTGTGGAGAAAATTATAAACTTACAAAAAATTAAAGGAAGACCTAAAAAATGAAGAGTTTACGCTGTGTTCATGGATAGAAAGACTCGGTAGGATAAAGATTTGTTTTCCCCAGGTTTTAAATTCAATACACTATTACAAAAAATCCCAAGGAGAGTGATTGTGAAGCTTAAACTGCTTCTGAAAATTTGTATGGAAGAATAAAAGTCCAAGAACACATAGCATAAGTTTGATAAAATGAATGGCATAGAAGCTCAAATAATGGGAATCAAGATTTATTGTATGTTAATACAGGCATGGAAAAGTAATACATGGTAAAAGAGATTTTGATCAAGAGTCTAAGGATATAATCATAAATATATAGAAACAATACATATACTATTAGGTCTTAATAGGAGAAAAATAATTTCTTTAATGGTATCGAGAGAATAAGCTATCATATGGGAGAAAAACTAAAACCAGATCTCTGTTCATTACTACACTTAAAATTTTATGTGGATTAAAGACTTAACTGAAAAAGCAAAATTGTAAAACTTTTAGAAGAAAATATAAGAGACTTGTTTTATGACCGTTAAGGAAGGAGTCTGAATGGCTAATGCACACAAAAAATTGCTTAGCTTTACATTACAAAAGTAATCAAGAAAATGTAAATTAAAGTGACTGTCCGACATTTTCCACCTCAAGAAGACAAAAATTGATTGTAAAAATGCAGAGCGGTGAGAATTGTCATACACTGCTGAAGAACACAAATGGACATAAGTGATTTTTTAAAACTATTTTCTGATATTTTGTAAAGTCTGAGCATATCCAATAATTTTACACTTAGGTACTGGTACCTAGAGGTAATATATATACATTTGTAAAAAGATTCAGTTACAAGAATGCACATTGCTTATAACAGCAAATACAGTGGTTCCTCAGTTCATGAACTTAATTCTTTCCAGGATTCTGGATGCAAACCAAGTTGAAAGAGAACCGAACCAAATTTAGTGGTTAGGTTCAGTGTTGACCTTCCAGGGAAATTTGATTCAGTTCTTGTCTAGTTCAGTTTGTGACTAGAATTGTGGAAAGAATTAAGTTCTTGAACTTAACTTTTAAGCAATCTGAACATGCCAGCATAAGAATGGATAAGTAAATTAAGAACATTCATTATATAACAGGATTCTGTATATGTATTTATTTTAAACATGAATTTTAAGTTACATGTGTAAAAACGAGTAAACTTCTATGATTAGAAAGCAAATTATGAAAAGATACATAAATATGCCACATGTAAACCTGTATGCAAAATAGTGCCATATATTCTTTAGGAATATGTTTATTGACAGAAGTATAAAGATACACACAGGTGGTATATATCAGAACTGAAAAAAGTAGTTATTTCTGGGGAATAGAGGAGAGGAATATACTAATAGAGAGCTTCAGCCATATCTGATGTTTTAAAAAGTAAGTCGGAATGACTTCTGGCATAGTGTTAAAATTTAATCAAACTGAATAGTAAGTACATGAGTATTCATTATATTATTCTTTGTAATGGATATGTTTGAAGTATTTCTTGTAAATATTGTCTAAGAATGTAAATTTTTGAACTTTTTTTGTATTCTTATTAATTCCAGCATCGGTATCAAGTCCCATTGTTGCAGGTGGTTTGAGAAACATACATGATAATAAAGTTTCTGGTCCGTTATCTGGCAATTCAGCTAATCATCACACAGATAATCCAAGACATGGCTCAAGTGACGACTACCTACACATGGTGCACAGGCTAAGTAGTGACGTATGTAATATATAAGTTATCATTAAGGTAACAAAAGAGTTCTAATATCTGTGACAAAACCTAGTGTTTTCATTCCAGGTTTAAAGTATAGCTACTGTATATCAAACATTATATTAACCACTGAGTATTTACCTATGAACAACATGGTTCCTGTGTTCACAGACTTTAGGGTAGGGTTAAATTTCCATTTTAATAATGTTTGTACCAAAACATTCTCTTAAGTGAACCTTTACTAGTAGTTGGCTCTTTCTCTCTCCAAAATTTGTACAACTTTTTTCTTGAAGTTGTCTTGATTTAACTGAAATTGTTTAAATGTGTCTTATTATGGATTTGGCTGTATTCTTGTATAAGCTTCTTATATCTGAGGACTGAGGATGTGACAGTGGACTCTGCCTTCAAGGCATTTACAGCCTCATAGGTTGTTCACAGCTCCTTTTCTAGAAAATAACAAACAAAATGGAGCATACTAGTAATACCAATTTTCTTATTCATTGCCATGCTTAGGCTGTTGACTCTTTTGGATACATTTCAGTTCTTCTAAGATATACCAAGAAGAAAACAGGAAAGTGCAGAAGAATTATGCTATTGAATTCCAACACTTTACCTGTCAGTAATTTATGTCTTTTATTGGTTCTTTAAGATTTCTGTGAACCTTCTCTCATCATTCAAGGCATAAGTTTTATAATTTTATTCTTAGGATGGAGATTCTTCAGCAATGAGGAATGCTGCATCTTTTCCCCTGAGGTCTCCGCAGCCAGTATGTTCCCCTGCTGGAAGTGATGGAACGCCTAAAGGTATTATTGTAACTAAAATTTCCTTTAGGATATTCATATTTCAAGTTAAGAAAACACACATTTTAAAACAGATACCAGATATTATTCTATTGGTTTTCATCTGTAAATGAATAAACAAGCAAACTGTGTTTTAGCAGCTCTGTATCAGGAGATTTAAATGTCTATTCATTGATTTTTTTTTTGTCTATACATTTAATGTCAGTAAATTATTGGTAGCATTCTCTTGTATCCATTATCATTTTTATTGATAAATCCAGTGATCTTTATAAACTGTAACCTCTAATTACTTGAAATCTTTGGTCAGTCTTCCATACCACACCACTCCAAAACACCCTTATTTCATATTGAACTCACCTGTTCTCCTCCTCCTCTTTTCATAAGTACCGCTTCTTCCTTCTCTTGCTGTCTCCTTCATTCCCTCACTTTCTTCGCAGTGTCTGTCTGTTTTTTTTCTCTTTATGCCTTCCTTCCTTTTTCTTTGTTTTTTTCCAGCTTTTCTTCCCACTTTGATTTCTTAAGATTTCTGTCATCAGAATTTATTCCATGGCTCTTTCACTAGAGTTTTTATGACAGTATAGATTTCTTTTGGGAACAGAACTCTTAAGTCAACCTCTGGCTCCAGTCTTATTTGCCAAGTTATAATTTTTCATATCTAGGCAAAAACTTCCTTCACATCTAGCTGATATTTCAAATTTGTTTTGAAAGTTACTCTGTTTTTTTCTGCCAGTCTCACCTTTCTTGCTGCTGTTGTACTGCTGAGTTATCTTGACTTAAAATTTTGAAATCACCATAAAGTCTACTGTTGACTCTTAATAGTCATATATCAAGTATAGCCTATTGTGCTCTCTTCTTAAATTTCTCACATTTACTTTCATGTGAATATTGAAATCCTATCCATTCTTCCAAGTCTGAGTTAAAGGGCAATCTTCGATGTATCTTCCCCTAATCTCCTCAAACCCTCAGTTAACACTAATTTTTTTCTAAGAATGTATACTATCTCCTGTATATGACTTTCAGTTTTTTACTTTTAAATTCCCAAAGAACTTTGTGTGATCCTATAACAGATTACCAAGTTGTGAAGGGAATGGTGGTGCACTTGGGAGGCTGAGCCAGGAGGATCACTGCAGGTTCAAGGCCAGCCTGGGCTACATAGCAAGCAAGTTCAAGGAATCCTGAACTACGTAGAAAGACTATCTTAAAAAAAAAAACTTACAGTCTGATCATTTTATTTTCAGTTTTTTGAAAGGGAATACTTTGCTTCATGTTTAAGAATTTGTATATAATTAATTGCAGGATAGCTGATAATGTATTTTCATAATCTATGAAAAGTTCTAATTAAAGGTATCTAAAATATGGGCTAGTCTGCCACTATGGTAAGGACTTTTTTCACGTGTTTTTCCAACTGTTTTATATGGACGTTCTTCATGAGGTAAAAATTTTTATGAGCCACTATATTTCGTGAATTTTCAGAAATTAAAATAGCAACTTCTGAAAGAGAAAGCAAAGGCATATTAATATCTAGGATAAGTAGATGTCATTATTATCAAAATTAGGTGCTCAGTGCCCAAGTATTGTCAGGGTGAGAAGTAATTTAGACTGCCTGGGGGAGAAAACAAAGGGTTAGGAGGTTGATCTATACAACCAGCCCACATTTGACACTTGATGGAGGATAGATAGGTGGATAGATAGAAAACTTTTAATAGAAAGGGGAAAAACTATAGAATAATCTCATAAATATATTTTTCTTCAGAAACTTAAACTTCTATTTATGAGGTTGCTTTCCACCTAGTTTTGAAGGGCAAGTACATTGTCAGCTATTCTGATTTAATTTTTAGATGAATTGTTGGAATTTGTTTGTTTTAAAGTATATATAACTTACCATTTAAGCTTTAGATAGGAAAGCATTTAAGATTTTCACATTTCAGATTCAGACAAATCTGGTTCTGTATTTTATATTTGCCAGCCATGTAACTTTTGCGAATTTCTTAACCGCTGTAAGCTTCATGTTTTTTCCAAGATGGTGATGATGCGACTCAAAAATATTTTATGAATTGATATATAAAGCATCTTGAAGAGTTGTAAAAATGACTTAATTTCTTTCTTTCTAGCTTTACTATATATTGTTCATTATCTAATGTTTCTGTCACCCCATAAAAATGTAAAACCAATACAGCCAATAGTTTATTTGTATTGAATTATTTTTCCTAGGGTCAAGACCACCTTTAATTTTACAATCTCAGCCTCTGCCTTGTTCATCACCTCGAGATGTTCCACCAGACATCTTGCTAGATTCTCCAGAAAGAAAACAAAAGAAGCAAAAGAAAATGAAATTAGGCAAGGATGAAAAAGACCAGAGTGAGAAAGCTGCAATGTATGATATCATTAGTTCGCCATCCAAGGACTCTACTAAACTTACGTTAAGACTTTCTCGTGTAAGATCTTCAGACATGGACCAGCAAGAGGATATGCTTTCTGGTATGGAAAATAGCAATGTTTCAGAAAATGATATTCCTTTTAATGTGCAGTATCCAGGACAGACTTCAAAAACACCCATTACTCCACAGGATGTAAACCGCCCACTAAATGCTGCTCAGTGTTTGTCGCAGCAAGAACAAACAGCATTCCTTCCAGCAAATCAAGTGCCTGTTTTACAACAGAACACTTTAGTTGCTACAAAACAACCCCAGACTTCTGTGGTACAGAATCAGCAACAAGTATCACAACAGGGACCTATATATGATGAAGTAGAACTGGACGCATTGGCTGAAATTGAGCGGATAGAGAGAGAGTCAGCTATTGAAAGGGAGCGCTTTTCAAAAGAAGTTCAAGATAAAGGTAAGATACTCTCATTATTACCACTTCACCACCTAGCAGATATGAATTAATTCTTTATGTCTTTTCTCAAGTGTATGTTTTCCCTAATACTTCAAATGTTAAATTCCCAAGTTCATGTTTTATCTGAAGCAGCTATCTCAGATTTAGTAAATCTCTGCTGCACATCTATCATCTATTATGCACTATGTGATTTCATTTGTTTGTGCTTTTCAACTAAAATGGACATTACCATTTCTATATTATATGCATTTTCTATAACTTACATTAATAGAACAGTACCTCTTCAACAGTTTTCTTCCAAAACAAGTTTAACTACTCTAGAATTATGTTAAAGCAGGTGCATTTAGGGGAAGTTTCAATGTATGTTTATTAGGCAGTTACATATTTTAGTTGGCTTGTAATGGTACTATCTTAATGTGAATTTTTTTTTAGTTACCAAATTATGGAATTTTAAGTTAATGTTAAGCAGCACTTTTAAGAACCAAGAATCTTTTGATGGTAATTACAGTTGTGTTCCTTTTTATCTGACTAATATATCAGGGTAGAGTTTATAGACATACTCCTGAGTTTATAGGCTTTTACTTCATGCTTTATAATCAAATAAAAGTAAATCCATGGTATGTTCATCATACACTATCCTATCCCTTTATACACTTTCTACAAAATCCCTTCAGTAATTTGGGACAGACTGATGAATCGTTTGAAGTTAGTAATATAATTTATGAAGCGATATGCATATACACATTTGATTTTCCAAACTAAAATCATGCTTTATATTTAGATTTATGATTAAAATAGTCTAGCTTGATACATATAGTTCTTCTGTTTTATTCCTTTGTAATTATAGAACCCAATTCCTTGATATTGAGTAAAGCTCTTTTTTGTATGTGATCTTGTTCATTTATGTCACAGGATCAACACTAATTATGTTCTTGTGCTAAGAAACATGCTGAAAATTTGTATTTTTTAAGATTATTTTTAAAATTCAGAAATTATTAAACTATATGTGTGAATTATAAGTAAGTGTAATAAAGAGATCACTGAAAGTCTTTATTTTACTAGCTAGAGAACTGGGATTATTGTTTGTTTTTTGTGAGCTTTCATATAAACCTTTGATGTTAATGATGAAATAAATTTGCTGTTTCCTCTTTTCTAGTTTGTAGTATGGGGCTCAGGAAATAAGTAATTATAGAGATACTAAAGTGTATCTCTTCTGACTGCTTATAAAAGTAAATGCATGTCAAATGAAGATAGGTATATTTCTCAACTTCCCTTGGTAATAATGATTTACCCAAAATTCTTGAATCCTTTGTCAGCCTTGTAGGAAATATATAAAATTATTATTTCTTGATCTAAAAATACTGATGGCTTAGAAAACTAAATTTAATAATATTTAATCTGTGCTATAGAAAATTGTATTCTTTAAAAAGTTTAATTTTTAAATGATTTTTAGTAGTGGTTGAAAGAAAGGAACAAAAACAGAGGAAATGGTGAACTTATTTTATTAGCTTTCCTGAGCCCCTCTATATCACATTTGTTGAAACCAAAATTTTTGATTGTAATAATGGAATAAAATAGTACTAATTCTTTGAGAAAATGAAACAAAACCAACATATAATGTGACATTCATATAGAAAGTTGTAATGTAGACTTGGAATTATCTAAACACTTTATAATCTGTGATGATGTGACTATAACAATGGTTACTGTGAAAAGCATAAAAGTCAGACCTGGGTTACAATTTTGGTAAAGATAACACTTAGCTGTTGCTTTAAGAATTAAACTAGGTATTGCTGACTTCTTAGTTTTCTGAAAGCCCGTGTTTTTATTATTTCATAGATTTATTTGAAAACTTTTGGAAACCAACACCTTTGGTATGCACCTTGTCGTTTTGTATTCAGTTTCGGCATTGTGTGCTGAGGTAGTATTTTTTATGTAAGAAATTACCTGGAGATTTTAGAAAGATTAAACATATATATATATATATATATATATATATATATATATATATATATATATATTGCTCCAAGCATGGTAAAGGATTGTATACTTGGCTCTTAACAGAGGAACTACTTCCTTGGAATTAATTCATAACTAGTTACCATTTTTACTTTTTAGGTTAAATTCTAAAATTGACTTGTATTAATAATTCTAAAATATGGCAGTATAACTTTTCACAGCTATTGTATTACTGGTAATAAGGAATAGACAAGACATATGTGGCCTACATGGTTTTACTGAGAATACTCCTCTACTATCTGAATTTATTTGCTAACATATTTGTTAAGTAACTCTATAAATAAGATTTGAAAGTTTAACAAACATAGCTGGTAATTGTGGAGTAGTCTTATTTACCTATGCTGTGGTAGAACCTATACCCTGATTCCAAACATGAAACATTCTCCTGGCTGCTAGATATTTATGTCCCTGCTGCCTATTTTCTCTTCTTTGGACAATTCTGTATGTGCTTTGATAGGGTTGCTCTGTAACCTACTGTCATTATGTTGCACAAGCACCTTTTTATCAATCTTTTTGCTCATACTTTTAACATCTATAATTACATAATTTTAAAAGACTATTCTTTGCTTCTGGGATGTCCTGTTATAGACATTAATATCTCTTTCCTGTGCTGACAGTTTCTGCTTTCTGTTGTTGAAGAGAGAATTCCTTTGTTCATCTTTACTAATTTCATCTTTTCCCAAGGTCCACTTTCCATGTTAGCAAGTATGAAAAATGGCCTAACTTCACTAAGTAGTTTATAATGTTACAATATTCTAGTATTATAACCCTTACAAGAAGTAAATTACAGGTTGAGCATCCGTAATCCAAAAATCTAAAACTTCTTTATATTTTAGATATCAGAGATTTTGAATTTTGAGTAGAGATGAGATGAATTTAGAGTAGAGATGCTCAAATGGTTAAGTCTATGCAAATTTTCCAATACCTGAAAAACTCTGGAATTGTAAAATTTAAGTCCAAGCATTTCAGATATTAGATACTTAGCCTGTATTACTTTCTGTGATTTGAAATAAAGAGATGAAAATTGTGAGCAGGAATTAGAGAATGAAACTCACCCCATTTTGTAGTGTACATATATCATGTTTTAGTTTTTCATAGTTGGCTATTAGGTAGACAGTCATTGTGTTCTCAGCTTTAAGTGTTTTTAATTATCATTTGTACTGTATTTAAATAAGTGGTATAGTTTTTCATATAAGTGTAATTGAGCTTAGAATTTCTGTAAGGATGGATTTTATTTTCAAAATATCAGCATCTGGATGGCAAGTGTTGGCTTTGAAATCATGATATCCTTTTGTATGCATTTTCTTCAACAGTATGTGCATTATGACAGCTAATCTTAAGTTTCTTGACCCTGAAGAAAGTTTAAAGGTAATCAGTATCCCAAAAACTAAAATTACTCTTTATAGAGATGGCTTTCCATTATAAGGTAAAGGTTATAAAGTAATGAAGACATAACAGAAGTGGGTAGACAGAAGTGACCTATACAGATTCAGAGCCATATTACAGGAATAAATTCAAGAAAATGAATGCTCTTAACATAATCCAGGAATCTCTGCAACAGTGATAAAATTTTTCAGGGTTTTACAGAAGTGAAGTACTTTCTAATAACTGAGAAATTAAAACTTTATATTTAGATATATTTACGTATAGTAGAAAAATCATGAGATTTTCTCATTCTTAATATATTGCTTCTATGCAAATGATTTTATATATTTTATTATAAATAAGCATAAGATCTATAGCTTAAGATAGTTAAATTGAATGTGAACATTACTTTGAAGTTAAATTAATTTGCTTGCCAGATTTCCATTTTAGTGACAAAAGGTAAATTGGAATGCATTTAATGATCTATAGACTCTGAAATATTTTGTAATTTTGTAACAATCTTCTGAGCTATTTTAACGCCTTTTTTCCTGGAAAAAATGTATCGTTCATATTAATAAAAGAATGAGTCATAGATTTCCTAAGAGAAATCTTCAGATACCTGAAATCAATGTTGTGGTTTTTACTTATGCTTAGGTTACCATTGTAATAACTTTTACAAAGCATACTGTGTTGAAAGTATTAAAAAGCTTAGGTTATACTTTGTGAATTTCTAGATTCTTTTCATAAAGTTTTGAAGGATAAGTGTAAAGTGATAAAGCATTATAAGTATAAAATGGTAATTATTTGATGTGCCTTACAGCAAGATAAAAACTGCACACTTACAATCCCAGCACTCTGAGAAGCTGAGGCAGGAGGATCAAAATTTGAGCCTCACCTGGTCAATCTGACAATTTAGTGAGACCCTGTCTCAAAATTAAAACTGAAGACAAGGACTGGGGGTAGGAAGGCCCTGGGCCCAATCTCCAGTACTGACAAAAAATTAATTGTGCATCACAAAACATTTGAAAAGGATTCCATAAACATAAATTTACTATTCTGAGTACTTTTTTCCCTTAGGCATTGATGTGGAAAGCTTCATATAAAGTTTTAAAATGTTATAACGAGAAATAACCTCATGATAACATATTATTATCATTAGTTGTTTTGGAAATGAAATGTATGTGACGAT
Organism: Dinomys branickii; assembly: GCA_004027595.1. Classification (NCBI taxonomy): domain Eukaryota; kingdom Metazoa; phylum Chordata; class Mammalia; order Rodentia; family Dinomyidae; genus Dinomys; species Dinomys branickii. Next base: position 154,452 of record PVLD010000490.1, read on the forward strand.
AGATTTGACTTCTGAGTAACTAAAGGAGTAGAATTGGATTTACAAAAAAAAAAAAAAACTAGCAAATATCCAGAGTAGGTGGCTCTGGACATCAAATTTAGATATTCTGATACACTGTGTAAGCACTGTCCTTCCTGGCACCAAAATAAATTTTAATTACATTTGATTAGATTTTGAATTGGATTGAACTGTTTCTTCCTTTGAGAACAAAACAGTGGAACTTTGGTATGTAAAAAGCATTATTGTAAAAATCTTTTACAGAACTTCTTTCTCTAACAGTAAGGAAGTGGTTTTCACTTGTGAATTTGATTTTTAACTTTGTGATATTGTTTTCCTTAAGTGATATATGTTACAGTAGTGAATATTAAAATCTGGTAATTATTTTTAAATAACTAAAAAGTTTCTTGTTAAAACATAGTCAAGCAGTTCAGCAAGTAAAGTAGGCAAAAACCTCAACATGCTGTAATGTAACTATTCATTAAAACTAGCTAGAGATTCAGTTCATAAAAAATGACTTAGCTGCCAAACATGGTGGGGTACATCTGTAATCCCATCATTTGGGAGACTGAGGCAGGAGGATCACTATGAATTTGGAGCCAGCCTGAATTCAAGGCCACTCTGCATTATGTAGAGACCCTCCCCCCCATAAAAAAAGAAAAGGACAGAGTAGTCTCTTGATTTAGAAGTAGAATCGTGTGCAGAAATGTATAGCTGTTAAAAATACCATAACATTTTATAGCAGTTGAGGATTTGTTTGTCCTTAAGTTTCAGAATAGTATAATTCTTTCAGAGGTCAAAATATAAACCCCTAGGACTTTATGTTCTAGAGCCAGAAGCATTTTTTGTCAGTGGAAATTGCTTAATATGGGATTTATATAAGAAGTTCTCTTAATACCTGTGAGATATAGATAGATAAATAGATAGATATGTGTGTATATATATATATATAATATATTGCTTTCTTATTCTGAGTTTACTTCTGACATTGAAACTTTTAAACTCCACCTGTACTGGTTTTTTTGGATTTTGGGGGGGTTTTTTTTGGCGGTACTGGGGATCGAACTCAGGACCCTGCGCTTGTTAGGCAGGTGCTTATTCCACTGAGTTATATCCCCAGCCCTACCTGTACTGTTAACACCTTAAATAATTTGACTTCCGCATCACAACAAATTAATAACGTTTATCTTGCTCTCAGCATTTAGCCTTTTTTCAGTGGTACAATGTATTTTTTTTTCATTTCATTCTCTTCCATATTTACATATAGTAAAAGCTTATATTTCCTGTTGCTATGTTGGCAGATTTGGGGCCCCTAACTGCTTTTGGTTAACAGTTTGAATTATCTTAAATTAGAATTATGATTGTCTTATTCTTAAATAATCTGTTTTTTTCCTTAATATACATGAATATAAATAGATGTTTGTATTTAATGTATTGTAAATTCTATTCATTTTATCTCATTGCACTTGTACACTCAAAAAGTATGTTGTTAAAAAAGTCTTTATGTAATACCCACTAATACGTATTGAGGTAGTGCAAACATTAAGATTGCCTCAAACTTTTAAAGGTATTATGTTATTTGTGCTTACCATTGTATATCTGCATATTTGCATTCACTATATTTCAAATTATGACTTTGAAAAGATAGTCAAAGTCCGTATCATTTTTAATAACATAAGAATATATGTCTATTACTGATATTGAATATTTATCTTTAAATTTCAGATAAGCCTTTGAAAAAAAGAAAACAAGATTCTTACCCACAGGAGGCTGGGGGTGCTACAGGAGGTAATAGACCAGCTTCTCAGGAGACGGGTTCTACGGGAAATGGGTCAAGGCCAGCATTAATGGTTAGCATTGATCTTCATCAGGCAGGAAGAGTGGACTCTCAGGCTTCTATAACTCAGGATTCAGACTCCCTAAAAAAGCCTGAAGAAATCAAACAATGTAATGATGCACCTATTTCTATTCTTCAGGAAGATATTATTGGAAGTCTTAAGTCTACACCAGAAAACCATCCTGAGACACCTAAAAAAAAGTCTGATCCTGAGCTTTCAAAGAGTGAAGCAAAGCAAAATGAAAGTAGGTTGTCAGAATCTAAACATAATGAAAACCAGTTGGTGGAGATGAAATCAAGTGAAAGTAAGTTAGAAACTAAAATTGAGACCCAAACAGAAGAACTTAAACAGAATGAGAACAGAACTACCGAATCCAAACAAAATGAGAGCACTGTAGTCGAGTCTAAACAAAATGAAAATAGACTATCTGACACAAAACCAAATGACAGCAAACAAAACAGTGGCAGGTCAGAAACAACAAAATCAAGACCTGAAACCCCAAAGCAAAAGGGCGAAAGCCGACCTGAAACTCCAAAACAAAAGAGTGACGGGCGTCCTGAAACCCCTAAGCAGAAGGGCGATGGACGACCAGAAACTCCAAAGCAAAGAAACGAGGGCCGGCCTGAAACTCCAAAGCAAAAAAATGAAGGCCGGCCTGAAACACCAAAACACAGGCATGAAAATAGGAGGGATTCTGGAAAGCCATCAACAGAGAAAAAACCTGAAATGTCTAAACATAAACAAGACATGAAATCTGATTCACCTCGGTTAAAATCAGAAAGAGCTGAATCCTTAAAGCAGAGACCTGATGGGCGGTCTGTTTCTGAGTCACTTAGACGTGACCATGATAGTAAACAAAAGTCAGATGACAGAGGTGAGTCAGAACGACACCGGGGAGATCAGTCCAGGGTTCGAAGACCAGAAACATTGAGATCCTCAAGTAGAAATGAACATGGCATTAAATCTGAAGGTTCAAAAACTGATAAACTAGAAAGAAAACACAGGCATGAATCAGGGGATTCAAGGGAAAGACCGTCTTCTGGGGAACAGAAGTCAAGACCTGACAGTCCTCGTGTTAAACAAGGAGATTCTACTAAATCAAGACCTGATAAACCTGGTTTTAAATCACCAAATAGTAAAGATGACAAAAGGACAGAGGGTAACAGGAATAAAGTAGACAGTAATAAAATGCACCCTGACAGTAAGACAGAATTTCCAAGTTATTTGTTGGGGGGCAGGTCTGGTGCATTGAAAAATTTTGTCATTCCAAAAATCAAAAGGGATAAAGATGGCAATATTACTCAGGAGACAAAGAAAATGGACATGAAAGGAGAGCATAAAGACAAAGCAGAAAAACTGGGATTAGTTGAAGATCTAAATAAAGGAGCGAAGCCTGTAGTTGTTCTGCAAAAACTTTCTTTGGATGACGTTCAGAAACTAATTAAAGATAGAGAGGATAAATCAAGAAGTTCCCTTAAATCTATCAAGAATAAGCCATCAAAATCAAATAAAGGTAAGAATACTTCCGATGTTATTTGTATTTTAACCAGCTTAAGTTTTAGGGTTACTAAGCATGAAACTATGGCAAAGTGCAAAAATAAAAAAGCTGCCACATGAAAATAGAACATTTCTGTAAAACAACAGCAAATTGTATTCAGGAGTATAGATAAAAAGTTCTCAATGAACTTTGTCCCATACTTACTCAACTACTTATGACCACCATGAATTTTGGCTGTTGACTGGTTACAGAGACAAGTTTTATTGCTAGTTGTTGCAGGTAATTCTGAAAGTTGCTTTTTAATAAAGTGAATAATGATACATTGGAATAGATATATTTAATTCTTCAAAAGTTAACCTGAACTATAGAGAGATTTGGTTTTACAATGGAGTAATAATTGAATTTTAATTTCCAGCATCTCAGTAAAGCTATATGGTATATAAGAGCCAATGTTATAAATTATCTTAACAACATTGTTTTATGCTATTTACTTGTTGACATATCTCCAATTTTATTATTGGTGAATAATTTGAATTGGTATAATATAGAAAAATAATCTAGAAGATTATTTACTGGAGAGACTGTTAAATAAGTTTTATATTTCACAAGTAGTTTGGGCCATTTAATGCAAAGACAACAGAGAATGGTATTTACTTCCTAACTGGGCTAAATTGTAAATTTGTGTACATGGAGAGAGTGTTATTTTTGCATGTTTGGCAAATTAAGTCCCCTGGAGTCTCATAAGATTATTTATGGGGAAGCTTTAGGGAGACAGAATCTGAATTGCTGAGAGTATAATGGCAGTTTGTGCATGCAGAAAAATACTTGGTGTTTTGTGTATACTTGTGAAAATAAAGTGTTTTAGTTATGCTGTGTGTATGATATGGCCTGTTTAGCCTGTGCAATCTATAACATGACGTAAAGAGAGATACAGGTTTAGAAGACATAGAACGGGAAGTTTGATTTTGTTTTCATTCTGTGAAGGAGTTTTACTATAAATTTAGATTTATATTTTACTTAGAAGTAAATATGTGAAATCTAGAATTAACACTGCCTCTTATGGTAGCCAGTAGCCTCATTTGGCTATTCAAATCAAACTTAAAATAAGTTAAGTTTTAAAATTCATTTCTTCAGTAGTGACACATGCCTGTTGACTGCCATATTATTCAACACTGATAGGGGTATTTGCATCATCACAGAATTGTAGAGCACTGAAATATATTAGGTACAGAGGGTGTAGTGATTATAATTTCTGTGATGTGCTGATATAGTTTATGTTCCAAAAACAGCTCTTTGAAAATATGGTATGAGTATAAAGAACTCTTTATTCAAATAAGTAACTTATGGCTGATCTTTGTATTGTTACTTGTTACCAAAGTTTGTTAATTTATTTTGTCTTTCAAATATGAAAAAAGATTGCCTTCTGAAATGCTAGTATTTTTACTTTTAGTGAAACTTTTAAAGTTACAGCAATTAGACCTACAAAATTAATATGTGGTCTGTTATTTAACTTGAATGCCTCTTCTTATATTTACTTGTTAATGTAAAAGAGATTTTTAAAGAACATGGAATTGTCCAGAAAAGGACTTTCTTCAAAATTTTTCAGTGCAAGTGCAGGAATAGCATCTATTTATAAAGTAAGGAATATAGTTACACAGTTCTAGAAGAATCAGTTGAAAGATGGAAAGTGGTACCCTTTGTTTCCTTGATCTGGACCATCTTTCTCTTCCTGCCCTTGTCAGCTTACACTAATCTTGCTTTCTAAGCTGTGTTCTAACAAGTTTTACATCTGCTTAAAGAACATTAAGAAATCAATATAGCTCCAAATTAGTAAAGGCTGTCTCACTTCCATGGTTTTTTCACATGTAATACCATTGCCTATGAATGTATCATCTTAGTGCTAATGCATGTCTATTATAAATATACTTTTAATACAAATGTGTATAGCAGAACTGATCACAGTATACCTAGACTAGGTTTCTGTCTACAAGAGTGATTGATACATATGTGTACATGTGCCTGTTAGACTAGATGTCTACCTAATAAGAGTGATGTATGTGTATCATGTGCATGTTTATGTATGCATACAGATATATTAATATCTACACATACATTAATATCTGCAGTTTTATGCAGAGCTTTTATGTTCAAAAAGTATTTCAATCTTTGGATTTATTTCAGGATGCCATGTTAGGTATCTTTTGACTTTGCATAAGATCTATTTTTTTAAAGTATATTCTACTTTTGATTTTTGTTTAGATCTCTTTTGTTTAGATCTCTCTGTTATTAAGTAGTCACAGTGTTGTGGGGTTTTATGTTACTTTGATATGAAACGGTTGTGGATTCTTGATTTTATAGTACACAGAGATTGTCTCTTTTTTTATGAAAAAATAGAATTTCATAACAAAATGAGAATAACAGTAGTTAATACACAATGTATCATTATGTTCTGAGTGCAAGACATAAACCAAAAAGATTCTTACAAAAAAGAAACAGATAATAACATAAAACTTTATATGCAGTGAACTAAGATAAACTAATAGTATAAATGAAACAAATTAGCATATATTAAAATATTTTTGAAATAGAGTATATAATTTGGGGAAGTATTTTAACTTCTCCATACTTCCTATTTATCTCCTATCTTGCTCTTTGTGTGTGTGTTGTGTTTCTCATATGAAGGACCATGTGATATTTGATCTTGTGTGTCTGACTTGTATCATCTAACATTTATGTTCTCAAATTGCATCACCTACGAATGCCTCAGTTTATCTTTATGGCAGTATGATACTCCATTGTGTACAAATACCACATTTTCCTTACTCATTTGTCTGTTGATGGACATACAGTATCCAAGATCTAGCTATTAAAATTTGAGTACACAAAGATTTTCTTTGCAGGTGTCTTGTTTTCCTAATCAAAGAATTAGTCTGAATGTTGCTAGAATACTTTTATGGTTTGCCTCCAGGACCAAAATTCTTAGCATGTTTTTCTTTCTTAGAATAGCCGTAAAATTCCATCTTTAAATATTTTATCTGATACACATATATTACATACTCAATCTTGAGGGTAATTTGAAATTCCCTTGAATAGCTTTAAGCTGATAAATTTTGAGTGTGGTGGAAGTATTTGTTTGTACTAATTTAGATTATTTTTGCCTTTTGTATATACATATTAAATGTAAAGTAATATTGTTACTTTTTATTTTACTACTAGAGCAATATGTCTACATTCATAGTATAATGCATAATATATATAATAAGAGCATATTCAGTGCCTAATGAATTTAGTAGAGACTGCCTGGCTGCTGTTTTCCGATAAAGCTTTTGTGTATAGATTAAAATTATGCTTATCTTTTATGTACCCATCTATCTATACACCCTAGTACAAGAGGTAATTTTCAATTTTGTTCCCTAAACTTTATATAATTTTAATTAAGATCAAGTGGAAACCTACTCAATTTCATGTTTGTTTAATTTTTCTCACCTAGATTTTTATTTGTAGTTGTTACACAGTGGGCTCAATATCAGTCTTATTTTTTTTTTTTACATCATCGTGTTTATTTTATATAGTGAGTATGGGTAGAGATACCTTTCTGGAGAACCTTTTAAATGTTTAAAATATTTTCTGTTCTGATCATCAGCTAACTTGCCTTACATGTTGTTAACAGCTTAATAGCTGTAATTACAAACATGAATAATTACAGCTTTTTTAGAAACTCCAGACAGAATATCTTACCTTTATATCCAAGGAAATAATTTTTCTTCTCCTTTCCCCTACTTCCCTCAACTAGTGTACTTTTCTCCCTTATTTGTACTCAGTGCTTTCATGTAGCATTCTTTATCAATTGTTGTGATCATCCTTCAAACTAAAAGCAGTTCTGATCCTGATCTTTACTGGAATTTCACTGACCAGCTGTAAGGTCAACAATGATTAATTTGTGTAGCTCACTCAGTCTGATGATTACAGTCCTAATTAGACTTCGTTAAGGTAGTTACTTCGCACCCCCTTCCTTATGTAGTAGCTACCCTACTGAATGGAGATGACTACGTTAGCTGGTTTACTTAGCACTGAACAATCTAATCTAGTTGGACTGTTTAGAACTCTCAGCTTCTCTGAGTTTAAGAGAATGCAGTTTTTTAGTGAATTTGTGGTATGGTTTATCAACTCCTAAAATGAAGAATTAATTTTTTTTACAGTAGATTGGCATATGCAGTAATCTTTAATGATATGATAGTGAAATTCATTTTGGTTTATTTGACCAGTTTATAAAATATTTCTCCATACAGCACAAATAAGACTTTAGTATCAGTGACATCTTTATGAAATATTTGGAGAATACTTATTAGAGATGTTGGCATAATATATTTTTAAAACTTGTGCCTATGAGTTTCATTTTTAGAACTTTTTGATAAAAGACAGCTAATATGATTTCAAGAGATGTGTTAAATAGAAACTTTTTGATAAAAATTAAGTTTACTAAAGTTTGCTGAAGATGTTTTTTCATTTTTTATATAGCTAGCCCCCAACCAGGGTTGTCATATCTGTCAACATAGATATATGATTAATAGTTGAAGAGCTAGCAAATACTAATTCTGAGAGAATCTCCTATTTATGAAAGAAATAATCTTTAACATAAATTTCCTCTTATGTAAGAAAAAGTTAATAAAACCAGCCCTTAAAAAGGTCTGGTACATTATTAAAATAATTACTACCTACTCAATACTGCAGTATAAATAAAGGGGACTTTCAATATGGATTGAATGCACCCCCCCCCAAAAAAAGATTAGAATTCTCTGGTTTCTGGTGTGCCAGCTTTGAAAATTCTTTTTTAAACCCACTTTAAATGATAGTGCAAGCAGGGGAGTCAAAACCGTGAATAAATCTTAATCTTTGAGAGTTTGCTTCATCCACTTTTAGAATAGTAAATGGTCTTTTACATAATAAATTTTCTACACAGCAATCTTTCTTTTTTCAGTCTATTTTACAGTAATCTGACAATCAATTCTAGTGTTGATATCAATACTAAAACTATAGTTTAACAACTGGATTTTTCTTGAATATTTCTTTTGCTTTTTCATTTACAATAATGTTCTTTCAGTTGCTACTAAGCAATCTTCTTGGTATTTGTTCATAAAATAAACCACTTTGCAATATAAACAACACAAAGTATAATTGTATCATGACTCCACTTATAGGGTAGGTGTTACTTGTTCCTTTTTGAATAAAGTATGAAATGATCAGAAGTCAACAAACTTTTTCAATAGAGGACCACATAGTAACTGCTTTAGTTTTTGTGGGCTATGTATCTCTAACATTGTAGTAACAAAGCAGATAATTGTGTTGTAAAATTTTATTTACAAAAACAGGTGATACAAAGAATTTTCATCTCCTGGGCCTTATTTACTGAGCCTGATACAGATATAAAATTAGGCAAGCATGCTACTGCACAAATGTAATCCCAACGCTCAGGTTTATGTAGGTGAATGTGATAACAAGATTGTTCATTCTGTAGCAAGTGTGACCTGAAATTTTTACTTCCCACTACCATTTGAGTATGTTTATGCATATATTAAAAGAGAGCTGTGGAGTTTTAAATTATTTTATAGTTCTTATCCATTTGTAAGTGTAGTATGAAATTAATTCAAATATACTTATTTGGATATTTTGGTACTCTTCTATACTGGGGGCTTATTGATTATTAACATAAAATTTATATTTAGTAAGAACATTAAAATTTACTATATATAGACAAGTACCTTTGAAATATTTTAAATTTGTCACATATTTGGAAATCTTGTCTATATCTTTTCCCTTCATGGGAATTTGTATTTACCAATGTAGAATAACTGAAGAAAAGGAGGCCGGAGTTCAAGTGCCCACATGGAAGTAAAGGGAATTCAAACATTTGATTCCTATTTTGAGTGCAGTACAGAAGTAAAATAAGCCATTGGTTAAACATTGTTGTACAGCCATTGTGTTCAGAAGGTATCAGAAAAAAATGCCATTCCTAGCTACTTTGGTTAGACAATGTATTTCTGCATGTTACTACACATTCACCCTAATGTAATAGTACTCAGTTGAATAGGTAGTAGTATAATTCATTTTTTAAATTTACACTATTGGAGATCAAACCTAGGGTTTCACACATGCTAGGCAAGTGCTCTACCCCTGAACTATATGCCCACCCTAATATTTTGATGCTTGATCAGATTGACTGTATACTTAAGTAGTACAAAAACCAATATTTGAAGTTTATTAACCTTTATTTTCTTTTTCTGATTTTTCCAGTATCTTAACATGTACTATATAATGATAGTATCTTGAGCTAAGCCTTACCTACATGGGAAATGTTAAGCACATAAACGCTATTACCTTTTAAAATAAATTCATGGCATTTCCTTAATTCTTCTCCTGTATTTTTCACATAGATTTATCAAATAGCTTTTGGAAAGTTTCTGTTCTGGTGTCTCCCTCTTCCAGTCCATTCCACCAGTTATTGCTGGAACAGCATTTCTGATATATAGTCCAGTAACAACACTTTTATTCTCAAAATGACTTTCCTAAAACTTACCTGTTTTTATAATCCTACTTTTTTTCCCTGTTGGATATTTTGCTCTTCCTAGGAGAGATCATTTAAACTTAGGCTCTAAGAATGTTGTTTAAATACTACTAGTTTCTACTTCTTTGGTCCTGTTCTTTACCTAACTCTGCTCTTCCCACTTCATTTCACCTCATTTTTGTTGAAAATCATCATCTTTGTGAAACATCTCCTTGTTACTTACAAATAATTGATTCTTTTCTTGTTTTCCTAAAACATAAATGTGTGTTTCTTTGGGAAAATTTTCACTCCTATCACATGCCTTTCCCATAGATGCAATATCATACTTAGCAGTTCACATTTTTACAGTGCCAACATCATTTATAAATATCCTTTAATATATTACATTCTTTTACTGTGTTACCCTTCTTTTGGATATTTCAAGATTACACTAACTAAAACTAATCTAAGCCCCTTTCTACATAGAGCTTTTACATTCTATTTATTTTCTTAGATAAATGTGAAAGAGTGGTATACCATTTGACATTTGCCATATTTTGTATTTTCTATATTTTTAACAGAGCCTAAGTATACATAGGCCAGCAAATTACAAGCAGACCTACAGAATTTGGAAGCAAAGCCTGGATCATTTAAAATAGTGCCAAAAAGCCTTACATGCAATAGTTAAATGTGTGCATGTGTGTGTTGCTGAGATTCAAGTCTGGACTCAAGCGTGCTAAGTTCTCTACCACTGAGTTACATTCTCAGCCCTAAAACAGTCTTTCACAGTGTTTCACTAAGTTGCCCAGGTTGGCCTCAGACTTTCAGTCATCTTGCCTCAGTCTTCTTGAGTGCCTGAGGTTACAGATGTGCAGCACTACATCCATTAGTTAACTTCTAAAGCCATCAGCTCTTATAACACAGTGGAAGATTATCTTTTCAATAAAGATCATAAGTCAGTCATTTGTCTTGTTTAAAAAGGGAGGTGTGTATATGGTGCTTTTTAGAAAGATTTACATTAAAATAATTTAAAGAATGATTTCTGAATAAGTCAAGGTTTTAGAGGTCTTAGGAATGTGACAGTAGCTTTGATAGGATAATTGCAGATACAGATTACTAAGCTCTCTGATAGGAGATAGCTAATCTATCAAGTTATAATGAGTAAAATCTTTTTGACTAGTTTGGAATATATTAATCAAAATAGTATTTATCTTATGTTTAAATGTTATGAAATATAGGGCAGAGTGCACAGGTTAGATTAACCTACAAAGATCTCTTCATTCTTATTTCACTGTATTTTGAGAGAAGTGGCAACTGTAAAGTTTAACAGACTTCAAACTTTTTATTGTGACCCGAGGTAAGAAATAAAATGTATATTGTGCCCTATTCTAATACTTTCCTGTTAATTTCTGTGGTTCTTTGTATTGGTTTCAAGAGTGTTCCTCAGCCACCAACAGAAAAAAATAACTGTGAGCTTGTCCCTAACAACCCCTCCCTCAAGCAAATTTGTTTTTATAATCCTTTATAAGCATTAAGCTTCTAGCCAGCATTAGGGTGCTTTATCTTTCATCAGAATTAAGACAGTCTATACCAGATTATCTCATAATGCATCAGTTCAAGTTACCCTGAACCATTGCATAAAATATAAATCTCTCTAATTATTTGTTTTTTACTTTTCTTCTCAGTGATCCAGTGTACCTGATCCCCTGTTGCCTTATATTGAGACTTTCCCCCCTTGGTAAATACATATACAGGTCCCCTATTACCCTAATAACAGTAAACATCTACTGTGGAAACTGTGACTTTTAGTCCTCTCAGTTTCACTCATAATGAGCCTTAAAATGATTTCTCCTTTTTCCTAAATTTTTACTGCTTTTTCCAAATAACTGTCCAAACACACATCAAAATTCTTGCTCTGTGGCCAGGATTTTGTAACCTCAAAACGTTTATGTTTACTGATATTTTGCATCCTGCATTCACTGAGGATTTCAGTCTCTCCTGATTCTTCCTCTCTACCCATGGTGTAAGTACAGTGGGGTCCCTGTAGGAGAAGCAGTCAAGGTCCTGGCCTTATAATTCAGCCTCACATTTTTTATGTTGTTTAGTTTTGGATTAATTTTTTTGTCTATTTCTCTTCACATTGTCTCCTTTGTTTCTATTCTCACCTGGTAGTGCTTATTAGGGCTATGTCATTAATAGTCTGTACTCGTTCCATGTGCTGTCTGTGAGTAGCTTCAGAAAAGGTAGTTGCTTTGTATTAAACCATTTGCACCAAAAACTGTTTTCAAACAGTAGTAACTTATGTAGGATCACAAGAATAGCGGATGTAGAACTTGAAATACTGAATTTTTCTTTTTGCTGCCCTGCATACCTCGAATTGGAGTTAAAGATTTGATTGATAATACTGTTACAGCTGTATGTTGATAAAAGAGATGTCACTGCCTCTCCAACTTTTTTTCAGTGACTTATAAAATTTGGAGATTATATGAGCCTTTTGGTTTTATTTCTGAACATGACTGGTTTCCAGTGATGACTGAAACTCGAGTCTGAAAATAAGTATTAATAAGGGTGATTTTGTTTTAATAACAGGGTTGTCTTTCTATTTAAACACAAAGCACATTGATAGTTACCAAATCAGTGAATCTTGGATTTGATAACCTGGCAGATTTGTTAATTTGGGTGCCTTACACTGGAAATCTAAGATTCCTAAAATGTAACATAGCTACATGTAAAATGTAAGATTATATTGTTCCTCAAACCAATAATTTAAAATTATGTGATGATTTAGAAATGTAGTTTAAAGAACAAAGTTAATTGGGACAAAAGAAATGAGGTGAGAAAGATAATCATGACATTAGCAATCTGAAGTCTTTAGGATGGCAAAAAATAATCTCTTAAATCATCAGTGTATTAAGTATTATGTTTGCATTGAAGAGATGATTCCCTAACTAATGAGAAAGATTGTAGGCAAATACATGTATCACATTGATAATTTTAAGCATTTGTTGTTGTTCATTTCTATTAAAATTCAAGCAGTTCTTTGGATCCTTGATAATGTATTGAAGATCCTGGGATGGAATATAAGGGAAGTTGTATTTTATTTTTTCTTTTTAAAGGAGGGATGTGGTTGTGTCCGTTTATAACATGCTTCATAAAAAGAAAGATTTTTCTTCAGAAAACATAACCTGTAGAATAGACAGCTCTATTAAGGATGAAACAAGGTTCTCCCTTGTAGGATAGTGTATTAACCATTGCTACAGGGTTTTTTTTCCAGGTTAAGTCATCTTCAGAAATAAAACACACAATATTTTGAGTGATTGCAGTGTAACTTTCAAGGGTGCACAGAAGTAAAAATTATCTACAGAATATTAGGATATTCAGATCTGTTAATGTTCTTGTTCATTTAGTAAATAAGAGTACATAGCCTATAATGAGTGAACATTAATACCAGCATTACCAGATAGGTATAAAAACAGATTATTCATATTTTGCTGTTGTGGGGAATATTTATAAGAAGATGAAGAAGAAAGCAGAGACTGACATTTATCTTCAGACAAATTTATATTGATTCTGGATTATTAGTGTCAAGCCCATATATCTTTGTCACAAGAATTTGATCTCTGAAAAACAAACATTTGGGTGAGGACAAAACTCCTTCGCTGGCAATGGGCATGTAGCTGAGTGGTAGAGCATGTGTTTATTACAAAGGCCGATCAAAAAATACAGTGTGTCTAAAGTTCTAAAAACTTACTGTATAAGACACTTTGCTGTTAACCCCCTGAGAATATTCCCTCACACAGATGCCCTGCCATTCTTGCTTCTTTCGGAAGCAGTTCTGGAACTCATCTCTCATATCTTCATGAGGTGTGATAAAAACATCCAGAAAATGCAACTGCCAAATGCCATCCAGTGGAAAGGCGGGTTCATAAAAATGTTATATGATAGTCTGCATACACCTTATACACCAGATCTTCCACTGTGTAACCTTTGGCTCTTCCCCAGGGTCAAAATGACCATGAGTCACTTAATTTTAAACCCATTCAGGACATCAAGACAGATGCAGCAGTGCAACTATAAAGACATTTATGAAGGAGAACTTACAAAACTGTCAGAAAGTGGCAAGAACAATTGGATAATCTGTGTCAATTAAGGGCATTATTTTGAAGGGATTAATGGCAGTGTTCACTGCAATAATTTTTTTTAAATCTAAACATTCATCATGTAGTTTGATCCGTCTTCATATGTGTGAGGCCAGTACCAGTGAGGGGGGTGGTGATGGAGAAAAGGCCAAATATTTTTGTGCTATCCATACTTACATACCCAAAGGAATTGTAATGTTTTAAATGCTACAAAGGTTTTCCAGCTTTAAAGATTTCAAAAATGTCCTCATTTGTCTATAAAATATAGCAGATAGCAAGCTATAAAGGGAAGTACCTTTGTAAGTAAACTTAAATTGTGAACCATATCATTAAGCAATTAGAAAGCATTTTTGGAGCATGACAGTTTTAACTTACTTAATGTAAATCTTTGGACAGAGCTATAAAAATTAAGCCTTACCTGATAAATTTGTGAATTAGGAACAAAGAGTATCTTAGTGGCTTATAGCAGGAAATATTAGCAACTTAAAATCAATATTAACACTATCCTTTGCAACATTTAAATAACAATAGTGCTTATGTGAAGAATAAAAATACATATTGACAGAAAAATATATAGGTAACAAGACGTATTTCCCAATCTCAAAAAATACAATCAAATAATCCAAGCTATGGAATGTAACATTAACCTCAATGGAAGAATTTTAATAAATCCATTTACTAAATTTTAATGTATTAAATTTTAATACCAATAAAACCATGCTACCACTAAATTGTCAGTGGAAGAATTCTATGTATGCACACTTAGAGGTCATGTGGAAAGTGGAAGATAAACACTAGAAAATCTTTTTCCATTAAAAAAATATATACTTAATTAGAGGTGTTTTGAGCATTAAAAGTTTAAATATTAGATGCAGAATGTGTTTGGCTTGGAGCTGAAGATAAAGACAGTGCAAAACTATAGTTGATTTACTTCTGCCAATACTCTTAAAAGTCTCTCACTGGTAGAAATTTCAGCTAAGAAACCCAATAGAGTGATTCCTTGGTTCATAGACTTAATTTGTTCGATTTTGGAAAGGATAGCCATATTTGTGTTTGTGCAGGAAAGATTGCCATGGTCGTGTTTCTCACCCAACAGAGTTTGCAAACAAAATAAAATTTTGCCCAATCCTTTTTTTGCAAATCAAATTGTTCACAAACAAAATAGTTCATGAAACAAGGTACCCACTGTACCTTGGGAACAATACATGACTTAACAGATAGATGAGTTAAATTATCTTTTTAGTGATTAAAAATCCTCAGTGAAATCTTTGGGATATTAACAGGCACCAAAAGTTGGGTAAAATTATTGCCATGAATATATTTAAAAGACAGCCACTGAAACAACTCTTTTTATAATAGCAGTACAAGCTTCAAAAGAATAAAAGAGTTGTTCTTCCATTGAGATTAATGTTACATTCCATAGCTTGAGTTATTTGATTGTATTTTTTGAGATTTGGAAATATGTCTTGTTACCTATATATTTTTCTGTCAAGATGTGTTTTATTCTTTAGATAAGCACTATTGTTATTTAAATGTTGTAAAGGATAGTGTTAATATTGACTCTTAAGCTGCTAATATTTCCTGCTGTAAGCCACTAAGACACTCTTTGTTCCTAATTCATAAAATTTATCAGGTAAGGCTTAATATTTATAGTTCTGTCCAAAGATTTACATAACTAAAGTAAGTTAAAATTGTCATTGTTAGCCAGTCATCAAGGATAAATTATGCTGAGTAAGTAGCTTTTGCTACTTTTACTTTATTTTTAAATTGTCAAGAAAATTCTAGCAAATCATTTCTTTGTAGAAACTATGTCTATGTATATTGTGTTGGTTTAGGTAGTATGATGTTAATAAATCTTATTGTAATATGTTGATAAATTTTTCTGTACTCTTTCATGGGAAAATACAAACTTTGTAACAGACATGAATATTGCTTTCAGTTGTAGATATTTATTGAAATTATTTGGTCCATCTCACTTTCCATGTTTCTGACATATTGAAAAAACAGATACATAACTTGTCTGTTTTAAAATTCTTCACAATTATAAAGGCATTGACATGCTACTCAGATAGACAGTAATGGATAAAAGTATATTATATAAGGCTTATGTCCCAGCTAACCTACACAACTGCCCAGATCATAAGGAGATCGTAAGTATCCTCCAACTCATTTGTGCTGAGTAGCAGAGTTCATTTCAGACTAGATAGGCCTACTGCAGACACAGAAAACAAATTCGGGTGCAGTACTATCAAGAAACTGAAGTGTTGTCTACTTACTCATACCTGCATCTCTGGTTTCAGAAACTTTTTAGTAAGTGCAGAGGGATACAGATGTTGTGTCAAAAATGCATAGAACAGGTTTAATTATTATGGTAATATGTTTTTATGTAAATACACATAAATGTGTTGTAATAATCTTAAAATAACAAAACATAAATATGGTACTGATACTTTATTGTTGTGCTAATTTGGATAAAGTTTTTCCTTTATTTTCAGATTTAAATTTTTTCTTACCTTTCATTAATAGGTAGTATAGATCAATCAGTGTTAAAGGAATTACCCCCTGAACTCCTGGCAGAAATTGAATCCACCATGCCACTTTGTGAACGTGTGAAAATGAATAAACGCAAGCGTAGCACAGTTAATGAAAAACCAAAATATGCTGAAATCAGTTCAGACGAAGATAATGATAGTGATGAAGCTTTTGAATGTAAGTATTATGTAACTTTTTTAAAAAAATTAAAAAGATAGATTGGTGTGTTTGTCTCATAATTTGGGGGTTAATAAGAGCACAGTAAATTTAATTCTTAATAATCTAGTATACCAAAGGTATTTTTATTTGTACTTTTAAAAAAAATGTATGAAAGATGGGATCAGTTGGCACCAAGAAAAAAATTTTAAATAAGTTATAATTAGTGTTAAAAAAGAAACCAGGTACGTGTCTGTGTATGTAACATACATTTATTGAGTTCCAAATATATGCCAGGCACTGAGAATGAAAATACAAATAAGATGACCCCTATCTCAGAGTCTTCAGTCTGTGGGGGGAAATATGTAAATAAATTATGACAGTACAGTGATGATACTGCAGGGTGCTGTGGGAGCACATTGGATTGGCATCAAAATCAGAGTGGGGGTTCAGAGAATGCTTACTGGAAGAGGTGACACTTGAGTCGAGTCTTGAAGGACACGTAGGAGATAGCCAGATGAAGAAATATTTAAAACCATACTATCACTAAATTGTGAATGGATTAGCCACATTGTGAATTATCTTTGTGGTTTGGACCTGGCTTCTCCTTTTTGCCCAGCTGTGTCCTGGAATTCCTCCCTTGTTTCACTGTTTTCCAGAGCTGGCTTCTTCACTACACAGCTACCTCTCAACACTGTGATCACCTGTCTTTGCACTAGACTTGCTATACCTCGCCTGTCTTCCTACTGGTCCACTGAAAAAGTTCTTCTCTTTTATCCCTATCTTCCTTCTTCTGGAGCAAGAGAATTGAGCCTAGCCAAGAGGGGTCAGCAACCTTGTTTGACTTAAACGGCATTCAGTGGAAACAGACTATGGGAGATCTTCACTTGTGTGCCAACTGACTTAGTCATAATGACCAAAAGAAGTGGGAAGACCACCAGTGTGTTCTACCTTTTCCACCTAGTGTCCGTAGATTGAGGTGTGACAAGCAAGGGCAGGAAGGACAGATGCATGCTGCCATTTTTAAGTGTATATTGTTGATGGAAGCTCTTCACCTCCTCCACACTTTTTAACCAATGTTCATTTACGCTGATCTTTTTAAATTGTGAGCTCTTGAGCTATGAGTAGTAGATTATGAATAATAAACAAATCTGAACAGTTTTTAAATTGAAATAAAATATACAGAAAAGATAATCTGACATTTAATTATATGTATGATTGTTATAACTTGTATGATAAGATGTATTTACATACCGTATATTAAAATGACTAAAGTTAATTTTAAAATTATAATCTCACATTTTGGTCATATGGGGAAAATGGTTAGTTCTGGAAAGTAAGAAGAGAAAGGAAATTTGCTGGCCCAGAAACTCCGTTTTATATATGTTTCTCCCCTCCCTTTCTTCCCCCTTAATATATCATCATTTCTAGACCAGCTGTTAAGTCCCTTATTTGCAGTTTTATTTTGAAATACACATCAGTTCCTGTTGAGTGATAGTGACTTGCCTGCATTACTAAATTGTTGTGAATTCTGAAGGTACCTCAAAGTGGAATTGTCCAACAAGTATAAAATAAGGGAGATTAGAGCCACCATGTGTCTCATGCTTGTCATCAATCAACTACACTTTTCCTTATTTCCTGTTATGGGAAATGTCTCTTCAGAGGAGCATATAGCTTCATTTTAAAACCATGGATATCTATGTCCAAGTATTTGAAAGTTATTCTCATTTAGAGAACCTAAGGCTCAGTTATACTAAGAAAAATAAAAGTTTCTCCAGGTTTTTAAGTCAGTCTCAGAGTAGCTTCCTGGTTTTCTGGACTTATTTTAATACAGGTAACTATAGAAAAGGGAGTAGTGAAGGATGTCCAATTGATAGATGACATCAACAACCAAACTGTGATTATATCCTAAGCAAAACAATAGTGAAAATATAGTACAGTGCATAATGTAAAAGTATAATGAGAACGTAAGTACTATGCTGCTTGAAGAGAGAAACTTTTAAGATTTTACTGTTGTTTAATTAAATGGCTTCCTAAAATCAATACTAAGGAAAGAGTTTTATTGACAGATAGAAAAGGATTGCGAAGTGAATTTGAAAGTTAAGCCACACAGATTTGGAGAACTGTAGCATAAATACAAGGTCACTGGGTGCCCTTAGGAAGTTAGAGAGGAGAGATAGAGTAAGCAAAAGAGAGATCTAGGTGAAATTTGGAAAGGAAAAGTTAAGAATGCCCCGGTCATATTTATGTCCCTCTCAGATGGGCCCCTTTCCCTTTCCCTCTTTTTCCAGAGTAATTAGGAAAGTGGAGAGAGAACAAGCTATCGACAATGAGTTGGGATCCTGGTAATCGTGTTACAACTGTTGTGTCACAGAAGTGGGATTTTTCACCCCATTCTTATGCAAACTGCCTAAATTTTAATGAATGTAAAATAAAAATCTATAAGGCCTGTGAGCAGTTACCACCAATATAGTATATTGTATGTAATTGCTAATGAGTACAAGATTGTTCAAGCATTTTCTACACGTAGGATTGGGTGCTGGAAGTAAGTGCTTTGGAAATTAAAATGAAGAGACTGAAGTAGATCCCATTAGTCTTGTTCATAAGTGTAAAATCTCATTCAGGATCACAGAATAGTACTTTCTAAAAGTTTGCTTGCTAGTTGCCACATCCTTCTTACTTGGTAGACATTTCAGTACTTGTTTAAACAGCATTTAGTAAATGTACAAAAATGACACCCCATCCTCCTGCTCTTTCTCGTACCATGTGTTCACATGCCTGCTTATATTAATACTTGAAACAACCTGTCATTAATGAAATGTACAAGAGTATACTCTACTTAAAAGGATGGTAAATCTGACCTCTCCTGACGTACTTTATAACCGTGAAGAAGATCATTGAAGATTTGAATATATCCACTCCTGTTTGTCCTTGTATGAGTCCTGTTTATGTCAGACTTGTAAGCACAAAGAACCAGAAACAGAATTATTTTTTCCTGCCATATTGTCCATAGGTTGAACAGAATGATTCAGAACCAGAGTCTTGGTTTTAACTTAACTTAGGTTATTTATAGGAATAATTAGGTCTGCATGTAAGGATAAGATTAGCCAGTGTATAGACATATATAAACCACACATAAAGATACTGACATAAGTGTAGATACATGTAGTGCATGGGTCTATAAGAAACTGACATCCTTAAAACTAGACAAGTAAACAGCTCAGGAGAGTTGTCTTAAGTATTTGTATATTGATTGCAGTTAGGGATTCATAAAAGAAGCAAGTATAAAGGGAGTAAGAGAATAGAAAGCAGAAAGTATATTGCTTTCAGCAGCAGATGGTTACTATAATAGGTATATGATCTCAAGATAACACATACGAGTTTTCAACCTGGTTTTCACTCGTTGGTACTTTGTACCCTAGAGCAGGTATGGTAAGTATTTGTCACTTGCACTGCCCCGCAGCTCTCACTGCAGCAAATTTTAATCAGTCTTTCTTGCTACACTGTGATGCTTTTGGAGGACTCAGAATGATTCTCACTTTAATCCTATTACCAGTTGATCAGAGAGTGTCAGACTAAAATCTGTTTGCCACATCCACCTAGAATCTTGTCAGTATGGGTGATTTTAGTAGAGTTTTTAAACTCCTGGAAGGGTGGGGAAAACGACTGAGGATAACATACATAAACATGCTTATGTAGCATTCATAAGCTTAGAAGTTTCTCATTGGGTTTAATAAGCCTATTGTTAGAGAACCAAACTCCACATATTAGTATTTACAACAATGCTGGTTTATTCTGTCTCTGGGTTTGTGATATTAGGCCTTTATAGTCTGTGGAATTTATTGCTAAGTTTTGGGTATATAATTTAGCTTTATTAATTTGATGATATACTTGATTACCCATATTCTGTAATACTTTCTCAAAAATTGACCTTTTTCCCCCTGAACTCTGCTTCCCATTAGTAATCTAAATGTTTAAAGTGGTTCTCTTTTTATCCAGATCTGAAAGTTGTTTTATTAGCCTTAATTATGAAGTTCACATATAATTTTTACCAATGTTCTGAATACCTTGCATTGAAATGTGCACTGTGGTTTTATTCCCAGAACCTTCTACTTGTTAATTAGCAAAATGAGTTTATGTAAACACTTTTAGCTCTAGGTAAATCATGCTAAACTTAGTGATGCTGTTTCTATATCATACTCAGAATTTCCTGGACACACATAATGAAGGTTTCCCCTGACCCCAGCTGGTTCATTTGTAAAGTTAAGTTTTAGTAGCCTTTTTAAATAAGGTAAATTATTTGTCATGGGGATTTGCTTCTAGCCTCTAGGAAACGACATAAAAAAGATGATGATAAAGCTTGGGAGTATGAAGAGCGAGACAGAAGAAGCTCTGGGGACCATAGGAGGAGTGGCCACTCCCATGAAGGAAGAAGGAGCTCAGGTGGTGGTCGTTACCGAAACCGAAGTCCGTCAGATTCTGACATGGAAGATTATTCTCCTCCTCCCAGCCTTAGTGAGGGTAATTCATCAGTGTCAACGGATTTTTTTTTTTTTACATAAACTGATTTAAATTTAGGGTTTAATTTAGAAGTATATTTTATATCTGATTATGACTTAACTTCAGAAGTTTAATTAACACAAAAGTAGCTTTGTATTCATTGTGTTAAGGATTTAATTAATACATTTGGACAAATTAGGAGCAAAAATGGAAGTAGTTTAAATTGTCACTGTATTTCAGTATTTCTGTTTGTTTATTTTAGTCGCTAGAAAAATGAAGAAAAAAGAAAAGCAGAAGAAAAGGAAAGCTTATGAACCAAAACTGACACCTGAAGGTAGCATTTTAATTTGTCTTTATTTTTAGAATTCACCTCCACTTAACTACATGGAATATGAACATGTTTTTTTTTTCTCTTGCAGAAATGATGGACTCGTCAACTTTTAAGAGATTCACAGCCTCAATAGAGAATATTTTGGATAATTTGGAAGATATGGATTTTACTGCATTTGGTAAAAATTAATTTAAAATAGTTATTTAGCTCCAGTAATGTGTCTAGCTCTTGGTCAGTTACTCTACAGGAATAGAGACATGATCTGTGAAATCAAGAAACTTGAAATCTAGTTGTAGAATTACACCTAGTTGATGTTTCCATATTTTAAAACTTTAGTACAAAAGATCAGATACTAAAATAGTTGTCTTGATAATGTCTTCATCCTGAGAGTACAGCTGCCACAATAGATTAATGAAATCTTTACATAGGTAAAGTAGGGCCTAGATAATGAGTAGCAAAGATGCCGAAATAGGTATCTGTTCATGTGTTTATTTATTATAATGCTCAATGTTTATTGACTATTTACTGATGCCAGTAGTATGTTAAATGCTAGAGATGCAAAGGTAAATAAGACCCCAACACGTGGTGTTAAGAAATAAAGAATCCAATATGGCCACAAAAAAAGTAAATAGCAATTGGTGTTATATATTATTTTTAAAATAATATATAAAGATTATATGTATGAAAATATATATTTATAAAAGTGCTTAGAAACAGAGCTATTCTCAATAATCTTAGGCCATATGAAAGCCATATGGCATGTATTCTGATATAATATCTATTTGGGAATACTTTTAGGAGATATATTGCTCTTTATTTTAAAAGTATTTGTTTTGTGAGGATTACTTACCTAAATACAACCGTTTTTCCTCATTAGTTTCCCTATTTTCTCTTTTAACAATTTTCCAGTTCTGGGCTGAGAAATTGCCTTCTGTATTATTTAAGGTCCTCAAAGAAAAGCAAAGGCACTCTCATATTAGGATATTTTGACATGTTATTTATAAATAAGGAAATCAGAAAGATGGGAGTGAAATAGTGCCAGAACCCACGGTTAATAGCGATGGAACTGTTACCACTCCTGTACTCAAAAAATAAATAAATCATCAGAACTCACTCAGCAGGAAAAAATGTTATAAACTAGGCTGTCTTGAAAGAATCAGTACTTTTCGGACAGAGCCAGCCTGAGAAGACCTTGTAAGGAAGCAGTCAAGAATATAAATAGCGTGACCTTACTCTCCTCTATGATCTGAAAGGGTGCCCCATTGGCTTAAACCAGCAGGAGCCATAGGAGAGGGGAGTCTGATGTAGTTCATATATATCAGCCTCTTGGGGCAAAAACCAAGGTTGAGAAGGATCAACAATATAACAGTATATTTGCAGTAATAAAGACAAGATAGCAATTGGTCTTCCCACTTTAGTCAGAACTCTTAATTTTATTTTTGTCCTCTTCCACTGAGTTTGCTTGAGGTGTATTAATGAACTTTTTTGTGTTTAGTTTGTTCCTGTTTCTGTGTGACCAGAAATTTTATTTAAAAGTTAAGCTTACCATTTCATACTATGTCCTTTATCTGAACTGTGCTTTTTTTTTTTCAGGGGATGATGATGAAATTCCTCAGGAATTGCTCTTAGGAAAACATCAGCTTAATGAACTTGGCAGTGAATCCGCTAAAATTAAAGCAATGGGTATAATGGATAAGGTATCCTAATATCTTAAGCTATTTTGTCATTGCTGAGGCAAAATACCCAATACATTTAAAGGGGGAAAAGTTCCTTTTGGCTCGCAGTTCATAGCAGTTTCACTCTATTGTTAACTGGCTCCAGGGCAGGCGACATGGCGGAGGAGGACAACATTTCATGGCATAGAAGGCAGAAGGTGGCAAAAGCGGTAGGCAGCAAGCCGCCACAGCAGCCCTCGTTCTGGCCCTTATGTTCTGTCGAGGTTGCCACGTGCCTTCAGGGCAGGTAGCACTCACACCCAAGCTCTGATCATCCACACCTAGAGCTATGCCAAACCAGTCCGCTGATAATTAGTAATCACACACCCTTAACCCGAGCATCCCACACTCTAGATCCAGCCACCTCTGAAAAGCCCCACCTGTAATTGCATGAGTCTGGCGGTAGGATGGGAAGGGGCAGGGGATCTAGGCACAAGCCATAGTACTAAAAGTGAAATCTGAAATTTTCTTAATAGGTGATATGAAATTAGTTTTATATTTTCAGGATAAATTTATATAAAGATGAAAAAACTAATGTCTTATGAGACTCTAAATGAATTACTTGGTTTTAAAAGTTGAGTAAAAGCAATTTTCTACAGCTTATTCTAAAGAAATACTACTGTATTGAAAGAAGTATGGGCCTTGAGTCCTTTTTTCATTTTTCATCTTCTCACACATTTAGATTATTAAATACAGAAATACACTAAATTATTTTTACTCTTTTTATCTTTTAGGGTTGTAAAAGAATAAAGGTAGAGTTTCAACACATTTCCCAGGCTATAAAATGTTGCAGTTGTTAAATTACTAAATAAAAAGCCTCATTGTATAGGTGTTCATGAACTTTGTTTCCTGTGAGCCCCCTGTTACTAAGGAATAGTCTCATTGCACTAATGAAATACCGTGTAAGTGTCAGTGATAATTTCAAACAACTGTGGTAGCATCAAGAGCTGGCTTTTCATGATTTTTATTAGCCAACATTCAACCCTTAAGGTATGGTGGTTATGCAAATGCAGTTTCAAGAGAATTCTTTTCTAACCAAGGACCTTCTTGCACTGAATCTTAGGTTTCCTGGTCTATAATACAGAGATGATTATTTATCCTTCAGGATTAATAAAAGAATAAAAGATTATGCTGATTTATGGAGTTGATTCTAAACAATTGAAGCTTGTTTTTCAATTTTATAATTTTAACATAGCTAGAAAATATTTTGATATTTTTACAAATCTAAATGATAGTTATTTATTTTTGTTTGTTTTTTAGTGTTTTAGTGTAGTTTTGTTTTGCTTTGTCTTTGATAATGAGAATTTAATACAGGGCCTTTCCACCGAGTTACATCCCCAGTCACTTGTTCGTTTTTTTGATGAAATAGTCTCACTGAGTTGCCCACGCTGGGCTCAACCTTGTGACCCTCTTGCATAATCTTCCCAGAATGCTGGGATTAACAGATGTGTTCATTTTATTGTTTGTTTAAATACGGCCTATATTCCAAGTAGAGACTATGCCATGAATTTAATTTTTAAAACCATTCATACCATCTACTTAACCAAGAATTAATGTGCTCACATCGATATCAGTATGGAGTATGTTGATTTGTGTATAGGAATCTGTTTTCTAAGGTGCCAGTGCCAATATTCAATATTTTATAAATTCTATAATTATAGGCAACTAATATTTCTTTTCAGAGGGCAAATATGAAAAGTACTGTCAAAGTGTGAAAGTTTTGTCAAAAGTCT
The DNA here is from genome assembly GCA_004027595.1 of Dinomys branickii. NCBI lineage: Eukaryota > Metazoa > Chordata > Mammalia > Rodentia > Dinomyidae > Dinomys > Dinomys branickii. The sequence continues at coordinate 179,432 of PVLD010000490.1, forward strand.
CAGTAGTTTGAATCTGTTGTGAAATGATCTAAAGTAGTGTTTGGGGGACTTGTTTCTCTGTGCTACCATGAGTAACCAGACTGGAGTTAGTGTCAGTCTCCTATTCTTCTCTTCTAGTTGATTTGCTTGAATGCTAGGAACCTAAAAGAAATGCTTTTCAATTATGAGAATATGAGTAACAGTTGCTTCATGACAGAACCTTCAAGTGGACTACTAATTTTTTAAATAGAGAAAACATCCTTTGTAAAAAATTAAACAGCAGATATTAAAAATTAAGATAATCTCTACTAAATTGAACAATATTATTTCATATTGATAGTTTTTATCCTTCACAATTTTATGCCTTTGTATTCACAATACTATCTTGGTCTTTATTTTTTCTTTTACCATGTTAGATTTTAGAAACCTGATGAGTAACTATAGCTTATCATAATTAAATCAGTAAGTAAAATCTTTGATGTGTACATGTGTTCAGTGTCACTTCCACAAAAGGAGAGAGCCTGGCATCATAAACTGTAAACTCTTACCTACAGTTGACTAAAAACATGTACATTATATGTGTACATTGTGTGTTGACTCATCTATCAACACAGGTGATGAACTCTTTAAGTCAGACTTTCATAGAGGTTCTAGGTGGAAAAGCTTTTTTTTTGCACTCTTCATCAAAGAGATGATAATGTTTTATCTTCCATAGGCCAAAGGTAATAAATGTACAGATTATTAAATAATTTATAACTTTTTCCAATGATTGATAAAATTTATTTTCCTGTATTAGCTTTCAACTGACAAAACTGTGAAAGTCCTAAATATCTTGGAGAAGAATATTCAGGATGGGTCAAAGCTTTCTACTTTGTTAAATCATGTAAGTCTAAGATCTGTATTGTTAATTTTACTGTTGATATTATTAGGATACACATTTTTTCATAAGCAATTTTGATTTATTAGGAAAATTGCATATTTTATTTATTTGATCTTATTAGTAAATATTATTGGTTATATTCATTAACATTGTTAGTAAAATTTTACTTTTAGTAACTCAAAATTGTTACACATTGTCAACTCACAGCCATGCCATAAAGAATACAGATATGTTTATTTAGTTTAGAGAACTAAATCTTAGCCTGTGACTTTCCCAGTATATGAATGGGGTTTTTTGTTTGTTACTGGTCTTTCCTTTTTTTTTTTTTTTTTTTTTTGGGTGGTGGTGGCGTCGCTTATGTAGTGAGTAGGGTGGCCTTAACTCAGGTGATCCTTCCTCAGCATCCACAGTGCTGGGATTATAGGCGTGCACCACCATGCCCAGCTGTGAATGGGTTTCAGATTTGCTTTATGAGATAACGTTAGGTAGTAATTCTTGTTGACCTTCTCCAGAGAAAAAGTTAGAAACCTTTTGTTGATTTTTCAGGTGTAGCATTAATCCCTATAGGTACCATCTTTATACCTAGCTCAAAGGATGGATTCATTCATATAAAATGCTTAGAACAGTGTGTGATACAATATAATTAATAAATGTTAACTGCAACTGTGACTACATTTTAATATGTTTATATTAAAAGCTGTTGCAACATCTTGAAGGGTTTATGAGTTGAGTAAATTTCCTATGATAGACCTCCCTAGAATTGTAGCAGACTTTGTAAGTCATATGTATGTTCAAATTGCTATTTCTAATGTGAAGAAATGTGAATGCTGATGCTTAAAGGCATTTCATACAAGAGTTGAAAATTTGAGATAGTTGTAAGCAATGAATTTACTTTTAAAATTCTGGGAGATGAGGGATATAAGTCAGTGGTAGAATGTATGCCTTACATATTCAAAGCCCTGGTTTGAGTGTGAGGAGTGTAGTTCAGCAACAGAACACTTGCCTAGTGTGTACAAGGTCCTGGACTTAGCCTCTAGCACTAAGGGGGATGCAGGGAAATAGCCTAATTACTATATGGGGAAAAATACCAAAATGCAGAAAGCACAAAAAAAATCTGTATTCTTATCCAGCAGTAACTGCTTTTAACACTTTTGAAAGGTCCAGAAGTGTGTAGGGGTGTTCAGGGGGGCGAGTGTTTCTGTTTCTGTTCTCAATGTGTACGCTGGATTTTGTTTTATGAAGTAATTGTCCTTGGGTGATTGCAGAAGTCATAGAATTGCCAAGTGATCTCACGAAACAAAATATGTAGAAGAAAGTTTCAAGTGGTAATTCTCTGGCTTATTAGATATACCTGTATTTTTCAAATACTCTCTTTAACTAGTTTTTTGGGGGGCGGTTTGTTTGTTTATATTTTCTTTGTGATGCTGGGGATTAAACCTGGGGCTGCCCACAACAGGCAACCACTCTTACCTTTGAGCTAAAGCCCCAGTCCCTTAACTAGTGTTTTGTTTTGCCTTTCTGAAATAGGGTTTCGCTATGCAGTTCAGACTGGTCTTAACTCAATTTGTAACCCAGACTGTCCTTCAACTTGCAGCGAACCTCCTGCCTCAGCCTCCTGAGTACTGGGATTACAGGCATGTGCCACCATGCCCAGCACTTAAATAGCTTTGAATCCTAGAAGGAGAGGGTTTAGAGAGACCTATACTGACAATCTAGTCCATTAGTCTACAAGTTAATTAAACACATCACCAAGTCATTTTGATAAACACCATCAAGGATCTAGAGTTCTGGCGCTGGGGATGTAGTTCAGTATATGTGCCAAGTATGCAAGAGATTCAGAAGTAATCTCAAAGGTAAAATTTGTATTTCATGATAAATAACTTTCATGTTAATAATAAGCTTAAAAGCCCTCTGTCTCAACAGTGATGTGAAATTACTAATGTGCAAAATAAAATGAAGTCTTCTATTTTTCATATCCATTTTACAAAATAATTTCCGCAGTCTATTTATCCATGGTTTTTTGACTAGGGATTGAACCCAGGGCTTCATGCACACTAAGCACATACTTTACCACTGAGCTATACACGTATATATTTCTACTTTGTAATCTGTTTGAAAATGTAGTACTGTTAAAAATCAGATATTACAAATAACTGACTCAATAATGTTACTGTTTCTAAATAAAATTTTAACTCTTTGTTAATTTTCCTTTCAGCTGACTTACAAGGTTTTTAAAATGACCCTCTTTATACTGAAGACACAAAATTAATTAACATACAAAGTAGTTTTAAGCTGAAATCATAAATCTGATAAAGTACCAAAAAGATAATATTGTCACTGAAGTATCAAATTAGGAATTAGGAATTAGGTCATGTTTGAAAATAATTAATACAAAAATCTTACTTAAAGGCGTGTCAATATTGTACTTCTTTCTGGATATCCTTTTAGACTACAAACCTCAAAACTACTTTCCACCAGTGAAAATCAAATATATCATACTTTTTATTGATACTACAGACCCATACATGTGTTTATCCTTACTTCATTAACAGTGTGCTATTTTATAGAATAATGATACTGAAGAAGAAGAGAGGTTATGGAGAGACCTTATTATGGAAAGAGTTACAAAATCAGCAGATGCCTGTCTCACAACCATCAACATTATGACATCTCCTAACATGCCAAAAGCTGTGTACATTGAAGATGTAATCGAGAGAGTTATACAGTACACTAAGTTTCATTTGCAGAATACGCTCTATCCTCAGTATGATCCTGTTTACAGATTAGATCCACATGGAGGTTAGTTTGTCCCTTCATATTGGTAGTTTTTATTATAATATCAGAATTACCTACTGTAAGTTTTGCTGTGTTAGATGAGTCAAAATGTAGAATTTTAAATGGCACTGGGAGTATCAGATTCCATAAATTGCAATGAACACTGATTTTGTATTTGACTAGGATATAAAACTCTTAGTGTAGTTCTGGTTTAATTGTAATTTCTTTAGTAACTACAGATTGAGCATCTCTAATCTGAAAATCCAGATTGCTCTGAAGTCTGAAATTTTTTGAGCATTAGCATGACGTGAAAAGGTTTTATACATGGGACTTTCCTGATTTGGGGGCTGGGCTTTCTGAAACTGGTAAAGTCTATGGAAATACTATAAAATCTGAAACATTGTCGCTTCCAAGCATTTTGATAATAAGGGTACTCAACATGTACTTATGTATCATTGAAGTTACTTACACTAGATTAAAAAAACCCTAGACATTAGCTTCTGCTTGCACTATGGCTTTTCCCTAATTTTATCCAAAATAGTCCTTACCTGCAAAATGGATTGATTGAAGACACATTCTCTTTCATCCTTAACTTTTACTAAAAGAGCAACAAGGTACTTTGTGTAAAAAATACATTTGCTTATTTATTGTATAATAATGCCAAGTTTGTTTAAAGGGACATATTAATGTATTGCTCCAATGGAAAAAAATAGAAATCATCATAAAGTAATACCTTGAATTTAAGAATTTATTAGCCACTAAAATGTTGTACAGATTATCTATTATTAGAATGTTTCTATTAGATTTTCCCTAGAGAATAATTTTCTCTTAAACGGCTTGGCAGATTATATTTTTATGTATCAAAAATCCTTTTTGTTCTCTTAATTCAGAAAAGCGTTAGTATTCTCTATGAAAAATATTAAAGGTTAATATGTTCCTTGTTTTAAATTTTCTTTCAGGAGGCTTATTAAGTTCAAAAGCCAAACGGGCTAAATGTTCTACTCATAAGCAGAGAGTAATAGTAATGCTTTATAACAAAGTTTGTGACATTGTTAGCAGCTTGTCAGAATTATTAGAGATACAACTTCTTACAGATACAACAATTCTTCAGGTAAATTTTTTGAAATATTTTATAAATTTCTAGACAAAATGTCTATGAATAGAGGGTCTGATTGAGTCCAGTGTAATTGTATTAGCTCAGTAATAATGCCAGAACTATGTTGATTCTTTCCAGTCAGAATATGTTATATCGAAGAAAGAAAAACTCAGAGGAATTTTAAAACATTTTAGGAAGAAGATACACAAATGTAATATAAACTCCAAAATCTATAAATTCTTCCAAAACTTACTTTTACAATATGTCAGGATGTTTTCATCCAAGAAAATGAAATGCTTTTTGTTTCGTTATGTTCCTGTGGTGTTTATCAATTTAAAAGATAGAGATTAGAGAAATGGCAGCTCTGAAGTGAAGCACCTGATGTATGTGCTCCTGTGCTTAGAGATAAGACAGGGAAGGAGAGAGATGCTGACTAGGCAGAAAATTTTAAATGCCCTAAGGCTTTTCTAGTAAGTTTATCAATGTGTTGGAATTTAGTAAGAACACTACTGACATCAGCTACAGGTTATGTACTAATTACTTTTTATTTTAGGTTTCATCAATGGGAATAACACCTTTTTTTGTTGAAAATGTCAGTGAACTACAATTATGTGCCATTAAGTTAGTCACTGCAGTAAGTATAATCAATTTATAATCTCAGTAACCTGCAAACAAAATAATACTGATGTCATTTAATCCAGACTTCTAAAAATTAATGCAAATTCCTAGTTTCCAGCAAATTCATTTCACTGTAAGGACTATCTTAATATCTTATTGGAGTTTATGAACTGAGGATTCACTTTTGTGTTCCATGAATTTATTGGGTTATTCTCTTGTCAAAAACACCTCTCAATATTTTTAAACATTATAGTTTATTATATCTCAGTATTTACAGTAAAATCAGAATTGTTTAAAATATTTAAATTTTGTCTTGCCTTTATACCCAAGATAGTCCTAAAATAAAATGAAAACATATACTGTAAGAGATAAAACTGTATACTCTCACTTCTGTAGGTATATTGTGATTAGTAATAGAGAACTTGAGCCAGTTATCTTGTCATTACTATTTAATGTGTCAAAAACGTTTTTATTCTAAATAGCAGATAAAATATCATTATATGTATCTTATCATTTTTGTTCTCTTTTTTACTATAAGTTTAATTTGGAATATTGCAATTACTTAAACAGGTATTCTCAAGATATGAAAAACACAGGCAGTTAATTTTGGAAGAAATTTTCACTTCACTTGCAAGATTACCAACTAGCAAGAGGAGTTTAAGGAATTTCAGGTAACTAGCATAAGTCAAGAGTAATGAAGAACTCCATTGTATTGTAACCGTTGTACATTTATTTTTCATGATTTCTGTATAATTTACACCCTAATGTTAAATAAAATAAAATTTAGTTACAACAACCACATAAAGCAGTTTAGATGTATAAAATAACATATTTAGGAGATTTTAAAAAGTTAAGTGATCCTCATATATCAAGATCTGTGGTAAGGTTTCTCAGTTTGGGCACCATTGACAAGACATTTTGGGGCAGATAATGGTTTGCTATGCAGAAGTGTAGCATGCTTAGCATTTGTACCATACCCACTAGGTGTGAATAGAAATCCTCCACCTTTCAGTGTCAGTACTAAAATTATCTCCAGGCAGCAAAAAGCAATTCTAATCTACAAGGAAAACAATAGCATATAAGGCTCAAAAAAGTCAAGCCAGGGCTGGGGATATAGCTCAGTGGAATAAGTGCCTGCCTGGCAAGTGCAAGGTCCTGAGTTCAATCCCCAGTACCACCAAAAAAAAAAAAAAAAAAAAAAAAAAAAAAAAAAAAAAAAAAAAAAAAAAAAAAAAAATCAAAAAAGTCAAGCCAGTCAAAGAGGATTTTATGAATTATGATAAGGAACCTAGGAACATGGATTTAATCGTTTTCAATAGTGTGGAGCTATAAAATATTTTAGAGAATAGACTTGGGAGTTAAATGTTCGTTGATCACTGAGCACACTATAAGGAATGTTATCCATTGCTGTGATCAGCATTATTGTCATTGTGATGGGTAATTATCATAATAATTCAAGTGATTAAAAGTTTTGACCTGGCATATAGTTATTTTTTATTTCTTTGAAGACTGTCTTCTGTAAAATCATTATTTTTATCTTAATTATTTTTGGACTAATTGTTTATTGATAAATGTCTGTTACATTTTAAACCTAAAAAAAAGAACATAAAAAAGAATTGTAATATTTTGAATTATCAGAACAAAATGCTTTCAAATTGAATTTTCATTGTCAGTGCCATCAACTTCATACTCTTAACACAGATGACCAAGAGTTGACTATGTAACAGATTTTAATACCAGATGACAGCCTTACACACTAGATAAATCTAGACTACATTGGTATTTAAAAACCTTGAAGACTTTTATCATTTTAAAAATTATTTTGATAAACATTCAATAATTCTTCATTGCAAATTTTTAACTGCAGTGCATATAAACTATAGCAATTTATATGAAATACCGTGCAGTTATTTTCTTCTGTTTTAGTTATTTGAGCATGCATAGTTATTTACTTGTTATTTTTCTAACTTACTAAAAATAAACATATGATCACTTATGAGCACCAAGGTTAGGCCTAGAAATTTTGGCAAAGAAAGCAGCATGATAGTTTGCATATAAAATGAGATTATCGTCAAAACCCATGTAATTTTCTTCTTTTCCTTCTTTCCCCCTTTCCACTCCCGTTTCTCTTTCCTTTTGAACCACAACAAAAATAAATAAAAAGGATAACATGGAAACAAAGCTCTATAAATGAGGAGGGGAAGAGGGATTGAAGGGGGTGATTGAGAAAAAAAGATGAATCAGGGTATATCATATACAGGTACAAATTCCCTATGAGGAAGATGATCGTTATATATATATATATATATATATATATATATATATATATATATATATATATCTCAATTGTACCAATAAACTTAAAGAAATACAAAAAAGAGAAGAACAAAAAGACAGTAGTTAACCAGACAATCTTGTCAGCACAGAGCCTAGCACTTAGGAGGCGTTTCATAATTTGTGAACAAGTGAGTAAATCTTTGGGCCTGTTTTAAGATGTGGATGTTAAAGAGTTTTGCAAACACCTATGGGGTGTTTTACCAAACCAGACAAAATTTAGTTGTACACTCCCTTGATTTTTTTGTTCATGTGTATTGCCTATTTCTGGTCGCTTTCCCTGTAAAAGGACTGTGTGGTACTTTGAAAATAGCAGAAAACATGGCTAAATGGGGGGAAAAATTCATGTACTTTAAATTGTTATTTCTTCATTAAAGGTTGAATAGTAGTGACATGGATGGAGAACCTATGTATATTCAGATGGTTACAGCATTGGTTTTACAGCTTATTCAGTGTGTAGTACACTTACCATCTTCAGAAAAGGACTCTAATTCAGAAGAGGATTCAAATAAGAAAGTAAGGAAATAATTTTAAAGTATTATAACTTTATACATTTTGGGGGGGTTCTTTTCCCTTTTTTTGAGACAGGGTCTCACTGTACAGTTAAGTTTGGCCTTGAACTCACTTTGTAGCACAGGTTGGCCTCAAACTCACAGTGCTCCTTCTGCCTCGCCTCCCAAGTGTTGGGATTACAGCGGTGTGCTGCCATACCCAGCTTTTTATATTTTAATGGGTGGAAACAATGATATTTTTGTCTCTGTCATTCTTATAGTATTGAAGTTCTTGTTTAGGGTTTCCTGACTGGTTTTAGGGTCTTAAAAAGCATTAGACATGGTTTTAGGAGACTTCAGTTCTGGTTCTGACTGATACCTACAAATTATGAAACATCCAAATCATTTCAGTCTTTCTGGATTTATCTTTTCAGCTGAAAATGAGAATAATGATACTTAACAGACCTAACAGGTAGTAGGACTCAAATATGATATTGAGTATGAAAGCAAATATTATATGTAGTTAATTTGGAATTCATATAGACAGTTTATGCCTTCCCTGATGGGTAATTCTCAGCTAAGGAATTCTTCTACTTACACCTATAATATTTCTAAGTTCTATAATTTTCTCTCTACCATAACAAAGATAAGCTAATACATATCACCTATAACCATCAACGTAAATGGCCTCAGTTCACCAATCAAAAGGAACATACTGGCAGAATGGATCAAAAACAAGATCCAACAATATACTGGAAACACACTTAACTCAAAAAGAAATTCATAAATTGAAAGTCAAATAGTGGAAAACAATCTTCCATGCAACAGGAACCCAGAAAAAAGCAAGAGTAGTTATTCTGTTTGCACACAATATGAACTTCAAACCAAGAATGATCAAAAGAGATAAAGAAGATCAATATATACTTGCAAGGGGAAAATTTTAAGAGGAAGAGATAACAATCATAAATATATATGCATCAAAAATGGGAGCACCTAACTATATAAGACAGTTACTAATAGACGTGAAAAATCAAATAAGGAATGACACAGTTATAATAGGAGACCTCAACATCCCATTGTCACAAAGAGATCAACCAGATAAAAAATACCAGAGAAAGAAATATCAGCAAAGAAATACTAGAACTGAACTAATCCTGTCAACAAATGGACTTTGTAGATTTTTCAGAGTGTGCCACCCAATATCATCAAAATATACATTCTTAGCTACACATGGGTCATTCTCTAAAATAGACCATGTACTAGCTCATAGAATATGCTTAAGTAAATACAAAGGAGATGAAATTATCCCATGCACATTATCTGACCATAATGCAATGAAATTGGAAATTAATGGCAGAAGCAGCAGCAAAATCTCCATAAACATGGAAATTAAATAACACCCTCCTGAACAACCAATGGGTCACAGGTCAAATAAAGAACAAATTAAACAGTATCTACAACTAAACAAAGAATGCAGGTAGAACATACTGGAACTCATGGGACACAATGCAAGCAGGCCTAAGAGGGAAATTTATAGTGGTGAATTCTCACGTCAGGAAAACAAAAAAGCAAAAGTAAACAGCCTAATGTTATACCTCAAGCTACTAGAAAAAGAGTAAGCCAAGCCCAGAGCCCATACAAGAGAGTAAATTATAAAGATCAGAACAGAACAGAATGAAATCAAAAAAGTGATTAAAAACTTACCAACAAAGAAAAGCCCAAGTCCAGATGGATTCACTACTGAATTCTATAGGAAATTTAGAGAGGATTTAACACCAATACTCCTCAAACTTTTTAATGAAATTGAAAGGGAAGCAATACTCCCTAACTCATTCTTGGAGGCAAGTCTTACTCTGATACCAAAACCAGAGAAAGACCTAATCAAAACAGATCTACAGACCAGTCTCACTAATGAACATAGGTGCAAAAATAATAAGATACTAGCAAACAGAATTCAGCAAATCCTCAAGAAAATGATACACCACGACCAAGTGGGATACACCCCAGGAATGCAGGGATACATACGCAAATCAGTAAGTGTAATACAACATATGAACAGAACAAAAGACAACAATCACAGGATATCTCAATAGGTGCAAAAAAGGCTTTTGATAAAGTCCAGTACTTATTCATGATTAAAAACCCTGCAGAAAATAGGAATAGATGGACTTTATCTTAATCTGATAAAAGTCATCTATGACAAACCAACAGCCAACAATCATACTAAATGGGCAAAAACTGAAAACTTCTAATCTAAAATCAGATGTAGGACAAGGATGTCCACTATCACCACTTCTATTCAATATAGTTCTAGAAACATTAGCCAGAGCAGGTAGACAAGAGAGAGGTAAAAGGAATTAAGAATAGGAAAGGAAGAAGGTTAAGTTGTCCTTATTCATAGATGACATGATCCTCTACATAGAAGATTCCATAAACTCCACCAAAGGACTTACAGAGTTAATAACCAAATTCAGTAACATGGCTGTATACAAAGTCAGTATTCAAAAATCAATTGTACACAAACAATAAACTCACTGAGAGAAATTAGGGAAACCATACCTTTCACTATAGCATCCAAACAATGAAATACTTAGGGGTCAATCTAACAAAGGAAATAAAGGATCTATATATTAAAAATTATAGCTGGGCATGGTGGCACATGCCTATAATCTCACCACTCAGGAAGCTGAGTCAAGAGGATTACTGAGTTTGAGGCCACCCAGGGCTACCAAGTGAGTTCACGGACAGCCTGAACTGCATAGTGAGACCCTGTCTCAAAACAAAAAAAAAAAAAAAAAGCAAAAGAAAATCATAGTACTCTGAAAAGGCAGATCAAAGAGGGTATCAGAAAATGAAAAGGTACCCCTTGCTCATGGGTTGAAAGAACCAACATAATGAAAAATGGCCATCTTTCCAAATTGTTAGGCAGATTTAATACAGTCCTAATCAAAATACGATTAACATACCTCACAGAAGTAGAGAAAACATTCCTAAAATTCATCTGGAATCAGGGTCCCGAGTTCAATCCCCAGTACCGCAAAAAAAAAAAAAAAAAAAAAAAAAAAAATCTGGAAGTAGAAGAGACCTAAAATAGCAAAGTGAGTCCTGAACAACCAAGGCAAGGCAGGAGGCATCACAATCTCTAACTTGATGAAATTATACTACAAAGGAACTGTGATAAAATAAGCATGGTACTGGCATAAAAACAGACCTGAGGACCAGTGGAACAGATTAGGAGATGCAGGCACAACTACAAACACACACAGTCAGCTACCTTATCTTGGACAAAAGGACATAAACATGTTCACGAAAGAAAGATAGCCTCTTTAATAAATGATGCTGGGAAAATTGGCTCTCTACATGCCAAAGACCTAAACTAGACCCATGTCTATCACCATTCACTAAACTAAAGTCAGAGTGGATCAGAGATCTGAATATTAAAACAGAAACACTAAATCTACTGGAAGAGAAAGTAGATAGAAATCTTGAAGACATGGGGGTGGAGGTTAGGCAAAGACTTCATGAATATAACACAAAATGCATGGGAAGCACTTCTAAGAATAAACAACTGGTACCTCATCTTATTAAAAAGTCTTTGCACATCAAAAGAAATCACAGCAAAATGAAGACAACCCACAGAGTGGGAAAAAACTTCAGCCAACTGTCCCTCAGACAGAGGACTTCTATCTAGAACATAAAAACCAGTGAAAAACCAGAACCCCCAAATTCAAAGACCCAATCCAAAAATGGACATCTGAGATGAATATATACTTCTTCAGATTTGCTATTTAAAATATATGAAAAAATGTTTAGCATCATTGGTGATTTGAGAGATGAAAATTAAAACAACACTGACATTCCATCTTACCGCAAAATGAATGGCTATCATCAAGATATCAACTGATAACATGCTGGAGGGGCTATGGGGAAAAAGGAGCCACTGTTGGTGGGAGTGTAGACTGGTCCAACCCCTATGGAAATCAATGTGAAGATTCCTCAAAAACATAGAGGTCCTGTTTGACCCAGTTGTTTCTCTTCTAGATATTTTCCCCCAAAAATTAAACGTACCATAGTGATATATGAGCACCCATGTTTATAGCAGCACAATTTGTCATAGCAAAATCTTGGAAACAATGCTAATACCCATCAGCTGAGGAATGGATAAAAAAGAATTGGCATTTTTATACATTGGAGTACTACTCAGCTATAGGGTATCTTAAAGAAGGATAAACTTCAGGCACTTATAGAGAAATGGATGCAAGTTGGACCGTACTCATAAGTGAAATAAATCAGACCTGCATGTGTAAACATCATATTGTTTCCCTAGTATAAGAAGCTGAAAGAGTAAATGAAATCCAAAATGTACAAAAGCAGCCGGGTGCGGTGCTGCACACCTATGATCCCAGCACGTGGGAGGCTGAGGCAGAGAGGCTGAGGCAGGATCGTTGTCAGTTCAAGACCAGCCTGGGCTACACAGCAAGACCTTGTCTCAAAAAGACCAAACAAACAAACAAAAAGTACAAAAGATATTATGAAATGTCAAGAAACTGTTCAAAAGGAAAGAGAAACTGGGATGGGGGAAAGGAGAAAAGAAGGCAGGCAAAAGGAAAATATATATATTTACAAGATAAGGGCTGGGGATATAGCTCAGGGGCATAAGTGCCTGCCTGGCAAGCACATGGTCCTGAGTTCAATTCCCAGTAACAAAAAAAAATTATACTTACAAGATAAGATAATTATACTAAAAAAAAAAGTTATACTGCTAGTTGCTATTAATTGAAAAGAAAGATTTGTACCTGTATTTAATTTTTATGCCTATGTCTTATAATATGAGCAATTATTTTAAAGATAATAGTACACAATGTACTAACCATTGTTATTCTCCTACAATCTTATTTTGAAATTTTATACCATTCTTTTTATTGGTTTTTTCTTTAAAGTAAAAAAAAGATAAAAAATATAATTTTCTCTGAGCAAGAGTTCAAGCAAAATAGGAATAGTTTTATCTATTCAGTTACAGCCAAATATCAATGTGTTTACTTTCGTTTTTTTTTTTTTTTTTTACCTTTTTTGTTTTTGGCAGTACTGGGGATCAAACTCAGGACCTTGCGCTTACCAGGCAAGCGCTTATTCCACTGAGCTATATCCCCAGCCCCATAGCCAAATATCAATGTGTTTAATACACAATAATTAGTAAAGTACTTTCTAAAAAGGTGAGATCTGTTTTGCCCCCTTCCCCATCCTGTTGTTCTCTCTCCCATCCTTATCCTTGGTGACCAGGATCATAAATATGTTTATCTCCTTCTGCCTACATATCCTGCGATGTCGATTAGAATAGGATTATTTTGTTTTTAAATTTTACATAAATGATAGTGATATATTTACAACTCTTTTCACTGAATGTGTGTGTGGGTATGTGAGAAATTCTTTTTGAATTAAACACACAATGGAAGAGCTTAAGAGTTTCTTTAGATACGTACATGGATTAACTTCGCTTGAAGTTGTCAATTTACTTGTTACTATTTCAGTTACATTCCTATATTTTTATATTACCTGATCCAATCATTGAAATTATTTAATGTTTTATTTTCCATTTTCCTGGGTAATACTAGTGAGTTTGAGACCTTTTTCCTAAATTTATTTGCCATTAGAGCTTCATAAACACTAAAGTTGGAATATTCTTTGTTTGAGTTGTTTGTTGTTTGTTTGTGGTACTGGGATTGAACCCAGTCCTCATATGTGATAAGGATGAGCTCTACAACTGAGCTTCACCTCAAGCCCTGGAAGATTCTTTTTGTATATGTTTATTATATTTCTTCTTATTCTGAACTAGGTCATGATACATCAATAGCTACTAATACTGCATTTATTAACTATATTACTGTTACATAGCTTAATAAAATTAAATAAACTTAGCCAATATTTTTATTTATATAAAGTTTTTTTTGTTTTGTTTGTTTTGTGCCCCTGCAGATTGAACCCAGGGCCTTCACATTGTACATCCCCAGCCCTTTTTTTACTTTTTTATTTTGAGACAGGGTCTTATTAAATTACTAAATTGCTGCCACTGGCCTCGAACTTGTGGTCCTCTTGCTTCACCCTCTCTGAATGCTGGGATGTTATAGCTATGCTTCACCATGCCTGGATTGTGAAGTTTTGAAATGTTTAGTATACTAATAGTGGTTTCTGTATTGTTATGTAAAAATTAGTCAAGTAGTTAGTATTTAAATGTATTACCTCTATTCAGTAACGACATGGCAGTAGCAACTGAGCTAATTTATTATTTCCTACATCTTTATAAATTACTTTTCTTATTCTAGGTTGACCAGGATGTTGTCATTACTAACTCCTATGAAACAGCTATGAGAACAGCCCAAAACTTTCTTTCCATCTTCCTTAAAAAGTGAGTAAAATTAACATAAAACTCAGTTTTATTGTCCACAATACAGAGAGAAACGTATTTTGAAAAAAGATTAACCCAAGTTCCTACTATAATCTATAACTTCCTTGAACTTGTCAGGCAATAAGAATATTTTTAAGTCTCACTTTTGCACGCCTGTAATCCCAGCACTTGGGAGACTGAGGCAGGAGGATCATTGTGAGTTCGAGACCAGCCTGAGCTACAAAGTGAGGTCAAGGCCAGCTACAAAGTGAGGTCAAGGCCAGCCTGAACTGTATAGCGAGACCCTGCCTCAAAAAAACAAAAAAATAAAATAAATCCCATTTTTATGAATTTTCTTATATTACACCCCAAATATTATAGTACTAGGTTAAAGTCTAAGTTTTATCACTAGATTTTGGGGCATTTTACTTGAATAAAATAGTTTGTGGCCAGATGTGGTAATGCATGCCTGTAATCTCACCATCTGAGAAGCCGAGGCAGGAGGATCACTATGAGTTTAAGACTAGCCTGGGCTATGCAGTGAACTGATGGCCAACCTGCACTACACTGCAAGGCCCTGTCTCCAAAAAAAAAAAAAAAGTGGCAATTACTCAGTCTTTATAAGAATTTATTGCTATCTGGATAGAAAGTCAGTATTCATTTTTCAAAAGATATTGTACTTTGTAAAGAGTTATCTTAGTTGCTTTTCTCATTGCTGAGATAGAATACCTGACACCCAGTGTTAAAGGAGGAAACGTTTATTTTGGCTCTCAGTTTGTAGAAGCTTCAGTTCATAGTTACTGTTTCCAAGGAAGGGTGGTGTGGCAGACAGGCATGAGAGAGGAGATACAGTTCATGGCAGGTAAGAAAGCAATAAAGTAGCAATGTAAGAAGGAGCAAGTGACCTGAGCAGTCTTGCTCCTGTCCATACTATTCTATCCAGACTATACACACTTAGGGCAGGTAGCACTCACACCCTGGGGTGGGCCTCACCGTTAGCCACACTTAGAACTATGCAGAACCAATCAGTGGGCTAATTTAGTAATCATGTGTCCCTAAGCCCAGCATCACACACACTAGATCCAGCCACCCCTGAAAAGCCTATAACCACATGGGGCTTTGAGGGGACATCTAGACACAAGCCATAACAAGAATAATGTTAATATTAGTTAATCTGTTAATTCTCTACAATTGAGGGAAAAGAGATTTTTAAAAATAGATATATTTTAGACCATATTTTATTTAATGTACTCTTATATACCTGTTACTGAATACAGAAGAAATCTTAGTTAACAGTCTTATTAGTAGACATGTCATCTAAATGACATCCTCTTCGTTATTTGTCTTTGAACAGATGTGGTAGTAAACAGGGTGAAGAAGATTACAGACCACTCTTTGAAAATTTTGTTCAAGACCTACTTTCTACAGTCAATAAGCCAGAATGGCCAGCTGCTGAACTACTCCTTAGTTTGTTAGGGAGACTGTTGGTAAGAGTATAGCATTTAAAGATTATTAGATTACTAGAAGACAACATAATGAGGATGTACTCTGATTCACAGATGATGAATTCTTTAAAAATGTGTAAGGAAATATGAAAATTGCATCTTTATTTTTGCATGTGCATAAGTGTACACTATTTTCAGTACCTTGTAGAAACCTTTAAAATGTAAATTTTAGTACTTTCATTTCATTACATAAGAAAACAATGCTTTATGAGTTTTTAATTTGGTTTGGTTTGGCTTCATTTGGGGGTATGGTTTTATCTCGACAGTGAGACATAAGTTATTATAGTTACGCATTGCAAAGCATGAAATTGTATGAGCCCTTTGTCATGTAAGAATTTTTCTAAAACTATATAATACTATTTAGTCCTTACATAATACATTTGGGAAATGGAAAGAATTATGCTCTTTATCTTGAAACTACATTAGGACTTACACAATTGTTACAAAGCTTTTGAGACTTTACTTTTTGAGAACTAAAAAATGTTAGTGCTTTTCTGACATTATGATGTTGCCTTGTCATCACAGTTCCACCTTAGGAAATTCTTACTCAGTAATATACATTCTGTGGAAGTAAAAAAGTGGAGCCTGCACTTCAGAAAGTGTCTTATGCTAATAAGAAAGTTTAATCTGGTAATTATTTAGTAAATAAAAATGTTCAGTTTCCATAAAATTAGAAGGCAGAAACCACCATATGGGACAGTACTAAAAGAAAATTTAAATTCCAAATAGTACAACATAGCTTTGGAGTTTATAGGATAAATTTCTATGAAAAATATTACTGTAAGTCTATTAAATATAAAACTGTTTTGATGTTTAGGTTCATCAGTTCAGTAACAAGTCAACAGAAATGGCTTTAAGAGTTGCATCTCTAGATTATCTTGGAACTGTTGCTGCACGACTGAGGAAAGATGCTGTTACAAGCAAAATGGATCAAGGATCTATTGAGAGAATTTTAAAGCAGGTATTGAGAGAAAGAATTAAAATTATAGGACTGCATAAAATTTAATGGCTTATAAATCCATAGTTTACTTTCTTTTGTGAACTACTATTGCGAGTGCATGATACTATTTATGTTTGGTTTCACTGGGGTTGTAGCGCAGTGGTAGAGTGCTTGCCTGCAGGGCTCAAAGGCCAGAGTCAAATTGCAAGAAGTTGTGCTTGGTTTTTAATATAGTTTTATTTAAATCTTTGGTTTACTGAGATAGTCATTTAGCATTCCCAGATTGCTTTGTGCCTTTGAATGTTTTACATCTTTTTATATTGGAGAGGAATGGGGAGGGCTTCATATTAGTGTTCAACTTGGAAAAAGTACTTTATTGCTTCTTATACAAGTATTTTCTTTACAGTATGGTTGAGGTCTTAACACTCCTATCATACATGGCTCCTTTTTTAAGTTCTCTTTCTATTTTTATGTTCCTCGGTTCATGTTGGTAGGAATGCATCTAATTTTTTTTCACTATGTTTTCCAATAATTTCAGCCTTCTAGAAAAGTTGTAAGAATAGTACAAAAATAATGCTGTAAATTCTTAACTCGGGCCCCTCAGTTGTTGACAGTTTATGACATGTACCTTATCATTCTCCTTCAAAATACACATCTGTATATGTTTATGCACATTTTTAAAAAAATTTTTTTCTGAACCATTTTAGTTTCCCATTGCCACCTAAATTCACAGTGGTTTTCAAGATGTCTTTCCTGGAGCAAAGCAATAGCAACATTAACATTATTCTGTTTCTTGCTAAAGTATAAATTCTTAGACTCTTCCTTAGATCTAGTGAATCAGAAATTCTAGAAGTCGAGCAGTCAGGGTTTAACAAGCCCTCTGGGTTGATTATGGTGAAGGCTGAAGTTTGAAAACCACTCCTTAAATATTTCTGCAAACAATTCTTACTTTAAATATCCATAGTATAACCATCAAAATCAAAAAATAAACTTCTGATAATTTGTGTTCTGTTCAGTAAGCAATAATCAGTTGTCAATACCATTTTAATGCTCAAATTGTCCCAGATTGAAGAAAGTCCCATTAAGCTGACTTTCACATCTTTTTGATGCATTCCCATTTTTCTCTGAAGATGTTTGTACTTTTTGGCACCATAAAGTTTTTCAGGGATATCAGTTACTTTCTTTCCCCAGCCATGGGATCAGGTATTTCACCAAAAAACTTTGGTTATTAGGGAATGGTAATGTAGAGATCAAACTGTAAGTCGTATGTGACCTTTTATTTTGCTTTGCTTTGCTTTGCATGTTTTGTTTTGTTTCATTTCGTTTTATGAGTGCTAAGGTTTTTAACCCAGTTGTGGAGCATGATACCCAAGTTCTCTACCACTGAACCACACCTCCAGTCTTTGTTTTTATAAAATAAAGTTTATTGAAAAGTAATTGCACTTCCTAATTCATGGTGACAAAAACAAAACACATCATTTACAAGAGTATTAAGACATAAAATAGTGATAAAGATGAAACACTTGAGAACAGTTTTTCAAAGTCTGATGTAATAATCTAATGAAAATTCCAGGGTTTTTTTAATTGACACGTTTTTCTAAAATTGATATGCAAATCCAAAATACTCTAAATCATGAAAACAATTTTGAAAAAGAAGAAATACTTTGGAAGGCTAACATGACATTATTTCCAGAATTAATATACATTTATAACATTTTGCTCTTTCAGCTTCTCACACGAGGGAGACTTGATACTTACCCATATGGGTCTGGTTTATTTCACCTATAAGTATGGTCCCAAGTTGCATCCATTTACCTATAAAAGTCTCCAGTTTATCCTTTTTATGACTGAGTAATACTCCATTGTATAAAAAGAGCACATCATTTTTATCCATTCCTTGGTTAATAGGCATTTGTTTCCAAGGTTTTGCTATTACAAATTGTATTGCTATAAACATGGGTGCACATATATCACTGTAATATAATATTTTTAATTCTTCTGGGAAAATACCCAGAAACAGAATAGCTGGGTCAAATAGGACCTCTAATCCTAGTTTTTTGAGAAATCTCCACACTGATTTCCACAGTGTCTACATTGCCACCAACAGTGGAAAAGGGTCCCTTTTCACCCACAGCCCCTCCAGCATTTGTTATTGGTTGATTTCTTGATAATAGCCATTCTTTCTGGGGTAAGATGTAATCTCAGTATTGTTTTAATTTGCATCTCTCAAATGACCAGTGATACTGAATATTTCATATCTTTGCTGTTCGTATTTTTTCATCAGAGAAGTGTGTATTCATTCCAGGTGCCCATTTATGGACTGGATCTGTAAATTTGGGAGGTCTGATTTTTTTTTTTTTTTTTTTTGAGTTCTTCTATGTTCTCATTAGTAATCCTTTGTCTGATGAACAGCTGGCAAACATTTTTTCCCCACATTGTGGGTTGTCTCTTTACTCTGTTGGTGGTTTTTGTAAGGTCCCAGTTGTTGATTCTTTGTGATAGTTCCTGTACAGAGTTTTATTCCTAAAATCTTTGCCTACACCAATTTCTTCAGGAGTTTTACTGATTCTATCTTCCAACTCATTTAATATTTCTGTTTTAATATTTAGATCTTTGATCCATTTCAAATTTAGTACATGTTGAAAGATATGGTTCCAAATTTAATCTTTGGCATGTGCAAAGCCAGTTTTTCCGGCACCATTTATTAAAAAGGCTATCTTTCTTCCAGTGAATGTTTGGCACCTTTGTCAAAGATAAGGTGGCAGAGTATGTCTGGAGTTGTTTCTGAACAACCCCAGTCTTGACCTCCACCTGTTTCTTAGAGTTGTCCTGGGACCTCTTATGCCACGTATCATTGTGTAGATTGTATAACCTAGGGCAAGAATCATTTGTAAATATTTGGGGAGCTTTTAACACATAATTACAAATTGCTTTTAGAAATTTCCAGTAAACCAGTTTATAGTGCTCTGACAAATTTCTGATTCATTTTTATCACACTCCTAGAAAATGGATTATTGTAACTATCACGTTCTTCTCAGATAGACTCTTACTTTTCACTGTACATTTGGCTTTTCACATGTTAAAGCTAGAACTTTAAACCGTGAACATGAGTGTTAACTTGCAGTTCTGGACCTGTAATTCTTGACAGAACCTTCAGTGCCTTTGTACATCCAGATAGGTCAATAGATCCCCACTATATACCTGAAATAAAGTAGTATTTTAATGTTAATTATAAAAACTATTTCTCCTCCATGGTGTTTGTCTTAGTTACTTTTCTCTCATTTCTAAGACAAAATACCATGTGCCCAGAATTGAGGGAAAAGTTTATTGAGCTCACGGTTTGTGGAGATTTGAGTTCATAATCAGCTGGCTCCAAGGCAGGGTGGCACATAGCAGAGGGCAACAGTTCATGGTGGCAGAAAACAACAAAAGCTTTCCTTATATTGTATGCAGGCTACCTACTCAAGGGTAGGTGTAGCACTCACACTTACAATCCCAGCACTAGACAATGAATCAGTCATACACTAGATTCAACAGCCCCCATGACTGCTTGAGACTTTGGGGGGCTATCTAGACACAAACCAATGTTCTCCCCCTGACACCCCAAAGACTCATGCACATCCCTTTATGCAAAAGGCATTTAGTCCATTTCTAAGAGGTGCTGAAGTCCTAACAATTTCAGCATTGCTGAAAAGTCCCAAGTCTCTGAGATACAAGGCATTCTTAGCTGTGAGTCCCTGTACATAAGAAAAGAGAGTTAAACACTTCCAGCATTTAATGGCACAAGATACATTTCTACTCCAAAAGGTACAAATGGTAATACAAAGGAATGGGACCAAAGCAAGTCCAACATCCAGCGGGGCAAACATTAAGTCCTATAGTTCCATGTGGAACATCCAAAGCAATCTGATAAGTTGTGAGCTCCAAAGGCCTTGTGTGGCCCTGCCCCTACAGCACTTCCCAGGGGTTTTAATTTAGCTCCCATGGCTTTCTCTTAGGCCTGCTTTGCTCCCTCCTTGCAACTCTCCTTAAATGGTCCACATTCCTGGCTTTCCAAACCTTTTGATGTCTCCACTGTACCTTTGGCTTCTCATTCACGTCTTCACACACTGCCCTCAGGGGCACACTCACTGCCTGGCCTCCCAAGCCTTCTGAAATCCAGGTGCAAGCTTTCTTAACCACATAACTCTCATTCTGCTTGCTCCTAAAACCAGTGCTACATGGATGATGCCAAACTTTTTCTGCCAACAGGAGCAGTAGCCACGCTTTTCTCTTTCTTGGCTGTAGGGGGTCAAGTGCCTGGATTACGGGGCACTCTGAATCCAGTTCTGAGGAACAAATTCTCCATGTTTCCACCATTCTGAAACTTGGTGCTCTGGCCACTGCCATTCTGAAACGAGTATGGTTGCCACCATTCTGGCATATGGTCTGACTGCCACCACTCTGGAACATGGTGCTCTACAGCTTTCTCCTCAAAGCAAAGTCTTGCACTTTTGCAGTTTTGAGCATGCAAAGGGTAGAGACTTGCTGCTTCTTGTGATACTCTCAGGCCATCTTTTCTAGTCTCCTATTTCCTTCTTAGCAGTCAAGATTTCTTTTCCTCTACCTTTGCAATCACAGCTTTATTGGGGCTTCCTTTCTGGCCAAACTCACAGTGTTTTAAATCACTCAGCTGGGCTCTTCACTCTTGATTCTCGACATAAATCTGGCTAAAAGCCCCCAACAATAGCCATGCCACCGCCTCAACATTTAACAGCCTTGAAAATTTTTCTGCCTGTTTAATTAGTCCACTGCCCTTAATCTTAGTCTCAGACAAAGTCTCTGGACATGAGCAAAATACCAACAAACTTTCTGTGAACTTTCTGCCAAGCCATAACACTCAGCAACCAGTGCAGTCCCTCTTCCTAGCAGACACCATACCCAATCTTTGCCTGCACAATTTCTGTCAGCTTTCTGGTCTTCTGATCTCTGACCAGAATCTCCCATAGAGAACAGCCTAAGGCATTACAGCTGTACTCATCAGGCAACAACTCTGAACCTTTCCAAATTCTTCCAGCAAGCCATTCCCAAAGGCTCTTACCCCACATAGTCAGGTATAGTCCCAGCAACAACCACACTTCTCTGGTACCACATTCTATTTTGGTTACTTTTCACTCATTTCTGAGACAAAACACCATATACCCAGAATTAAAGAAGGTAAGATTTATTAAGCTCACAGTTTGTGGAGGTTTTAGTCCATAATTAGCTGGCTCCAAGGCAGGGTGGCACATAGCAGAGGGCAACAGTTCATGTGGCAGAAAACAGCAAGATCAACAAGAGCAAAAAGTGGAGGAACAAAGAGAAGATTTTTTCTATCCCTTATATTGTATGTAGGCTACCCACCCTAGGGTAGGTGTAGCACTCACACCCATTATCCCAGCACTAGACAGTGAATCAATCACAAACTGTAGATTGAGCAGCCCCATGACTGCATGAGGCTTTGGGGACACATCTCAACACAAACCGAAATAGTGTTCTTTTTTAATAATACCTCAGAAAAATCTTTTATATATATTAATATACATAGCAGTTTTGTTTTTTTGTTTTTTTGGGGTTTTTTTTGGCGGTACTGGGGATCGAACTCAGGACCCTGCGCCTGCTAGGCAGGCACTTATTCCACTGAGCTATATCCCCAGCCCCTACATAGCAGTTTTTGTTAATGACATTAAGTTCAGCATTTTCATTTTCAAGCAAAATCAGCGGCAAGGCCTTCTTGCCCCTGAAGATTTAACATACTGTTCCAATCATTTTATGTCAGCTATGAGTGTTTTAAAAGAAAGATGACATATATTTTACAAAAATAAAAACAACCCCAGCTACAAGTTTATATTTTTCAGAAATCACATTTTGTTTCTCCCTTTTAGTTTGTTGTCTTTTCACTTTTAATATTTATTAGTTTCCTTTCACATGTCTTTATACCTAAATAATTTATTAAAACACACTAGTACTATCTCCTCTTGCTTTTTATTTTATTTATTCTGTAGGTTTCAGGAGGAGAAGATGAAATCCAACAATTGCAAAAGGCATTGCTTGATTACTTGGATGAAAACACTGAAACAGATCCTTCACTAGTGGTAAGATTCTGTTCTCCTTTTTTAAAATTTAAATTGAGACTAAAAGAGAATTGGGAGTTGGCATGAAGAGGAAATTATGTATAATTCCTAGCTGTTATGCATGTAACATAACGTATCTATTAGTATTATAGATAATGTATACAAGTTATAAACTGTATTAGTGAATAATCATATATTAGAATATTTATTTTATGTTTTTAGTGATTGAATAGGCAACTGAAAGAGATTGGAGACTAATAAATTATTGAGCCACATACTGCAGGTTTTTAACCTGTATTCGTGGAACAGATTTAAATGTGTACCTAAGGTTAAAACTATTTTAATGAGATAAGTCACAAAAATATGGCAAGATTTGAACAGGGAGTCTTTTATCATTAGCATTTTATCCATTTGTTCTAAATTTTTATATTTGACCCTTTAGCCGCCTTATTTTACGTGTGATAAATCCTTGATTAAATAGTTGATAGCAGTATTCTGTATTCAATACAATTATGTTTAAGTCATCTTTTGATGACATTAATATAAATATTTTAACAAAGTTATGTATAGTAAACTGTCGCTTGAGATAATCCAAATTTTTTAGCTTAAAATGTTTGTATCTTACAAAATTGTTTCAAAATAACCTATAATGTTTGCATTCTTGATTGTAAGCAACTCTGACTTTACTGCTGAGTTGAAAATGTTAATAATTTCATCAAGGTCAAATTTATCTACTTTCTTTCCAGTTTTCTCGTAAATTCTATATAGCCCAGTGGTTCCGTGACACCACTCTGGAAACAGAAAAAGCAATGAAATCACAAAAGGATGAAGAATCATCTGAAGGAACACATCATGCAAAAGAAGTTGAAACAACTGGTCAAATTATGCATCGAGCTGAAAACCGGAAAAAGTTTCTTAGAAGCATTATCAAAACCACACCTTCTCAGTTCAGCACACTAAAGTAAGATCCAGAGTCAAAATGTATTAGATAGCTAGATGGATAGACAGACAGACATCTTTCTTTGATATCTGTTTACCAAAAATAAATAAGTACAATTCAGTGGCTTTTTGTTGCAGGATGAACTCTGATACTGTGGACTACGATGATGCTTGTTTGATTGTTCGATACTTGGCCTCTATGAGGCCGTTTGCCCAGAGCTTTGATATTTATTTAACACAGGTAAGAGCAGCCAGAATTCTTTACACAGTGATGTTGATTTTTGTGATTGTGGCTGCTTAGAGAATAATGTGTGATATTTGGGTATTGTTGAACACAGATACTTAAGAGATTAGGCTGGGATATAGCTCAGCTACCTACCTGGCAAGCTCAAGGTCCAGAGTTCGATTCGCAGTACCAAAAAATATATATATATATATTATATAAGTAGCATTTGTTTCTGTATTCCACACTTGTTAAAATGTCATTGTTCTACATGTCTTTCACATATTCTTGTTTTACAGATAAATGTGTATATATATTTATATGAATACACATATACAATGTTATAAGTAGAGTGACATTATAAAAAATATATTATTGTTGAGGCTGGGGATATAGCTCAGTGGAATAAGTGCCTGCCTAGCAAGCGCAGGGTCCTGAGTTCAATCCCCAGTACTGCCAAAAAAAAATTATATATATATATATATATATATATATATATAATTATCAAATTACATTTAAATGATACTAAGTATCCTTGGTTAAAGTTCACAAGGTTTTAGTGGGGCTACAGGTTCTTAACAGCAGGATATTTGAGAATGCTAAGATAAAAACCTCAAAATATAGAATGTCTCGCTTTCTACATTCATTAATCTTTAAGTTAAATAAGGTAATTGATCCTGTTCTCACTTATATACAAATCAAAAAAAAGGTAAATATTGGTTGCTTTATACATACTCATGCTATATTTTGTTGGATTTTATATATTCAAAAACTTAACGAAAGTGTCAATGTTTGCTTGGCAGATACTACGAGTTCTTGGTGAGAATGCAATTGCTGTTCGAACAAAAGCCATGAAGTGTTTATCTGAGGTTGTTGCTGTAGACCCCAGTATTCTAGCAAGGGTAAAGAGAGCAAAATAATTCTTCTTCCATGTGGTTTTTAGTCAAATTAAAATATTAGCCCTATTTAGTATAAAATATATTTTCTTCCCTTTTTTAGCTTGATATGCAGCGAGGAGTTCATGGACGATTGATGGATAACTCCACCAGTGTTCGTGAAGCAGCTGTAGAACTACTAGGTCGATTTGTCCTTTGTCGACCTCAGCTTGCTGAACAGTATTACGATATGCTGATTGAAAGAATATTGGTATGATTTTTCATTTTAATAATGATTCATGAGTATATTTTGCCTTTTGAATATCACATCTTGTTTTAAAATGTTAGGCTAGGAAAATACAATGGAATCATGAACTCAGGCACCATTGTGTATATGTCATTTATATATTTATCCTGCCTAACATATAAGCAGCCTTCTAAAGACTATATTTTCAAGAGATGTACTGCCCAATATCATGAAGCAAATCATAGGCAAAACTGAATTCCTATTTGCAGAAACTATTATTTCAGTTTATCCTGAGTAAATGATAGGAATTGATGGATTAATTATTTTGACAGAGATCTAGAGTAATTATATATGTATGTACATGAACAATAATAATTATTTTAGTGAGAAACAAGTGACCATTTGTACTAAAAATATTTTTGGATCTTTTATGTGGTTCCTTAAAGCCGAATTAGGACAAGCTCAGATACCTACCTACAAGTTAAGCCAAGAAGTTATTTGAGGCTCAACGGCAAACTTTAGAAAGACTGTTCTAGGATACTTTTTTTTATATATATCATAGAATTCTCTGGCTCTGAAGCATTTTCCTGGAAAATAAAAGAAAACATTGACAAAGGAAATAACCATAGACTGTCCCTACCATCCATTTGCAGACATACTGACTTCCTATAGAATTCAGTACAGATGCATCTGTGCACAAGATTAGATATTTCTGTAAGACGAGCTTTTTATTACCATGAGCATATGACAGTATTTGTGTGGCTAAGAATTACAGAGTAGTTTTTAGCCTCACCTAGGCATAGAATCTTCTTTGACATGTAAACAATTTAGGAAAGAAGAATTTTTTCCTTTTAGTGCTTCAGTTTGTTTTTAAGAGTGAAGAGTGTCGGTGGGCATGGTGGCTCATGACGGTAACCCCAGCACTCAGGAGGCTAAGGCAGAAAGGTCACAACCAGTTAGAGGCCAGCCTGGGCTACATAGTGAGTTCAAGAACAGCCTGAGCTACATAGCAAGACCCTGTCTCAAAACAAAAAAGAAAAACAAGAGTGAAAGATACAATCAACATGATTCCACAGCTAGTGAACTGTGAGAGAGTTAATCCTGCTAAAATATCCTAAAGTGTTCTCAGGATTCCTAAACTGCACATTAGGAGCTGATAATGTTACAAGCTTAAATGCCTGATGTTTTTAAGTTCTTTAAAAATTCTTTAATATGAAAATCTATAAGGTTAAAAATAGTACAAGGAACACTAATGTACTCATCTACATACTTACATGTTTTACTAAATTGTTTTAAATTTAGTTTACATGCCTGACGTGGTGCCGCACACCTGTAATCCCAGCATTTGGGAGGCTGAGGCAGGAGGATCCTTGCGAGTTCGACACCAGCCTGGGCTACAAAGTGAGCTCAAGGCCAGCCTGAACTGCAAAGCGAGACCCTGCCTCAAAAAGACAAAACAAATTTTAAAAAATAAAAAATAAATAAATTCAGTTAAAAACATTTTACTGTTTTTCCAATATTTCAGCACCACCAAATAAAGGCACTGTTTTATATAAACAAAAGCATTATCTTACTCAAATAAGTTAATACTCCACATATCATTTAATAGCCAGTTCATATTAGATTCTCCAGTTGTTCCAAAATGTCTTTTCCAGTCTTTTGGTTTTCTTTTTTTCCCCAAAAACAAACACTAAAATTCAATCATGCATTACATTTAGGGATCGTTTCTAAAAATTAAAAACTATTCTCTTATTTTTATATATATATATTTTCCCATGACCTTGACTAATTTTAAAAGACCAGGTATTAATTTTTACCCCATGGTGTTTTGTTTTATTTTGTATTAAATTTATTGGTGCTCTTTATATGTATTGCACATTCATCGTAGGGAAAACCTGTGCCCCTTTCCCCCATTGCCTCTCCTTTCAGCCCCTCCTCCTCTCCTTACTTACAGAGCTTTGTTTCCGTTTTATCCCTCTTTTTCCTTTTTTTCCCTTCTTCCCTTCCCCCCTCCCCTCCCTAGTTCCCCTTTCCTTTCTAGCAGTTCTTCCTATTTCATAATTTCTGTTATACATTTTGGTTCTTATTTACACTTTGAGTTTCTCACACCAGAGACGTAATGTGATGATTACACATGTGTGTTGAATTCATTTCAATTCAGAGCATGGTCTAAAAGTCCAGCTATTTAGCTATTTGTCTCAATTATAGCCTTCTTTATGGCTAATACTCCATGGCATAAAAAAAACTCACATCTTCTTTACCCACTCGTCCGCTGATGAACCTCATGGTTTCAGCTGTTTCTGTGTTTCTCCCATTTCCTATAAGGCATAAGTTAGTGTCAAATGTGTTTTAGATTTACATTAAATATTTTCTTTGAGTATACTTTATCAGTAATATAGTTGTCCCTCACTATATTGCGGTTCATTTATTGCAGCTTTACTGTATCACAGGTTTTTTTTTTTTAATATATCTAATTCTTTATCAGAGTTCTTACTATATCAGGATTTTGCGGTATATAGGTATTTATATAATATTTATGATTTTAATTTTTTCTTAAAAGTTTAAAACTATAAGAAATATTAAAATGTTAATTCAAACATATTAAAAGAATATTAAATCAAAATAAAGTACAGTATGTATTCCATCAACAGTTGAATACTGTACGGTACACTATGGAAAATACAGTACGCCTCTACTGCTTGTGCAAGTTTGCCAACATGAGATGATACATGGCCTCCTGTTGGCTGATGGAATGGAACGTGACCAACCACAGCACTGTGTTCTGTGTCCTGGGCATTGATTGGCTCAGTGACCACAGCTTCAGTCAGTTTGCTCTCCCACACTGTTTCCATGCATTCTCCTTGCCCACTGCACGTGGAGTACCCATGTAGAATTTTATATGTTGTTATAGTTACGTAGGTTTGAGGGTGTAGAAGAGCATATGAAGTGTTCATAAGAGTGTGGGAAAGGTTAATAAATCTTTAAAATATATGTAAATAATAAATGTAACACTGCTACTTCCAGATTTTCACCTGTCACGGGGGGTCTGTGGAACGTAACTCCTGCGATAGGTGAGGGATCACTGTACTTCATATGCTGTTTAAGTGCCATACACTGTTGTAAAAATTTTATGTTTATTATCTGATTTAATTCTGACAAGCTTATTTTCTAGTTTTGTGTCCAGTGGTAAATTATTTCATTTTACTAAACTTCATACTTTTAAGCATCTCAATTTGTGTTACACTTGAAAATAACTTTCTGTTTTTAGGATACTGGTATCAGTGTCAGGAAAAGAGTAATAAAGATTCTAAGAGACATCTGTATTGAACAGCCAACATTTCCAAAAATTACAGAAATGTGTGTAAAAATGATTCGAAGAGTCAATGATGAAGAGGGCATTAAGGTAAGATGAAATACTGTAAAGGTTATTTTTCTGTTAATTTTTTGTCATTGTAGGCTTTGCATTCTATCCAAAAAGTTTATCATCACATTGAAATTATTTTTATAAAATGGTGTGAGCTACATTTTCTAAATTAGTAAGTAAATACTTGAACAGTTGAGTCTTAGTTTCATTATTAATTTGGGTTTCCTTTTAAGTACCACAAACACTGTAAAAGCAGTTCAACTGTAAATGCGATCAACAGCAGGAAGGGTATATATGCTACTCAGAAGTTTGAGACTAGACCATGTATCACCTAAATTACTAAAAATCTTTACCAAATTGCAAGTTTATAGTTTTGAGAAACTATTTTGGGTGCGTTGGTTTGTTTGTTTTCTTTTTTGATGGAGGTACCAGGGACTGAACTATATCCCCAGCCCTTTCTTATTTTTATTTGAGACAGGGTCTCACTAAATTTCCCAAGCAGGACTTGAACTTGAAATCCTCCTGCTTTTACTTCCCAAAATGCTGGGGCTATACACTTGTGCCACAATGCCTGGCAGCTGGTGAGGAAATTTATATAGAAACTTCGAGTAATTTGTGTTTCGGCTGCTTACATTTTCGTGTTGGGCCTTAATGAAAATGTGGGATTGAAAATTTGCCATATTTGTTGTAGTTAATTCAAATTTTCTTATTCTAGAAATTAGTAAATGAAACATTCCAAAAACTGTGGTTTACTCCAACTCCACACAATGACAAAGAAGCGATGACAAGGAAAATTTTAAACATCACTGATGTGGTAAGAAGGACAGAAACAGGTCTGGGGGCCACTTTGTGTGCAGACTTAATAGAAGCTACTTCATTTTATGAAGGAAGAGAGAGATATGATATTTGCTTAAATCTGGACATTAGTACTGGTTCCCTAACTTTATATTCCTGGTGTTCCTCAAAGGATACAAGTAAGATGAGATTGATGTTTTCTCATAACCCAGATTGTTGGCATTCACCAGTTTAAACACTGATGAGGTCCTTGTTGTCCAACACAGAGCAGAAGAATACATATAAGTAGCCCAGTAACCTGCAAATACACAATGATTTCTACCTTTTTCAGAAAATACAAATTTAGATTAATATTATTATACACACAAACTATTGCTTTTTTATTTAGAGTACATTTTATGCTTTGAGAAATTCTATAAACTCAATTTCATAATCCTTCTACATTTACAGTAGTATCTTTCAAGTCTACCATCTAAAAAGGTTGAGACAGTATTTTTGTTTTTATTGTTTAGACTTCACATGTTTTTGGTAGTATGATTTAAATTATTTTTCAAAATTTGGTACCATAGTCATCTTCAGTATATTAATTTCTTTAATGTTTTCAAAGTTATTTTTGGAATGAAATCCTGTAGCAGTAGCAAATGCTTTTACTGAAAAAAAAAATTTTTACGTTAAAAATAATATATTTTAATTCAGAAAACTAAGGCTTGTGCTCCAGACTACAGAACAACAAAAGTAAATTTTTAAAAGCAAATTTCTACCTTTCATAGTTTCACTACCTTTTTTCACTATTAGGTTGCAGCATGCAGAGATACAGGGTATGACTGGTTTGAGCAACTTCTTCAAAATGTGAGTATTTTGATATCATAAAATGAAATTTAATAGATGGTCCTTCGCAGACTTTACAATTTTGAAAACCTCTTCAGTTCTTTGTTAAGTATTTGACTGCTAGCAGAAATTTATTTTAATGTATTAAGCTGAATATTTTTATTAATTTTGCTGTTTAATAAATTTCTCAGTTGACTCTTTTAAAAAAGTTTTCTGAATCATTAAAATTCTTCCCTTCCTCTCAATAATGTTTTTATCTTATTCCTTTAATCTATATGAGACTGAGATTGATAAAAAGATAGTGTATTAAATATATAATTACATTATTTGACATGTTATAAAATACATAGAATTTCCTTTAATAGTACAAAATTAAACAACAGTATATTTCTAAAGCTTCATACATGGAAATGTTTATCCTTATAAATTTTTAATTATAGAAAAATTCAACTAAAAGTATCAGCTTCAAAAGTTGTCAGCAATTTTTGAGCCTTGTTTTATCTATCCTTCCCCCATCTTAGGGTGGGGGCATTTGCTGTGATATTTTAAAACAGTATTCAGACTTCTATGTCAGTCCACCCATAAACAAGTTAATGTTGGTGTTTAACAGCTAATGACAAGATACCATCTCTATTAAGATAAATAACAGGTTCCCTGTATGTGATATCTATCAATGTTCACTTTTGGTCAACTCAAAAAGTATTTATGGTTTACAGTTGCTGTGATTGACATAGCCTTTAAGTCTTTCAGTTGATAATAGTTGGCCCCTTACCTCCTTCTTGTGTGCCACTTGTGTATCTTCCTATATATTGTCCCATGTTCTGGCTTTCTTTGATCTCTTCTAGGGCCATTGAAATTGTTACTGTACCTACCTTTCCTCCTGTAAATATTTGGTTAGATCTGGAAGCTTAATAACATCAAATTGGATTTTTAGTATAGGGGACACAAATACTTCATAGGTGTTGTTCAATGTTATATTACATCATGTTAAGAGGCATGTGATAATTGTCCTGTTTAGATGTTGTCAGCCTAGTGCCTCTGTCATAAAGTTTTTCTGTATTGGTTGATTATTACCTAGATCCATTATTTCCATTAAAAGTTGAAATTCTAATTATTTTATTATATATTAGTTCAAATTTTTCTTTAAAAGGGAACCATAAGGATTTTTCCCCATTTATTCCTATGAAATACTGTTTGTACAAAAACAGTAGGAAAAACACTTGATTCCTTTTCATTACTGTACTTAGCATTTTTAAAAATGAGTTTTATCAGAATTCAGATGAGACCAATAAATTTGTTCCTTTTTACCATCAGTGTCAACTAGGAGGCTTCCATATATATGATATTTTAATTGCAATTATGCTTTTGATATTCAAATTGTCCCCCTTTTGTTCAGTAGCAAATATTTTATTAGTTTTTATAATCAAACCCACTTAGGTGAGACCTTACATACTTAATACAGCGTGTTACCCCGTGCATATGGTAAAAGACTTAGCATTTCTAGACCAAACTGGTCATTAATTTCTGTACAGTGCCAGTTAAACATGGTGAACTTCATACTTTTTCCAAAGTTGATAGCACCACTAAAGTTACCAAAAATTGTACTCCATGTATATATATGAGAGAGACCAACTGACCAACCTACCGTAATAGCACTGTATTATGCATCAATGGCAGCACCCTTTTGATAGTACTCTAGAACTCTTCCATAGCGTGTTTTCTGTCATTATGTAGATCTGTCGCAGATTTACCCTGTACATTTCTACCCCAATTTAAAGTTAGCCATTTTCCCAGAGCCCTCATAACAATTAGTTGGAATAATCCAGGTATTGTGGATGTGAGCGTTCATTACTGATCATTGTAGCTGTGGACATTTTCAGAGAGTAGAGTTAGAAATAGGTACTTGGTTCCACCACCACCCTACCCCACAGTGCCAGGGATTAAACCCAGAGCCTTTGCACTGAGCTAGGAGTTCCATCCCTAGACTTTTTGTTTTTTATTTTTAAGGCAAGGTATCACTAAACTGCCCAGGCTGTGCTCAGACATGTGATCTTCCTTTCTCATCCTCTCAGAGTTCTAGGATTACAGGGATATGCCACCATGTACAGCTGAAATACGTACTTTTTAAAAATTTAATACCCTTGAATAATAATATAAAATACAAATCCCTTAATTTGACAGAATAAATTATAAAATGTAAGATGAAAAGCATACAAAACAAATTTAAAAGGTTTTCTCAAAAGCAAAAACAAGAAATACTTACCACATGTCAAAATGATTATAAAATTTATGTGGAAATATAAAGCAAGCTGAAAATAACTGTACCACTTAGAAGAAGCCAGAGTATTGACTTGCCTTTTAAACTCAGAACTAAGCACAAAGATACGGTAACTGAGATAGAGTAACAAGTGGATTAGTACTGGACAGACCAGTGGAACAAGACAGGGGCCCAGGCTAACAGTGTCAAATGTATGTGTGTAAGGTGTGGGATTGCAGACTATGGGAGAAAGATGGACTTCATAGTAAAAAGGATTTGGGACAACTGGCTATCTGTGAGGAATTTATTATTATTATTATTATTACTACTTCAACTCAAAAATCAACTTCATATAGATTAATAGAAACTTTACAACTTTTTGGAGAAAATAATAGATAAACATATTTTTGGCCTTTGGATAGGGAGTTTTTGAAACAAATCACAATACCAGGCTGGGCATGATGGCACATGCCTATAATCCCAGCACTCAGGAAGCTAAGACAGAAGGATCATCATGAGTTCTGGACCAGCCTGGGCTGCATAGAGAGGTCTTGCTTTAAAAACCCAAAATTAATTAATTTTATTTAATTTTAGTTCCTCAGTCATGTTGAACATATTTCCAGTGTTTAATAGCCATTTGTAACTCAAGGCAACCATATTGGACAGCACAATATAGAAAATTCACATGACTGCAGAAAGTTACATGTGATAGTTTAAGTCTTCACTGAACTCAAATGCAAATTTTGATTTAACATCTCCAGAATTATCTAAACATTATTAGCAAAACAAATACAGTTGACCTATAATTCTGAAAGATTGGTTTTATTTTTGACTCAGACTGATCTCTAGTCCCATCTTATTATTCATAATACTTTGTAGGCATTGTTTATTTATTTAGCAACACATAACACAGAAATCTACTCTTGTGTTTTATAATTGCAAAGTCTATGGTGTAATTCAGATGTAGTTACAGTTCAAAATTCCATAAAATTATTGCGCTTGTATTCAGTGATGCTTTTTGGTTTTGGTTGGAGTAAGGGAGAAAGATCATCTTTCTTGTGTCTCAACTCCTAAGGGTCTACGCACAGCAGTTTAAATGCTGCATACTACAATGGTTTGAAAATATTCGCAAATCAGTGGTTTACAAGGTGTTTTTAAATATGACACGTTTTTGTTTATTATCTGCCCTCTCAATATTCAAGTGTTAATGATAGGTTGGAAAGCATATTGTAATGGCCACCCTAATGTATTTATGTTATATTAGTATTGCTGAGTGAATGCTCACCTCGGGTTTGTTTTGTTTTCTTGTTCTATGTTCACACACCTAGTTGTTGAAGTCTGAAGAGGACTCCTCATACAAACCTGTGAAGAAAGCTTGTACTCAACTTGTAGATAACCTTGTTGAGCACATTCTTAAATATGAGGAATCTCTAGCTGGTAAGACATTTTATGTATTGAACTTACATTGATTTTTATATTTTAAATATGTTGGGCACATTTCTCTTTTTTGCCTGGCGCTCTGCTTGCCTAGTAATTAACTACTTCGCTGTTTGGTGGAATTTGTTTTGCATTATTTAAGTATCTATTTGATACCACATTCTAGATTATATTGTTAGGGTTGACTAAGATTCTAAAGCAGTATAATAAAAACATAGGCCTCATCTTTTCTGTATATCTTTGAACAGCATGAACTTTCAGATGTTATATTGGACAGAAATAAAAGTAAGTCTAGGGACTAATATGTACTTAGTAAATGGCAGTCTTCACAATTAATTTGATATCTTTAAAGTCATAATATTTTCTCTCAGAATGAGGTTGCCTTTAACTATTATAAAAATTCTTTTAAAAGATATATATATATATATATATATATATAATACTATTTATAGTTATACAGAATTTTCTTTATCTTGAACTAGAAATATGTTAAAATTTTTAAAATACAAGCTGGGTGTGGTGGCACACATCTGTAATCCCAGCACTTGGGAGGCAGAGGCAGGAGAATCACTGCAAATTTGAGGCCAGCCTGGGCTACAAAGTGAGTTCAAGGCCAGCCTAAACTACATTGTGAGACCCTGTCTCCAAAACAAAACAAAACAAAACAAAAATATATAAAAACCATTATTGATACTGCTTAGAGCACGTAAGATTGACACACTTCCATTTCCTATTGCGCATTTACAAAGGAGAGTAGTCAGCTGCAGTCATGTTCTGTGTTAGGGTCTAGTTACCTCCAAGAGGCATCCATGTAGAAATTTTTAGTATTC
This sequence comes from Dinomys branickii, assembly GCA_004027595.1. Classification (NCBI taxonomy): domain Eukaryota; kingdom Metazoa; phylum Chordata; class Mammalia; order Rodentia; family Dinomyidae; genus Dinomys; species Dinomys branickii. Next base: position 214,319 of record PVLD010000490.1, read on the forward strand.
TTTATATTTTTTTAGCTTTTTTCTCTTTAATTTTTTTCCCAATTTTCCTTGTACACCTCTTTTTTCTTTTTAGCTCCTTGTTCTATTTCTTTCCCATTCTAGATTTTAGTGGTGGTTTTGTTCTTTAATATCAAAAGTTGATAATTTCCTCTAAAAGTTAACTTGTTTACTAAAAATCAGGGTATCTCGTAACATTTCCTTGCCTGACCAATATTTGGTTGAGCATAGCATTGGTCTGTCTTTTTCACCCTCTTTGTCATTCTGATCTTGTAACATCCTTCAACCACATCTTTCTTTTCCTCAGTGAAAACATGGTGTGTCTTAACTAAATTACTTGTGTCCTACCTTTGCTAATACATTCATTTCCATGCACATAGTACTACCTTTGTATGTAACACATTGTAGTGCACGTAACACTTTTCCATGCACACAGCACTACCATTGCACTACAGTGTGCTACGTTTGTACATAACACCACCTTATTCCCAAAATACCATCCTGCTTTTTAACTCCAGTCTTTAGAGTGAAGCTCCACTTTCATAGTGAGGCATCTTTGTCTTTTATATTTAGTATACATAATTTCTATCAGAAAAGAAAAAAGAAATGCAGAAAGTCTAATAGCATAAGAAATACAGATCCATTTTTTGAGCCCTATGCTGAATTTCAGGAAGAAGTACCGAATAACAAGTAATAATCTGTGTGATTTCCATTGCTTTGCCATATTTTAGTATCTTATTTCTTTGTTTTTCCAGACTCTGACAATAAAGGTGTGAATTCTGGAAGATTGGTAGCTTGCATAACCACTTTGTTCTTATTCAGCAAAATAAGACCCCAGCTCATGGTTAAACATGCCATGACTATGCAGCCGTACCTTACCACTAAATGTAGTGTAAGTATTATTTTTCTGTCTTACATAAAACATGCAGTACTTTAAATTTAGAATTTACATTCTCACTGACAACAAATGATCAGCTGTCATTTGCTCAAATATATGTCACAGTATTTGTAGCAAATTATCTACAAACATCCATTTTGTTATGCATCATAGATAAATTGGCTCAAATGTGAATGAATCAGATTTCCTGTCTATGAGAAACTACCTTTTGGAGACTGAATTTAGCACTTGCTTGTCATTTGTAATACATTTTAAACTAGAGCAGTATACTGCATAGGGGGAAGTTAATATCATAAGTATCTAGTATCAGAGATACGCTTTTAAGGGCTGGAGATACAGCTCAGCAGCACAGCACCTGCCTGGCAAGCACAAGGTCCTGAGTTCGATTCCCAGTACCAAGAAAAGAGAGAGAGGTATTATTTTAAATTAATATTACATATACTGTATTTTAAATACAGTTTTAAAGCAGAATCACTTTTAAGATGTTTTGTATATTTTATGTATGTATACACACAGTTTTATTTAAATGAGACCATCTAGGATTGTGGTACAGCTTGGTGGTAGAACACTTGTCAAGCACAGGCAATGACCCTGTTTCATTCACCAGTACTTCCAGGGGAGGGGACATATAATACATGATAGATACTTATGTAAATGTTTTTTGTTTTTATATTCTGTCCCCACTTTTATTCTCGCTCTTATGGTGAATAACCTGGAATATTCTTATTTACTTTATTTATACATCTATAAATATAGACAAACAGGATTATAAAAAATTGAATTATGTAATAAGTATCTGCTATGCATATTTACTAACCTCGCACAACCTGGTTTTCTAGTGGGAGGGTGATTTGTTTGCTTTTGTTTTTGCAGTGCTTAGATCAGACCCACCGTCTTTGCTAGAGCTAGGGAAGCACTTTACCCTGGTTCATGGTCAGTTGGCCCTGTTGCCTCTGGTGCTTTGGTCTATAGTGAGGCAGCCCATTATGACTTAGTGAAAGAAGCCTCTTATGTCATGCCAGCCAGGAAACAGGAAGGAGCTAGGTCTTTAGATCCCCTTTTCAGGGCATCTTTCCAATGATGGTCCTTTCCTGTACTACTAGAGCCCACCCTACAAATTCTCTAGCCACCCATGTGCCACCGGCTGGTGACCAAGCCATCAACACATGCTCTTTAGATCGTAACACCATACATGTACATTTAAACTGCTGTTTTCATTCTGTTGGAACAAATTCTTACAAATAACCTTGCTAGAATGAAAGAATTTTGTGTTTCAAGAGGGGGTTGTTATATAGATCTTGCCACATTACTTGTGAAAAATGTGTATGGAACCTTGACGTCATTCTTCTCATATTCTTTGCCAGTATAATAATAGATATAAAATAATCAGTATTGCTTCTACTTCCTTTTATGACTTCTAAGAAAGTTGAACATCTTTCATGGTATTTGGGTTGTTTTATATTATTTGTTTTGCCTTTTTGACACAGAGTTTCACTATGCAGTTCAGGCTGGCCTTGAACTCAGTTTGTATCCTGGGGAGGCCTCAAACTCATAGCAATCCTCCTGCCTCAGCCTCCTGCATGTTGGGATTACAGGCCTGTGTCACCACGCCAGCTTCTTTCATGATATTAGACAACAGGATTTGTTTTTCTGTGACTTGACTTTTTGTATAATCTTCATATCTTTTACCCATTTTATCTGAATTTTGGATCTTTATTCAGATTCTGAAATTTTAAATAATTTAAATATTTTAGCTAATATTAAACCACTTTACACTATATTCATTTCAATTATTTATATTCTGCTGCTCTTTGTTTTTTCATGATATCTATCATTTTCAAATTTTTCTTTCAGATTTTAAGCTACTTTCTTTACCTGATTTGCCAGGACATTATTTAAACAGACAATTTAGAAAGTACTACCCACATTTTTAAAATACAATATTAAGAATGGTTCTGTAACTTACTTTACTCAAGAAAAGCTCTCCTAAATCCCTAGACCTGCTTTCACTCTTCGCTTTTCGTAAAGGGGTTGTGGTGGAAGATAAGGAAATGACAGGGTTTATTTGTTATTTAGATGAAAGTGTGTATCTTATGTTTTGAAAAATTATTTAATTCTCTGGGGATCTTGATAGGAAGAATGAGGTTAGGCAAGTTTTCAACCAGTGAAACAGTAATCTCAAAACATCTGAAACTAGTATTAATAACCCCTTGCTAATAGTGAGGAATGGTAAATTGGCTAGATTAAAAACACACTGGAAACTTTATTTCACAAAAAACTACTAACTTTGGTTGACTTTGGAAGTGAAACTGGGTGGATGGAAGACAGATGGAAAAGTAAATTTTTATCATAAATCCTTTAGTACGTTTTGATTTTTTTTAATGTCTCACCATTTTTTAAAATGGCTTCAGTTTTTTATTTTAATATTTAAATTTAAAGTAAAAAAGACTAACACCAGTGTTTTTAATCTATTATTAAAAAATCCATACAGTATTTCTCATTCTCAGTGTTGTTAACCAGAATAAGTTACTCGTCACTGTTAGAAACTGTTCTTTGATTGTGGGGTTTAGCAGTGCTCCTGGCCTCTCCCCGCTAGATGCCAGCTGTGCCTTCCGCAGCTCTCACTGTGCGGACCAAAAGTATCTCCAGATGTTGCCAGATACTCCTTGGCAGGGGATGGAGAACAAACTCATCTCCAATTGAGAACTATAGGGTTAAGATACCCTACTTTGTAAAACATTAACCCTAAAAGCTGTACTAGTCTTTGTAGAATACTATACTAATGTTTAAATACTTTCCTTTAGAGTTGACTTGTGTTTCACTTTAGGAAAAAATCAGAACAACTTGAGCATTATGATTAAGTGACCCTAGTGCCTCATGGTTAGAAGTGGAGGTAGAATCTGTATTCCTGTTACTGTCTCTGATGCACTTTCTTTCCTGTTCCTGAAAAAGCTCCTTTCTTGTAGACTTTTTAACTGAAATTTCCCATACATAATAGCCTCTCTCTTCTCTCAAATACATAAAGTCATGTATAGTTTCTTTTTATGGTTTGGATATTCATGTAACATTAATTTTATTCTCATAGACACAAAATGATTTCATGGTTATCTGCAACGTTGCAAAAATCCTAGAACTAGTTGTACCACTCATGGAGCATCCAAGTGAAACTTTCCTTGCCACTATTGAAGAAGATCTCATGAAGCTTATCATCAAATATGGCATGACTGTAAGCATTCAGTTTTTTATACAGATAGTGATTTGTATATAATTTACAAATGGTAACTTGCAAAATATTTTATGTCAAATTAAGTTCCAGTGTATTTTATTATATTTTTAAAGCAAGTATATATAAAAAGAAAAAAAAAATGTAATGGTATGTTTTACCTGTACCTAAACAGTAACATCTTGTGTATCTTTTAGGTAGTGCAACATTGTGTGAGCTGTCTTGGGGCTGTTGTAAATAAAGTGACACAGAATTTTAAGTTTGTGTGGGCCTGTTTCAATAGATACTATGGTAAGTTCATTGCCTTGGCCTTAAAAAAGGTGACTGTTCCTTTTAATCCATACTCAAAGGCTATGTTTTTATTTTCTCTTATTCCCTTAAATCATTATGATAATTTCAGTGTATTTTCTTATAAGTAATAGCTACTATACTTTGTACCCGCTATATAAAGTAGAATTTAAGGGTTTTTTTCATATTTGAATTATTTTATCCTGTAAAGACTGTAACCATGACAAGATATATTTGATACTTAGAAACGTTAGTAATAATAATTATAATTCATTAGTAGTGATTACTGGAACATAATAATTCAAAGATAGAGGGTTTGTTACAAATAAATATTACTTATGTTCATTAGGTGCCATTTCAAAATTAAAAAGTCAACACCAAGAGGACCCAAATAACACTTCACTTCTAACAAACAAACCAGCACTTCTTAGATCCCTTTTCACTGTTGGAGCACTATGTCGGCATTTTGATTTTGATCTGGAAGATTTTAAAGGCAACAGTAAGGTAAAGATCATAATATTACTTAACATGTTCTAAAACTAGTCCTAGGTGACCCTCTAAACTAAGAATGACCACCGTGACCTCGGGTAAAGGGTTTGTTACTGGTCTGTGACAAGCTTTGAGGTTTCCACCTCCCTTATGTCAGATATTAGATATGCTATCTAGATAACAGCCTTCTCTTTTTTCTTTTTTTCCCTGAATTTTCTTAATAAAGGGGATAATGCATTGATTTAAATTCTGGCACAAACTTCTTTGTCATAGTCTGATACCTTGAGCACCACTATTCTAAAGTAAATAAAATTAGTGATTTTGTTTTTGTCCTTTGGATTTGGGAATCAAGCCCAGAGCCTGTGCCACCATCAGTTCTTTCCCCAATTTCGGTCACAAACTAACGAGAACCGAACCACACTATCCCTAGTCCAGTGTGGCCTTTTGGTCTGTTTTCCTTTTTCAGGGGGGGCGGGGGTGACTTGGGAAACTTCCGTTTGCTTTTAGAAATAGTCTTCCTCATATTTGAAAACTGTTCTGATTATTCTTTTTGAATACTTTACCATGGGTTTTTCACTCTTAGGTTAACATAAAGGATAAAGTACTTGAACTGCTGATGTATTTTACAAAACATTCAGATGAAGAAGTACAAACAAAAGCCATCATTGGCCTGGGTAAGTTAGAGCTAAATTTCTTCATAGTTTTTAACTTTTAAGGAGTGGAGTAAGCTTTTTAAATATTGTGAGTTTTACTGTGGTTTATTTAAATGTTTCTGTTGGCAGTAGGATCTGGTGTGTAGAAAGGAGTGGAATTTAAAATATGTGGATTCCATTTTGCCCCAGCCAGTGAGTTTCTGGGAGATCTTGAACAAGCAACTCACCTTCGTTCTTAGTTCATCAGTTTCTTCGCTGCTAAATACAATTAAGAATGTTGGCTCCTACCCCTGCTTCCTCCAGTATCTTAAGAACATTCCTTAAAGCACTTTGCCAATAAAAACTGATAATGTAGAAGAGTTTTTCCGTGCTGTTTGCACATTTTTGTTGTCATTGCAAAGCTTTTGTCATTAACTTATTTACAAGCACATAGTAATCAACTGAAAAAGAACAGTTGGATATTTAGCTGTTCAGTGATACTTTCCCAGAAATACTGATTATGGTTTATCTGAAAAGGAATTCGAATATCCAGTGGTATCTTGTTTCACAAACTCAATTCTTTCCCCAATTCCGGTCACAAACTAACGAGAAGCAAACCAAATTTCCTCCTAAGGTCAGCATTGAACCTAGCCACTGAATTTGATTCAGTTCTTGTCCAGCTCCGTTTGGGACCAGAATCTTAGAAAGAAACAAGTTCATGAACTGAGGTATCACTTTATAGGTAAATAGGAAGTGGCTAACATTAGAGTATCTGAATTGAATACTCTTTTAAAAACTCTAAAACTGCCATTAAGCATGTAATAAATTTATTCTTTTTCTATTTAAAAAATAAAATGCAAGTAAAGCAGTATTTCCAGGTTTATGTTTTTATGTTATTATTTCTTTTATGTAATACATGTAGAAGTACCCAATAAGGTTAATAATTTATTTGGAAATGTTATTCTGATATCTTTGTCAAGGTCTGTAATGTAATATACATAGGTAGTCATTTGTATTAGTTTTCAAACAAAAATGAGTAACAAAGACTCTGAGTTACATAAATTCATTAAATCATGTTTATGATATATTTTAAACAAATTTAAGTCTTATTTACCTTACTACTCCTCCATCCCTTTCAGAAAATTACTTAAAGCAAATATCATAAAAAATTCAGACATCATTTACTATATTATAGTATTATAATGGCATGGTATTATATTGGCATAATACTACCTTCAAAGCAAAGTGTGTCATATTCAGTCTGGATATAAGTTACAGAATAGCAAAAGCAACTGTATTGCAACAAATTCAGAGAACAAATAAATGAAGTTAAAGAAGCAGCCCTGCCCAGAAAAACAGTGGCTCTACACCAGTTAGCACAAGACCTCTCGCCTGGCCATAGTTATTCTGTCTGCCCTTGGGCTGGTTATCTGATGACTCTGCTTTGATATTGATGATTTTTATATTAATGATACTTGCCTATCATCAAGAATACTCGTTTTTCTCAAATTAGTAAGCATTTAGATATTAATAAACAGAAAATGTTTTGCTATTTATTATCCAGTGTTTATAGAATTCAGCCTTGTGGCCTCAAAATGCCATATGAGAAAGAAATAGATATTTTTAGCTCTGTTCTGTTTAAAATTCATGGTTTCATCAAATGGGTGTATTTTAATATTTTTAAAAATATCAATGTTGTACCTTCTGGTAGGGATCTGAAAAGTGCTTGCCAACATTATTTCTTAAACCCTAAAAACATCCCTTTGAGGTAGGTGGGTGGTAAATATTATTGTCCCCGTTTTACAGATGGAGAATTGAGGCACAGAGAGCTTGTGTGACTCACCTAAGGTCACACTACAAGTCAGTGGTGGAGCCAGGAATAGAACCCAAGACTCCTGACTCCTAATCCACTCCCCTAGCCACTAGGCCCTGCTCCCTCCTCAAGGTTTCCTCTTGTGTGAAATTCTCCTTTGAAATGCAATTTCTTGTTTTTAATTCATGGGGAAAGAAGTACCTGCTCTAATACTGCTCTAGGTAAGGCCACTAGCATATTCTTCCAGTCATTTTAAGTTTTAATTTTTTGAAATAAGGAGCTCTTTGTGTAGTGTAACATTTGTATTAAATGCTATATTTTCTTGTGCTAGGAATATATAAATATTTTTTTCCATCTTCCTTAGGATTTGCCTTTATTCAGCATCCAAGTCTAATGTTTGAGCAAGAAGTGAAGAATCTATATAATAATATTTTATCTGATAAGAACTCTTCAGTAAATTTAAAAATACAAGTGTTAAAAAACCTTCAGACCTACCTACAAGAAGAGGATACACGCATGCAGCAAGCAGACAGAGACTGTAAGCGGAGCTGTGTAGTGGTGGTTATGACACTATAACCCACTTTCTGTGATACACAGAGATGCATGTTCTTGTCTATCTGAGGAAGAAACTCGGTTAAATAGCAGTCCTTAACCGGAGGTTCATGGCTAGACTTGAGTATTCCTAAAATCCTGAAAATATTTGTGGCTTTTAAGGTATTTGCAAGCATTAATACTTTAATGGAGGAGAAGGCACTATATTTCTCCCCAGATTCATAAAAGGGCCTGTGACATGGTTGGGGGAAAGGAGATTAGAAATCATGTTGCTAGAGCATGTTTTGATTTTGATTATGGCCTAAGTTTGGAGAAGTAAAAGTCAGTATGCTCTTACTACATATTCACTTTTTGCTTCTTTTTAGGGAAGAAAGTTGCAAAGCAGGAAGACTTAAAAGAGATGGGTGATGTTTCCTCAGGGATGAGTAGTTCTATCATGCAGCTTTACCTCAAACAGGTGCTTGAAGCGTTTTTTCACACTCAGTCAAGCGTACGCCACTTTGCCCTAAATGTTATTGCTTTGACTCTAAACCAAGGTCTTATTCATCCAGTTCAGGTAAGTTTTATAGCAGTGCCACTTAACTAAAAGAGCCAGATTAGTTATTACTTAATGACATTATGTTAAAGAATAAGTACTTCCTTATTCTTCTTAATCTTTAAACTTACTTGTCCTAGACTTTCCTTTCTTTTTTTTTCCCTTTTCCTTTCTTTTCTTTTTTTTTTTTGGTAACAGGAATCAAACTCAACCTCACACTTGCCAGGAAGATGCTTTGCCACAGAGTTGCATCCCTGGCCTCCAAATTTTCCTTCCCTGTCTTGTTTCCTTCCTTTCATTCTTTTCTTTCTGCTTTCCTTTCCCTTTTTTCTTTCTTTCCTCTTCTCTTTCTTTCTTTCTAAGAGTTGATTGTACAGACTATTCTTGAATTCCAAGGTTCAAGCAATCCTCTTGTTTCAGCCTCCTGAGTTGTTCCAAACGCAAGAATGTAATACATCTTGGACAGTCTCTTAAGTTGTTATTAGTACAGAATACCCATATATATTCATAGTATTGCCTGTATTAAATTTCCAGTTTCTATGACAGAACATGTACTTGAATCATTTTATGTAACAATGATAAATTTTTTTAATCCATATTTACCCTTATCCCTAAGAACCAACAATATAAAATGTCAAGAGAATTAAGTAGACTTAAGAATGTACTGGGTTCAGCAGGGTAGAGTTTCAGTCCACAGAAAAATTCATTTTTATAACCCCAGGTCAGTTTTGCCCCTTTAAATTGGAGATAATACCAGCTACCCAACATGTGGAAGCATTGATGGGAATAAAATGATTAATGAAGGGCGCGGGGTGTAGCTTAGTGTAAAGGGCTTGCCTAGCATGAGCCAGGCCTGCATTCACACCCCAGGAGCACTGAAGGGAAGAATGGTGTGATAAAGACACGTTAATATTCCCAAGGATCGGCAGCTGTGTTGGTGTAGGAGTATGTATACTATCGGATAGGATAGTGCTATAGGCTACAAAGAGTATTTTTATCAGTTTACCAACTCTGTACACTTCAGCATTTTATTTTTTATCACTTTCATGGAACTTTTTCTAAAACAGGTTATATTTTTAAATACGATATCTTAGTCCCTGTGTCCTCAGACAAAGCACATCAGCAGATACTTAGCCTGTTCTTCATGACTCGAGGCCTTCATCATCAAGGTCACTTGCTACAGTGGACAGCAGCGTGTGGATACTTTCCCCTTTTTAAAATATTTGAGACTCTTCGCTGGATTTTTTTAGTATTACACACATTGAGAACCCCATGTTCAAAATACTTGGTGCTAGAATTGCTTCTGTTTTTACAGTTTTTCACATTTTGGAATATTTGCATAAACTTTACCAGTTAGGTATCTCTAATCTGAAAATCCAGAATCTGAAATTACGCATTTGCAAACAAACATCTTGTTGATACTCAAAAAAAATCAGATTTCCTATTTTCAGATTAAAATGAGATGCTCAATTTGCTTTCTAAAACCTGCTGAAATTTTTAGACAAAGAAAGCGCAGTGATTTCCTTTATATTCTTCACCTGTATTCACCATTTGTCACTATTTTGTCACATTTGCTTTCTCTTTATTTTATGTTTGTTTCTGAATTGTTTTATAGTAAGCTTCAGATGTTACAAATCTTCATGTTTAAATTCTTCATGTGTTTTTTAAGAACAAGGACATTGTCTTACAAAGCCAAGATGCAAGCATCAAATTTATAAAATTTTCAAATGCTGGGTTATATTTGGTTGTGTTTTCGTTGGAGTTTTGAGACAGGGTCTCATTTGTGTATCCCAGACTGGGTGAAACTCATATTGTCCTGCCTCAGCCTCCCAAGTGCTGCCAACGTTTTTCTAAGACTTTTTTTGTTTCCTGATCTTGGATTTAACCCATGATTATCCACTGCATTTAGTGCTGTCTGTATCTTTAAAGTTGGTTTTATGTTCACTGTTGTTGGCTTTCTTACCGATAATCTGCTTTGGAATCACTTAACATGGAAATGGTATTTCTAGACTTTAGAAGTACAGTGAAGTAAAAGCCTCAGGATACAGCCCAGGAGTGTAGCACTTGCATAGCATGTGCAAGAGTCCTAAATGGTATGCATACTCAATAGTGCAAAAACTATACTTAGTGTATTTTTCTGGCTTCAGGTATGGAAAACAAATTATTTTTTTAAAGAACACTAAAACATAGCATTTATGGGAAAGCCTACAAAGATTCATATTTCCCAAATACACAAGTTTTGAAATATGTCGAGATAGTTTTTGCTACTGTGATGTCTTATAAATCCTTTATTTTTGTGTTTACAGTGTGTCCCATACTTAATTGCTATGGGCACAGACCCAGAACCTGCTATGCGGAACAAGGCTGATCAGCAGCTTGTGGAAATAGACAAAAAATATGCTGGATTTATTCATGTATGTATTTTTGTTAACAGCATAACCTAAATTTAAACATCTTTCTTTAATAAACCAAAACCACTTCTTTGATAAATGTTCTGCCTACAGATCATTTCTTTTAGAACAAAATGTTTGTTTAGTCATCTTCTAAATGTGTCATAAAATTTGTTGCCCAAGGTGTTTACTCTAATTTAACTTAAGATTCTGCCAGAGTGATGTGACAGTCCAGCGAGCGCATGGGACCAGAGGTCAGCAAGACTCTACTTGGTAGACTTGACAGCAATGATTTTGAGGGCTTAATTTTTTTCTTTGGTAACATGAAGGATTTGCAAGAAATGCTCTTTAGTATTCTCTCTACTACTTCATCCTAAAGTTTTTATTTTGAAAAAGAAAACCTGGGGGCTGGGGATATAGCTCAGTGGAATAAGCGTCTGCCTAGCAAGCGCAGGGTCCTGAGTTCGATCCCCAGTACTGCCAAAAAAAAAAAAAAAAAAGTGAAAAAGAAAACCAGATGTTAGCCTCAGAATGCAGTGCTCAAAGTAATTTTTAATTTCACTCTTACTAATTTCCCTTACAAAAATGAGGCTTTTACTGATTTCAGATGAAAGCAGTGGCTGGTATGAAGATGTCTTACCAGGTACAACAGGCAATCAACACATGCCTAAAAGATCCCGTAAGGGGTTTCCGACAAGATGAATCCTCTAGTGCTCTGTGCTCACATCTTTACTCCATGATCCGCGGGAACCGCCAACACAGACGCGCCTTTCTTATTTCTTTACTCAACCTCTTTGATGACACCGCAGTAAGCATAAAACTTATTATTTTTTAAATAAATATTCTAGGAATTTTATGCCTAAAGTATTCACTTTCTAAATACTGCCATTTTAGTAACTGTTAGTGACTATTAAATATGTATTCTTAATCCACTTAAATTATTTTCAGAAAATATAGTCAAAATTGAAGAGGAAATTTTACATGAGAATAAGGATAATGAGGAATAAATTGTAATTGTGCCTCCATAGTATTTTAGAAACTTTGAAAACCACTACTGTAAGCATCTTTGTAAGTAAGCTGCATCACTAAACTATCTCTTCAGGAATAGATTACTGTGTCTGAAAAATAGACAAGGTGAATTTCTCCCTTTTCTGTAGGTCTTGATATTATTAGAAAATAACTATTAGAGATCTTTGGCTGCTGAGATCTCTCATTATTGATTGTGACTTCCTTAGTGAAAACTCCATTTTTTTCCTTACTATAATTTTAACACTTGGCTACTGTGTAAGTTGCATTGGCCAAGACCATTAGCCAAGAAAACAGGAAGTCCTATCTTTCAGAGTTACCTTTTAATTTATTCATTCGTTTTACACAGATGCTTCTTCAGCATTTGCTATGTTTTTAGCCATTGTGTAAAAGATTGTAGGATGAAATAGTAAAAGTAAGTGTGGTATCTGCCCACATAGAGCTTACAGACCAGACTAAGTGTATAGCAGCTTTAAGCTGAACAAAATACATATTTTTTATTTTAGTTACTTATTAGCTTGACAGATCTTTCACAGTAAAGTGCAATTACGATTTCCAGAGTAATTATACTAGTAATTATATGCCTTACTAGACCTACTAATTTTAAAGTGCTACATGAAACTTTTGTATAGTCATCTAGTAAACATTACAACCACATTGCAACCTTGTAGTACCTCGGTTCATGAACTGAATTTATTCCACAATTCTGGAAAAGATGGCCACGTTCATGTTTGTGCAGGAAAGATGGTTGCAGTCGTGTTCCTCACCCATTGAAGAGTTCTCAGACAAAAACAGAACGGTGCCAGATGCTTCTGTTTCAAACCAAATCGTTCACAAACAAGCTTTCATGAACTGATATATCATTGTGCTTCAGAAATGCTTTAAATATCATTGTTATATCATCAGTATTTTGCTTTCATTGAGTGTAGGAGACTATGCTAAGAGTGTAATATAGAATGACATACTCTTGCACCCTCAGAGAATTTTTACTTCCAGTTGTAAGGATAAAGAATATAAACACTGATTAAGATTAGCGTATATTGAGTGCCTGGGACTATTGCTCCAGTGCTTGGCCCTCTATGTGGTTTCACTTCCTGCTCATTATCAGATGTGTATTATGTCATCTCAGCATTTGACACTAGAAATCCACGTTTCCTAAGGTAGTGCTTTCTCCTGATGACCTTTGACAAAGGATGTCAGAGGAGGAACAAATCACTGAAGGCCTAAAAGAATTAGATGAAGCAGATGAACTCTTAAGAGTCAGGAGGAAGAGGTACCAGGCAGGGTTTAAAACATGAATAACAATACAAAGATAAAATTGCGTAGGAAATGATGAGTAAATTGTCTTTGGAAGAGAGCAGTCATATTAACATGTAGTATTTAAAGAATCCCATATACAAGGGGTCCCTATTATTTGGAGCGGTTAGGAACTGGGCCACACAGTGGAAGGTGAATAGTGGGCAAACTAGCAAGCAGAGCTTCACGTGTGCTTGCAGCAGCCCCTCATAGCTCCCATTACCGCCTGCGCTTCACCTCCTGTCAGACAGCTTGGATTCTCATAGGTGTGTGAACCCTACTCTGAATTGCCAAAGTGAAGTATCTAGGTTGCATTTGAGTAATGCTGAAACCATCATCCCTCCCTGACCCCATTTGTGGAAAGATCATCTTCCACGAAAACAGTTTCTGGTGCCAAAAAGTTTGGAAACCACTGCTGTAAACAGTGGAGACTAAATAATGACGGTGCGAAAGAGCAATTTAGGAACATGAAGTTTTCAGCATTGTGTTTACCCTAGAAGTAGTAAGAAATTGACCTGTTGTGCTTCCGGTAGGGAGAAAATAGAATAGGTAGTAGAAAGGGAAAGAAGAAATGTTATGAATGAGGAATAAATTAAATTAGACTCTATTGGGTATGGTGGTACACAACTGTAATCCTATCACTCAGGAGATTGAGGCAGGAAGATCACAAGTTCATGGCCAACCTGGGCTACACAATGACTTTAAAGCCAATAAAGGACCAGAGATGTAGCTCAGTGGCCCAGCACCTGCCTGGCAAGTGGGAGGTCCCGAGTCAGATTCCCAGTACTAAAAAAAAAAAAAAAAATGGAGTAGACAGAAACTACTGAGCAATGAGAGACATTTAAAGAGTAGTGGGAAGAACAACAGACCAGTGATGATGCACCTTGTAGAGTTTGTGTTTGTTTCTGTTTGTTTTGGGAGATTTTTGTCCTTTTGATTGGTGGTTTTTTGAGACAAAGTTTTACTGTAGTTCTGTCTGGCCTTGAACTTGTGGTTATCGTTCTGCCTCAATTTCCCTAGTACTAAGATTACAGGTGAGCACCCTCATGCCCAGCTAATCTTTTGGAGCTTTCAATGATGCAAACAGCTCACTGTGGCACACGTGCCATAGGTTCACCACCACTGGTCTAGACTGTTAAGGTTGATTTTGAAAGGAAAGAATAATGTAAGACTGTTATAGCCAAAGTTGAAGAATTTTAGTTTTGAGAAAGTTTATTCAGAGAAAATGTTTACAGTCCTAAGCATTTTTGTTTCAGCTAGAAATACATGCATGAATTATAGTGTTATATCTAACAGATGAGAGTCTGTACCTACTTCCTCAACTGTAAGACGTAGGACACACTTTAAAATAAAACATAGGTTGAGAGTCTTATTAATACCAACCTCCTTCTGTTTGCTCCTGTGGAATTTTCACTCTTACTCTTGCTGTTAGATTGTCACTTGGGGGTAGGGGAGGGTGGATGAGAAGAGGGACTACTTGTTGTTACTTTTTCTTTGCTTTTTCCATTTGTTTCTTTTTTTAAAATCTATGTGTAAAAGGAATTTGAATACTAGTGTACCTATCTTTATATTGTAAAAGATTATGCAATGCTGAAAGTCTCTAAATTACCTCTTTTTAAAACTAAAAACTAATAGTAACCATAATTTTTCTCTTTAATTTCACCTTCCTCAAAATTTGTATAGTATACAGCTGGTAGCATGGTCAAAGCATCTGTGATATTTTAAATTACATATACAGAAAAACTGATAAATGTTTTATTAATACATGAATTTTGGGGGTTTTTTAACCCACATACTAGTGCTGAGCTACCAGGTGTGTTTGAGGGCAGAAGAGCAACTGCGTGTAACCGATGTCCACATGTGTAAACTCTTAGAAGCACAATGACAAATACAAACTCCTGGATGCTTTCTGCTGTGGTATGGATTTATCATAAAGCTCCAGGATATGCTCTAGGAAAACCAAGGGTTTCCACTTGGCTCTCTGTCGAGGTAGCATGAGTAAGTCACTGTACTGTCCCCTACAAGGTGTAAGGTTATAAATCATCTCTGCCCCCTCAACTTTTCTTATACCCCCCCCTCTTTCTCACCCTTTCCCTCTTTTCCTGTCCTGTCCTCCCTTCTCCTTCTGCCTCCTTTCTTTGTATTTCTGTGTATTAACTGGAGTGAAAATGCCCTATACGTTTCCTAAAAAGCTGTTGGGTGGGTTTGTAGATTATCCACTAAACATGTGTACCTTTTTTTTTTTAATTTACAGAAAACAGAAGTGACTATGCTCTTGTATATAGCAGACAATCTAGCCTGTTTTCCGTACCAGACACAGGAGGAGCCGTTGTTTATAATGCATCATATAGACATCACACTCTCGGTTTCTGGCAGTAACCTGCTGCAGTCCTTCAAGGAGGTGAGTTGCACACGTTACTCTTCTTCGTGCATCTGCCGAAGTGCAGGCATGCTGTCTGCGCTGTTTTCCTTCTCATTATTCTTTTCATTCTTTTCACAGGTATATAAAATCGTTCTAAATGAATTAATTAAAATTTGGGCAGTACTTGAATTGAGAGAGGAAGTGGGTTGCCATTTCATTTCTATTCAGAAAGATCTAAACCCATCCTAGTTTTAGATCATTTAAGTTGACTTTTTACACACACGTATGAATTATTCTATGGAGTGAGCCACTTGCGCTTCATTTCTCTCACTTTCAGCACTGCTTAGTTTTGTGTCTATTCACACACCCGTTTAAACCCCATTTTAGAGCACCTTGCTATTTTTTTTTTTTTTCCTCCGGGACCGGGGATCGAACTCAGGGCCCTAGTGCTCAGTGGCAAGCACTTAGCCCACTGAGCTGTACCTCCAGCCCCAGAGCACCTTGCTATTGTGTGATCTCATAATGCTGTAGATCATAACTGTATATATGAAGATAGATGATTGTGTGTGTGTGTGTGTGTGTGTGTGTGTGTGTGTGTGTGTGTGTATCCTGCTTAAAAGGAAACAAAATTTTTTTTCAAAATTTATAACATCATTGATCCCTTTATCCCTCAGTAGCAGAATCGTAATGAGTTGGCATACTGTATGCCCAAAATTCTTACTAAATTTCTTATAAGCCTTATATCATTTCTATCATGACTTAGGAAGAAATATAATAAATTATGAAAGCACCTGCTATAGCACTAGCTACAAATTAAGCACTCTGTAAATTCTCTAGAAAAGAAATCACTGGAGTATTTTCATGTACTCGATAATGCAATTTAAATCTCATTTTTTAAAACTGTACTGCTCAAAACTCAGCCTTTTCAAATTGATATATAAGGAAAACTAATACCCAACTACCAGAGTTATAGGGTATCTGCACCCTGCTTCTTGAACTGTAGGTCACAGACCAGCAGTACCACCCTCTTCATCTGAGGGCTTACTGAGCTGCAAAACCTCAGACCCAGCCCTAGACCTACGAAAAGAGAATCTGCATTTGTAACAAAATCTGTAGTGCATTAGCATGGTGTTAAACGGTAAGTTGATACTTAATTTCCTAGCAGCTTTAAGCCATCCTGCTCCTATTTTACTTCAATTACTTTGGTAGATATAGTTGTACATGAATATTTTACTTTTTAACAGTTACATTTTGAATAATTGCTTTTGTGATTTGTTCCTACCGTCTCCCCCCTCCTTGCCCCCCAAAACACAGTTGTTCATTTTGAAGACCTAATATTCTCAAAAAGTACACGAAACAAGATTTAAGTAATCGAGGAAAGTTGTGTATTATCTTACTGTAAAATTCCTCAAAGGGATAGTTTAATAAAATCTAGGGATATCTAAACCTACAATATTCTCAGTTAAATTTTAATTAGTTTATCCTCTATAATGATTTACTTAAGATTCTTTTGTGGCTAAGTTGCCTTTCATTACTATCTTCATGAGAAAATTATTTGTCTTTGAATATGTTTGGAGGGAGTGATTTTTGGTAAAGAAAGAAAATGATTTTACTTAGTCTTGGGGCCTAATCTTTTCCCCCAAGGTTTCCATCTCCCATTGTTTATAAAAAGGCAAGGGGTTTAGACAGCACTAACGAAGCTATTGAAACTGCTGACTGAAGTGCACATTTGGTGTGCACATTTGAAGTGCACATTTGGTCTTTTTGTTTTTCAAACAGAATAATTTTCTCTTTCTTGCAGTCTATGGTGAAGGACAAAAGGAAAGAGAGAAAATCATCACCTAGTAAGGAAAACGAGTCAAGTGAGAGTGAAGAAGAAGTTTCTAGGCCTCGGAAGTCACGGAAACGTGTAGATTCAGATTCAGATTCAGATTCAGAAGATGATATAAATTCAGTGATGAAATGTCTGCCAGAAAATTCAGCTCCTTTAATTGAATTTGCAAATGTCTCCCAGGGTATTTTATTGCTTCTTATGTTAAAACAACATTTGAAAAATTTATGTGGATTTTCCGACAGGTAAGTTCATAATGAGCAGTAAAAAAGAAAAACTGACCAGATAATAAAGAAACACAAAACCCAGTTTTGTTTGCATGTTTACTTAATATTAGAAATACTCCTTTTTAAAAACATGTATCTAAACAGGCATTTCTAGAGCTGAGGCTCAGTGGTGGGCTGTGTGGTCAGCATTCGTAACACCGTAGGTTTGCTCCCCAGCACTAAAAATAAAAAACTAAAGACGTTCCTTAGGTCTCCGTTAGTTTGAAGGTAGGCGCAATGTTGCCAGAGCTCACATTTTTTCAAGAAACATTAAAAATCCAGACTTTTTAAAAAATCATACTGACGGTTGACTCCAGAGACATGTTAACTATGCACTCTACCACTGAACTACATTCCCAGCCCTAGGAATCTCATGAGAAATACTGACAATTTTAGCAATTGAAAATCTTGTAAGGTCGTAGTACAGTGGTAAAGAGTTGAGATTTTTTTAAACCAGAGTTGCTAATGGTCTGAAACTTGTATGTAGACAGTGATTCTGTCTTCTGCTTAGAGAATGAGGCAGAAAGTAGGAGGTTCCCACGCGGGCGGTGTCGGTGCCGTGGTATCACAGCGCCCGCAGTCCCAGCCAGAGGGTGTAAAACAGGCGGGAGAAATGTGTTCTGCTCGAAGGGATGCTTCTTACGTACAGCTGGATTTCCCCACGTTTGTTGATTCCTTAGATGTATATATTCACCATCCCTGTCATTTTGATGCATTTAGTTAAGACAAACACAAATGGAAACAGATCGTTCTTTTTACTTTTATGTCTTCATTTTCTTTTTTACATATTTATTTATTTAGTGTCCAAGCTCATTGGTTGCAATCTGTGTAATAAGTTTTAACTAGTATAAAATTTAACTAAAATCAATTTAAATATAAGTACCTTAAAAATGTTTAAGATACTTGGTTTTGTTTTCCCTAAACAGTAAAATTCAGAAATACTCTCCGTCTGAATCTGCAAAAGTATATGATAAAGCAATTAACCGAAAAACAGGAGTTCATTTTCATCCCAAGCAAACACTGGACTTCCTGCGGAGTGACATGGCTAATTCCAGAATCACTGAGGACGTGAAGCGGAGCATAGTCAAACAGTACCTGGACGTGAGTAGTGTAAACAAAAATGCTTCCTTCTCATAATGACTTTTTGAAAAACAAATTGCATGATTTATGTCATAAAAGGTAAAACACATGGGTGTGGTAGTACATGCCTGGGATCCCAGCACTCAGGAGGTTGAGGCAGGAGGATTGCCATGAATTCCAGGCCGGCCTGGGCTGCATAGTGAATTCAGGCCAGGCTGAACTATACAGCAAGACCCTACCTCAAAATAACCAATGAATGAGTGGCAAAACCATGAAATCATCTCTTTGGGCATTCATTTCTCTCTTTTCGGACAATAGTTACTTTTTCATATATATATATATATATATATATATGTATATGTATATGTATATGTATATATTCTTACATGACTAATGCAAGCGTGTGTAATTGTATGTCTCTGGTGTGTACATACTCAATACACCAGAGTGTGTGTGTGTGTGTGTGTTGTGTGTTGTATGTTTATGTATGTAAAATGTGCTGTTAAAATGTCTTTAAGAACAGGCAGATTTATAGAGGCAGAAAATAAAATCAGATTACCCAAAGACAGGAAAGAATTTTGGAAGATGTTTAATGAATACAGGTTTCTGTTTAGAATAATGAAAAGCTCTGGAAATGGATAGTAGTGGTGATTATACAACATTGTGAATATACTTAATACCAATGAATTGTATGCTTAAAATGTCAAAATGATAACCTTTATACTTTAGCATTCTGAAAAGAATGATTGTTTTTGAATGTTTTTAGAGGTCTATCCTTATAAAGTTTTATATTTTGATCTACTTTAAAGCACATAAAATAATATATTTTCATTTCATTTCAAATTCTTCACTATCCCTTTAAAGAGATTCTCTAATCTCAGCAAAGAGGGAGAGGTGGAAAGATTGCTCAGTAATTATTATTACCTGGTTGCTTCATGACTTGGATCTATGAGGAAACTATGGTTTATGGGTGAAATCCTGCGCATCTCCTGTTTTTTGTTTGTTTTTAGTAACAGTGTTTTAATCAAACGGTCATGTTCAGTTCTGTAGCTAGTCATACAGCAGTGGTACAATAGGACAGAAACCAAATTGCCTGTGACCTCAAACCTGTTTACTATCTGGCTTTTATAGAACATGTTACCAGACTACTGACATAGAAAACATCTAGGCATTTTGGCAGTCTTTGCAATAATTACTTAAAACTGTGAATTATGTATTTTTTGTAGTTCAAACTTCTCATGGAACATCTAGACCCTGATGAAGAAGAAGAAGAAGGGGAGGTGTCAGCTAGCACAAATGCTCGGAACAAAGCAATTACCTCGCTGCTTGGAGGAGGCAGCCCTAAAAATAATACAGCAGCAGAGACAGAAGATGATGAGAGTGATGGGGAGGATAGAGGAGGAGGCACTTCAGGGGTGAGGCGGAGGAGGAGTCAACGTATTTCGCAGCGTATTACGTAAAATGATTTTTATGTGCTTATATATGTCAGTCCATTAAATGTACACCAAGTAATGTAATACTTATAAAAGAAAACATTTTGTAGACAGAGATTCTCTACTTAACCATTTATACATCTTTTTGTAGAAAGTTTTAACATAAAAGATAATAAAAAAAAGAAATGAGATTTATCCAGCATAAAGGGTTATTAATTTTTGTTTGGATTGTATTAATGTGTGTTATCCTTTTTATTGTTGCTAAGTTTTATGTAGCTTTATGGTTCATATGTATATATAATTTTATATATCAAGAGTAAAGACACGGGTACAAATTAAGAGTTCTATGGTTTTACAAGTATATGTTAACCCCTTGGCGCTGGCGGTCACGGTGCGTCTCATTGCCGGCAATGGAAGTGTGCCGGGAAATCCCAACTCCCGGCGTCAAGGGATTAAAAGCAATAAAAACAGTAATTTCACTAAATTTCTTTTGTGTAACACTTGGTCTTTTTCCCTCCCCCTCCCAATGTTTTAGTCATTGAGAAGGTCAAAACGAAATTCAGACTCTACGGAGTTGGCAGCACAGATGAGTGAAAGTGTTGACGTCATGGATGTCATCGCTATTTGCTGTCCAAAGTACAAAGACCGACCACAAATTGCAAGAGTAGTGCAGAAAACCAGCAGCGGCTTCAGTGTCCAGTGGATGGCGGGCTCCTACAGCGGCTCCTGGACTGAGGCCAAGCGCCGTGACGGCCGCAAACTGGTGCCTTGGGTAGACACGATCAAAGAGTCAGACATTATTTACAAAAAAATTGCTCTAACGAGTGCTAATAAGCTGACTAATAAAGTTGTTCAGACTTTACGATCCCTGTATGCCGCCAAGGATGGGACTTCCAGCTAATGAATTTGTACGTGCAGCCAAATTTACAGGAATTTTTTTAAAGGCAGAAAAACTTGAAATATCAACAAACATTCTGGCAAAAAAAAAAAAAAAAAATCAGTTTTTTTGAAGAGTAAGAGTGGAACTTGGGATGCAGGAACAAAAGAAGGAAATGTTGGGCAAACATTTTTGTGGGAGCTCCCTTCGCTGTTGTGCAGCAGAAACAGATTCTCAGTTCATTTTTACTCCCACTGTATTATAGTTTAACAAAAATTGTTTATATCTTGGAAAAAACTTTCTGTTTAAAAAAATAAACAAGTGAATGTTGGAAACTAGTCTGTTAATGTTCTTAATAAAGTGTTCTTGGAGTTTAACCTAGCAGCGGATGGCTTTCTTTAGCTTAGCCCAGTTTCCAGGGAAGCATTGTTTATTCCAGGCTGTAAAATGGCAGAATCTCCTGGATATATAATTTATTCTGTTGAAAAAAAGCATGCAGTATCTATGACCTATCTGCAGAAGGAGTTTTTGTAAATGTAGATTTTGTTGTATTAGGTCACCCTGAAAACAATACAAGAAAAGGGATCCCCAGGCAATCTGGTGGAGCAAATACTGCAATAAATTTTTTTACTTCTCTTTGTTACTTGTCTGTTTCCATTTGAATTTCTTATTGTAAAGATCTGTTTAAATCCATTTATATTATTTTGCAGTCTTTTATGTAAAATTTATTATATCACTGGTTTTCAAAGCAAAACATAAAATATTGTTTATACAGTTTGTATAGGCTGACTTCTGAATAATTGGTATCTTACTTTCATTCCCATAAGAGGGTGTAAACAATTAACTCCAGGGTTTTATTGTATCCTGCAATATTTAGTATTAACTATATATGATTTAGCACTGTGCCAAACACATTTTCAAGAGTACATTTTGATATAAAAAGAAACTATAGTTTATTCCTTGTATGCTTCAATTTCTTTCTAGTGGTGTCATGTTGGTAATATTTATTTTTTAAACTTTGGGGAAAGGTAACAATTCTATTTTGGAAAAACATTTTTCTTAAAAGCAATGCCATGTTATTTTAGAAGTAGAATTGAGTATGACACTTCATAATTACACACACTGCATTTTTCACAAATTATTTTTTAATGCAGAAAGAGTAGTTTTTACTAGTTGGGATATTCATTTTCTATTCTAAAATTTTTATCATACATCTTTGGAAGTAATTCTCACTTATACGTTATTTACTACAAATACCTCAACTAAATTGAGAGTAACGTGTTTAATCTTAGATTTGCATAGTTGACACTCAGAAAAATAGTAATGTGTAAAATTTACAGTGGATGAGGTCTGTTTCAAGTTTAATTATTTTTTAAAATGTATACTTATTTTTAAAAGTTTGGAAGTGTTGACCTCTAAAATGCTAACTTTTATGAATCTACCAAGTAAGTAGAAGGTATTCAGTGTGTGATGAAGAATAACTGCACAAAATACTCTTTTGTGAACATCTGTTAAAGCACTGAGTATAACTTTTCAGGATCTACATCCTATGTGGGATTCTTTCTGATGCTTTCTTGAAGGAAATGTTTTCTCTCCGTGTTCTTCCTTTAGTTGCATGTTCCCTTTTCTCTTGCTGTGAACTCTGGACAAAACTAGATTGGGTTTTTCCGCTGGAAAGTTTATTATCAACAGTGGATTTCAGGTAGATTATGAAAAAATACAATTAGAAAAAATATCAAGTCTAGCCCAGAGGGTACTGCAGAATAAAAATATGAGTTAAAAAGCCAGTTGGAATGCTATGTGTGTGATGATGATCTATGCTCTCATTTATTCTCACAAAACCTCGATTATTTTGCCCCCACTTTATAGGTAGGGAAGAAGGGCTCAGAAATTCAGTAACTTCCTAATCAGTGTCATAAGGGGTATTTAAATCCAGAATTGTCATAATTGTCTCACTACTCCAAGCTAATTGAACATGAGACCTTAAGGTAGAGGATCCTTATGGAAATTAAACTAGTTCCTAAAGTACCCTTACTCGGGAACCCTATTAACAGTGAGCCTTAGGAAGGAGATCGCAGTAGCAAGTCTTCTTTTCCCTCATTTAGTAATAGTGAGTAACTGCTAATCATTTAGGACTGAAAAGTTTTCCATATATTCCATATATATATGGAGCTATATTTAGCCCCATACTTCATGTACTAAAATAAGCCATATATGTAGAATCTTTAGATTATGTCTTAAATATACAAAGTTTCATAAAACTAATTTCTCAAAGAGGATATTTTAAGCCTTGAACAGAGGTACAAGCCTGTAATCCAGGCACTTTGGGAGGTGGAGGCAGAGGCAGGAGGATTTGCAAGTACAAGCCTTCTCTGCCCCACCCCCATCAACTTAGACCCTATCTCAAAATTAAGAAAATGAAAGGGGATAGAAACATAGCTCAGTGGTGGATATTTTAAATCTTAACATTAAAGTTAAGGTCTTAAAAATACAAAAGATTTTAGTAAAGGGGATCTGCATAGTTCAACTGCAACCTATTTCGTTGAATAATTAATCTTTCCTAAGTTGGGTTTTACTGAATTGTATTGAAACAAAGATTTGGTATAAATTTTAGGGGATTGGAGATGTAGCTCAAGGGTAGACTATGTGCTTGACTTCCATAAGGCCTTAAATTCGGTCTTCTCTCCAAATGTTGTCAAGTACCTTTTAAGTTTTAATACAAAATTTTAAATTGAAAATTGAAAATTGTCATTTTAACCGAGGACATTAGTTTTAAAGACATCCATACCAAAACACATGGTAGACAATTTAGTGATCTGTAGAATTTTCTAGAATTCAGTAATAACAAACACTGAGCTTTTTAGAGAAAACTAACATACTAGTTTCTCTGATGATACGTTGAATATTTAAATTGTTAGTGGTAATGAATGCACACAGGCGGTTTTTGACAGTTGTAGCCTGTCTTAGGAGGACAGGTAAGTCAAGCTGATTTTTTGCCATATATATTTCACTATCAACATACAAATTTATCATTTTTATCTAGGAAGTGAATTTAACCAGGGAAATGTATGGCACACTGTTTGCACACAACTGCTGCTCACTACCCCAGTGTACAGTTGGTCTGCATCTTCAGAACTGCCAATCTGGAATGTGGGTCTTAAACTAGCTAGTGAAATTACTTCCCCAAATAAGTTCATCAGGTTGCCCCTCACAGTAACCATGTCATTTGAAACACTGATAGTAACTTGTATTCTGAAAATCCTTGTTGGGACTAGGAATGTAGCTCAGTAGTAGAGTGTATGCCTAGCACCTCCAAAAACAAAACAAAACCTTGCTTTGAACCTTTTGCTGTTGACTGAATCATTTTAAGACTCAAGTTTAACCCTCTTGATAATCTTTGTTATAAGAAGCGCTAAACACTTGTTTTAGTGTTCTTACAAACAATTGAATGCAAATACGGTATGATAGGTTACTCACTAAACAAATCCCAGTTTAATTTGTTCACTGAATAGTCATTTTAAACTCAAAGTGGTTTGCACAACACTGTAGGTGACTTGGCTTTAAACTACCCATTGGTTTTAAAACCTAAGTTGTATATGGCTTTGTTACTTAGTTGTTAGAGTATGTATACAAATTTTTTCCTCATCAGAATTTTTTTTTTCTTGGTCTTTTTAAGATGGGGCCTTGCTATACAGTTCAGGTTGGCCTTGAGCTCACTTTGTAGCCCAGGCTGGTCTTGAACTTGCAGTGATTCTCCTGCCTCAGCCTCCATGGGATTACAGGTATGTGCCACCATGGCTGGCTCCTCATCAGAATCTTAATTGTTTTGACTTGATATGGGCACCCCCATGTACTCAGCACTCTATTTCAGTTGTTCTGAATTCCTAAGCAACCCTTTGAGCTGTAACCGACTCCCCTCTCTGCTATTTTTTGAAAGAAATCCAAGGCATCATATTTTATCTATATGTTATCTTTAAGTACTAATATTCGCTCCCCCATTAAGTCTTCGATTCCCTCCCCCAATTTTCTACCTGGGCATAATGGTTCCTGCCCGGAATCCAGCTACTTAGGAGACTGAACCGGAGGATCACTCAATCCCTGGGGTTCCAGACCAGTGGAGGCAATATAGTTCTTTTTCTTAGGTCTTACTCTACAGGTTTCTCCCTCTGGTATTTTTCTTGCCAGTTTTTTTATGAAACAATTTATTGGACCTACAGAAATTGTTGATTATAAGTAGAGAAATTACA
This sequence comes from Dinomys branickii, assembly GCA_004027595.1. NCBI lineage: Eukaryota > Metazoa > Chordata > Mammalia > Rodentia > Dinomyidae > Dinomys > Dinomys branickii. Next base: position 239,554 of record PVLD010000490.1, read on the forward strand.
ATTATTTTTCAGTTTTTACCACTTTTCCTTGACCTGAACTTAGGTAGGGTTTGGAGATATTGGACCTATCTTCCGAATTCGTGTTGATGTTGGAGCACGTAGAACTGTCGCAGGAATGGCTGCACATGTAACGAGGTGATGTAGGTCTGATTTTCAGAACAGCAGGTTTAGTCAGCAGATACCAAGCAGGCAATCGGAGATGAGTTAAGGAAGTGAAAGTTCAGCCGTAAATTAGAATTGCGCCTCAGCACTGGAGCATGGACTGTGCGCGAGGCCCTGGGTTC
>PVLD010000490.1:239937-278713 GCA_004027595.1 Dinomys branickii
GAGCTCAGACTCAGGCTTTCAGGGTTATATTCTTTATTTTGAGAGGGTCTCATTAGTTACCGGGCTGGGTTTGAATTTGCAGTCATCTCCCCTCAGCCCCTCAGCTGGGATTACAGGCATGTACCACTGCACCATGTGAGACTGTTTTCAGACCTTGTGCAATGTCAGTCACAGGCAACCACTGAAGTAAAAAGACGTGTTAGGTCATCAAACATGGTTTTACATTAGCCTTTTCCCACTGAGAAATGACAGTGTGCCTAGATTATAATTTGTCTAAAATTGTAATTTTGACTTTATCAGACTCAGATCTTGGAAAAAACAAAAATCATTGTGATCTTAATTTATGATAAAATCTAGATTAATAATGGGTCTCCGTATTCCATAGTAATATTTCTAGAATCATACAATATGAGCGATATAAGAAATTTACTATAATCCAGATGCTCTTAACCATTTTGAAATTCATGAACCCTTTTGAAGATCTAATGAAAGATACGAAATCTCTCCTTAGCAAATAGAATAAATTCACATGTAGAATTATGACTACAACTTCAAAGAAGTCATGGTACCCGCATCCCATTCCGTAGATGTCTTGGAAATCAATGGGCTACAGATCTAGCCTATTCTAATCTGAATGCTGCTTTTTAAGAAGGTGAAACAGGCTCAGAGAGGTGAACCAAACCTCCAAACTGTAAACCCACTTAGAACCAGAGTCAAGAGCAATCCTGGGCTCCTTGCCTCCCTTAGTAGTTGCTCTTATAAGGAAGATTTCATCTTGGGAATTCGAAGTCTCTTGATAAGGTCTGAATTTAGGTTACATAATGAGTAAATTCTGTTGATTCTTTTAAGTATCTTTTGAAAGATCTACTTTTATATTTCCAGATTTTTGTGATGTTTGCCATCTTCTTAGATAAATGGAGAGTGGGAAATGCAATATTTTGTTGTATTTTTGTTTGCATTATTTTCTATATTATCTGGTAGTAAAGAGTTAATACTCTTCGAAGTCAGAAGACACAGTCTCAAGCCATGTGTTTCAAGAAACAAAATGTAAAATGTATTTTGGTAAATAAAATCACTTAGCATACCTGGGACTTAATGACCTCCCTAACTATTTCGTGTGTGCATTTATATTCTTGGTTCGTAGCGTGCTGACAGCGCGGGGAGAGTGGAGGATGGAGGCCCGCCTCGAAGTGGCAACAGCAGTGCAGCGCGGAAAGAGGCAGCCCTAGCAGTTCTCAGGACGTCAGGAACGTGATGCTATAATCTGACCATTTTACTGTGCAGACATTTGAAGGCCGTTAAGGATTAAGGAAGCCTCAGCAGTGTGGAGGACAGATAAGGTAACCAGGAGAGGACGGAAGGGCAGTCTCAGCGGCCGTGACTGAAGGAGGGACGTGACGGCTGGGAGGACAAGGACTGCGGTGATTAGAGGTGCGTTTAGGGAAACGGCGGACTTGACAGTCAAATGGGGCAAAGGAAAACAGGTGTCAAGGGTCGCTATCAGGTTTCACCAGCTTGAGTGGCCGGACTCGATTTTCAGTATGGTGAAGTGATTGCCATAGGACACTTAGATGAGGATGTCCACAAGTGTGACCCGTTTGCAGCAAAGGCCCAGGCCAGGGCTGGATTCAGGAGTCGTTAGCACGTAAGCAGGAGAGTTAGGGTAGCGCAGAGCCAGAACGGACCCTGAAGACGACCTGCGCTTAAGGTGTGATGGGAGGAAATCAGTGTGGAGGAGGCAGAACAGTTCGTTAGAGGCGCAGAGGAGAACAGGAAGCAAGAGCTAAAGAAGTGCAAGAAAGAGAGACGTATAAAGTGTCGCAATAAGATCAGGGGGAAAGGTGTGCTACCTGCTCTTCAGGCTGTAGAATTAAGCCTTAAGGTGAGTAACTTCAGATAGGGTGAGACCAGAAACCGGATTTTAGCTGATTTGATATTGAGAATGAATGAAAGTCCTGACGAGAGTGGACGGACGGGAAAAGAGACAACAGAGCACTGAAATCCGAGACATGAGGTGGGAGAAAGAAGACGGTAAAGACCTAATATGCCACACTCAAAAATCTGGAAGGGCTTTGAACAGTGCAGTGTATCGGTTGTGTTCATTAACCACCGTCTGCAGTGCAGAAAGTAGTGCTGCTAAATGGCATAACTGTGTTGCTTTTCTCCATGGTGCTCAGCTTCCCAACGCAGGAAGGTGAATAAAGAAGAAGAAGCAAAGAGAAAGTTTGGCACTGAAAAGATCAAGAAAGCACCGCATTTTGCACTCCATGCTTCAGCTGAAACCTTGGCACATTGCTTCCTGCTGTACTAACAGGGCGTCTTGGAGACCATTTGGTATTGACATTGGTTCCTTCCCGTGGGGCCCATTAGTACACCCCACCAGGAACCTGTCCTGGCACCATTCTTCCTTTGGCACAACCTAGATTGATTTTCTGGGGTTGCTGCAAAATTGTTCCAATTTCCCTCCCTTCTCCGATTGGATCCAGAATCTGTCCTTCACACTTGCCCTCCTTCTCGCTTTTCTTAGCATATCCTGCATTAGCTTCCTAAGAATGGGTGCACGGGGCTAAACTCTGAATCACCAGATGTGTTCCTGATAGGTGGGTCTGGGACAGATGAAGTGCCGGGCTCTCCCCTTTTCCTCTGCCACGCAGAACAAAATATGGTTTCAGCAAAGGCTGCCACGCCCTGCTCCCTGCTCTCCCTTTGCCGTCCCTCGCCCTGCCGCAGGTGGACTGAGCTTGCCTCTTGCCTCAGCGTCTGCCCGCAACCCCTGACGTGGCTTTGTGTCCACTCTCTGGGACACCCCAAAAGGAGGTGCAGCTGAGCTGCTGGCCAACTGCCCTAAACCACTCCAGATGCTGCTCCCTTTCACTGAAGAAGGAAGGACCATCCTCACATAGCTACGATCAAGGAGAGAGGGATTTGGGCCTATTTAGTGTCACACCCAATCTCCTTAAGTCCCAGTCAGCTGTAATGAACACAGCCAGCCCTCCCAGAGATCCCCTGGTTTCAGCATCGCCATTTTTTCACAGAGCTACAACTGTCAGTCAAACCGTTTGCCTCACCCTGGCCTCTTGGAATCACAGTGAGGACGGCTATGGATGGTCCAGAGCACCACACCCACGAGAACCACTCACAGGCCTTCACTTGGGCCAATCAGAACATATTTTATATGTTCTTTAGCCTATTAGTCTGGCTTTTAATCTGTATATTTAACAGCTTTATGACTTTTTATAAGATAAATCTTATGCTAGAAAAGTGAAAGGAGGGTGGAGCAAAGGTGGAAGTAAATTGGGAGCTGTTGTGCACGTACCTGCTACCGTGAATGTAATCGTTAGGCACTGCCAGTACACACAAGCAAAAGCAAAGACGATTTCTGCTTTAGTTTATCCTCTGTGACATTTTTTTTTGTTACATTTTGACTCAATTCTTTTGTTTTTCTAACTGAATGTTTTTCAATTTTATATTCTAACTTTACATTTATTTCTACTATATTTTTTCAATTTTTGAATTAGTAATTTTGCAATATATAATGATTACATCCTTTTATTTTTCATTTTAAAGAGAAAAAAACAAAACACAAAGCAATACAAAAATAAGAAAAACTGTGGCCCTGAATCAAGGCCACCAGTTTTCTGTAGCTGTTGGTTTCAAGCAGGAGCCTAAAGTGGTATCTTTCTATAGTCTGTTGGCCATTTCAGAACTTTAGAAATGTAATGGTCAATTCACTAGAAAGTAACAAATAACTAAATAAATTTTACGAGAGGGTAGGCAGCAGAGAGAGAACCTCCCAGAGGAATGCCACTCAGACAAAGGAATATAGGAATATATCAACATGTGAAGGACAGAAGAGAAAGAGCTTGGTGTCCTGAACTCAGGAAGGATCTGAAATGGGAATTGAGGCCCTCGGAAAGACTAAGCAAAACCCCTCCTGGAGGAAAGGATCGGAGATCCCCCTGGCGCAGTCAGGGGGAGAGAAGGAGGCAGTCACTGCTCCAAGCACACCCATGGCCCGCGCCCTTGTTCCAGCATTCACAGCTTCAGCTTCGGAGGCCCACGCTCATGGAAGCCTCCCAACTCGGCCAGAGGAGAGTGGAGTTCCGAGAGCTGGTCCAGGGCTGGAGAGAGGAGGGCGCAGCCAGGAAAGGAGGCAATGGCAGTCGGAAGCAGTTGTCAAACCCAGTGTGAGAATGAGAGGTTGCGACAGACAGCCACTGGGGCAGAGTCCCCACCCTGCGGCAACCTTCCTAATCAGTGCCTGAAGAGAATCAATGCAACTAGTACACAGCCAACCACGCCCGGCTGTGCATTTGCCTCGAGGCAGTGGCCCCCTGCCTCTCTGCTGGGTGAGCAGCAACCGGCAGAGAGCAGCAGGGAACCTCAGTGGTGAGCCGCAGCGGCTCCCAGGGATCCAGCCGAGAAGCGGACGGGGGCTCCAGCACCACAGTGGGAGGGAGATGCAGATGGAGGTGGATCGCATGGCTCCGCACCCTTCTCACTCCAACATCAGGCAGGAAGCATGAGCTGAGTTGCCGGAACTCAGCTCCCACCCTGAACTCTCTCTGGGAGCACCTTGAGTCTCGGCAGCTTGAGCAAGCACCGCCTGTACCTGGCAACAATGGGACGAATCCACGGTCTTCAGGACTCACCCCAAACTATTAATGTGAGCACCAAGAGGGTCTCCTTACAGCTTGCACATATGAACCTTGCATGAACCCATAGCAACAAATTAGATGAAAAACAGCAGACCGGGAGTCTGAAAAACAACAACATACTCTATACAGCAGACCCGAGAAAATCCTCCAATTCTATTCTAGAACTAATCTTTAAACTCAGTTCATACCCTGAACTAACACAGTGAAAATGGGTCAGGGAGATTTCAAGCCCTTATACCAAGCATTGTAAGTTCATCCAATGCCCAGCTGCAAGAGGTGGGGAACAGTAATACTGGAGATCAGGAGGAGGGAGGAGGAGAAGAAAGGGCCACTGGCATCAAGGCAACAGGACAGAGCCGAAAGGGTCACCGAGGGCACCCCAACGGGGGCGCGTGCCCCGCGGCTGCTCCACTGTGGGCCCCACGGCTGCTCAGCTGAGGGCCCCACTGAGGGTGCCCCACAGACTGGACCCAACCCCACCCATAGCACAGAGACAGGGCGGAGCCGGGCAGTCTGCTGTGAGCATATGTGCTTTTCCACCTCTGAGCATGGCAGTTTGTATACACCCATGTATGCTATAGTATAGTCTGAGGTAGCTATATCTCTTCTCAAGGCAAAAGTCCAAGGGTATAGACAAACCCAGGAATACAGTTATTATCACATGGAAGATGACTGATTGAGTGGTAGGGCAATGGAGATGAGGGAGGAGAAAATTGAATGATCAAATGGGCCATCATCTGTGTAACTGAGTAACATGTGAAGGTAACATTATGTAGGACAGCATCCAGAGCTAATTCCCTTCTATGTTCTTTGTAATTTGTATTTCCTCAATCGTTTTTGTATTAACAGAAGTGAAGATAACTTTATGTTATGCAGCATCCAGTAGTGATTCCCTACTATCTTCTCTATAATTTGGTATTTCCTTTAATGTTTGTGTGTTAACTAGTGTAAAGATGACATTATGTAATACAGCATCCAGTGCTAATTCCCTGCTATGTTCTGTATAACTTTGTATTTTCGATATTGTTTATGGCTTGTTCTGGTTCATATGTCTCCATTCTTTTGTCTTTAAAATAAAAAAAAATAAGAAAAACTGCGTGATTTTCAAAACAAGATGATAGAAATTAACAATGGTCGTCATACTACATATTATCTTCAACAAAGTTGCTCAGATTGCCAGATGTAAGAATGCAAGATTGATTGAACAATTAAAGACAATCACAAGTAATAAAAAAAATTAGAGATTGTATGGAGCTTTGAGTGAGCCGCCACTGCACCTCCCTGACCAGTGTGTGAGGCAGGCGGAAACCTGGACACCTTCTGGGGCCTCAGTGGTTACATGCCACACCCACAGTGTGTCTGCGGGGGCGGGGCTGAACCCTGGACTTCTCCAGGAACCCTGGTGAGCCATTGCTGTGCCTCCGTGAGCAGCGTACAAGGCAGGTGGAACCACGGGTGCCCTCTGGGGTCTGGCTGCTTGCCACACTCAGTGTCTGCAGGGGCTGGGCTCATCCTCAGACATTCAGAAGCCCTGGTGAGCCACCGCTGTGCCTCCCTGAGCAGCGTAAGAGTCAGGCAGAGCCCTGGGCCCTCTCTGAGGCCACAGAGGCCACTCACCACACCCCTACTGTGTCTGCTGGGCTGGGCCCAGACATCTCTAGGAACCCTGGGGAGCCACTCCGGGGGCTTCCCCACTAGTGTGTGAGGCATGTGGAGCCCTGGACAACTTCTGGAGCTTCACTGGCCACTCCCAGAACAACACACACGCCCCTGGAGGCCCAGCCAAAACCTAGACAGAGTTGGCGGCCTTGGGGAATCCACACTCACCCCTCCCCTGCCAGTGTAGGAAGCAAGCTCTGTCCTGAGGAACATCTGAAGCCTCAGTAATCATGATCTGCATGCCCTCTACTCTTGTGGAAGCTGGGCCAAACGCCAGACAGGTTCAGAAACCCCAGTGAGCTTCCACCACACCTCCCACACATGCCTGGGAGCCAACTGAATGCAAGAAACTTTGGGAGCATCTGGGACCTCACCTTGCCACCACTCACCAGCACAGGAGTTGCACTGAGCACTGGGGATCTTCAGACACTTGCCCTGCCGCCCACACACAATTGGAGAGTGAGGCTGTGCTCCAGGGAACCTCTGGATTTTCAAAAATGACAAAACAAAGGAGCAAAATGCAATCCCAGACCTCCATACCAACCAGAACAAGTCCAGGACACATCAACACAGAAGAGCCTGGAAGTCATACACCTGAAATTTCTGAAGTGACAGCAACTGAAGTAAAGAAACAACTCCATCAAGCCATAGAAGACATCAGGTTAAAAATAATGTCTCAGGTAAAAAAAGAAATGACAACAATAATGAAAGAATTGTTCAGCATATCCAAAGATGACATTGATAAGAAAATAGGAGAGCATAGACAACTCATGGAAACATTGAGTGAACAATATAGAAAATAACTAGAATGTATGAACAGATTCAGATATCCAGGAAATTAAAAATTCCATCAAAAGCTGGCAAAACCTCCTGCCAAAGCTGAAGATAGACTTTCAGACCTTGAAGATAGCATTGCCACTAAGGAACATGAAAGGAGGGATCTCTTAAAAACAACAAGGAACCAGGAAATAACAATTCAACAACTGCAAGATGAAGCAAAGAACAACAATGTCAGATTAATAGGTACCAATGAAAGAGCAGGTGCCAAACACAAATGACATAAAAGACTATTTGCAGAAATAATAGCAGAAAATTTCCCAAGCAGGGAAAAAGAATAAGACATACAGAAAAGTGAAGCATATAGAACTTCAGTTAACCATAACCAAAATAAATCTATACCCAGAAAGTTAGTGATCAAGATCTCAGAAATTCAACAAAAGATCAGAATATTAAAAGCTGTTAGAGAAAAGAAACAGATCACGTATAAGGGAAATTGCCATCAGAATCATGACAGATTTCTCAACACAAACCATCAAGTCAAGAAGAGTTTGGAGGACTTCCGGTAAGGTGGTGACCAGGTAAGCAGCATAGAAAGATCCCTCTGGAGGATTGCCAATGAGACACTGAAATACAGCAATAGAAGAAAGACAAGAAGGAGAGACATGGGTGCCCTGGTGCCCCATACGCAGGAAAGATCTGAAAGGGAAATAGAAACCCTCAGAAAGAGCAAACAAGACCTCTCCAGGAGAAAAAGCTCGGCGACTGCCATGGCGCAGTCAGAGAAAGAGAAGTCGGAAAAGGAAGGAGTCACCGTTCTGCACAAACCCCAAGCCTGCTCTCTCATTACAGCACTCACAGCATCAGCCTCAGAGGCCCTTGCTCACGGAAACATTCCGAATCGGCTAGAGGTAAGCAAATTCCTGAGTAGACAGCGTGGCCTCAGCCTCCTCCACCAGCCACTTGAGCCATGCCACACTCAGACCAGTCCCTGCCCTGAACCACCCTATACACCTCGCTTGCAGCGGCTGCCCTCTCCTCACCCTCCACTCGGTCCCTCAGTGCATCCATCTGCCCAGCAGCTCCGCGACACCTCCCACTTTGAACTCGAGTCCACGCCGCTTTCGCCACTGCTGCCGGGATCTGGAGCCCTGCACCATGCAACAGGCCTCGGGCAATGAGCACTGCAGCTCTCCGGGCACTGTGGTCCTGCCGCTGCCGGGGGCATGCTCCCTCAGCCACTGCCCGCAGCACAGCCCTCTGAGTTCTCTGGCGCAGGAACCAGAGGAGGAGCGGCAGCCACAGATCAGTGAGAGCAGCCAGTTCAGCAACGGGCCGGAGGACCGAGGCTTGGTAGAAAGCAGCACCAGGCTGAAGCCTCACAAAGCCCAGAACTACAGAAAGAAGGCGTTGTGGGTGTCTTGGTTCTCCATGATCATCACATTGGCCCTTGCCATGGCCAGAGGTGAGCAAAGTCCTGAGTGCTGGTCCAGAATGGGAGAAGAGAAAGTGCAGGCCAGAAGGGAAACAGTGGCAGTCAGAAGGAATGGTGGAATCCAGTGTGAGGATGGGAGGTTATAAAGGCCATTGAAGCAGAATCCCCACTCTACAGAAATCTTTCTAATCAGTGCCCTGAGGCAGGCCAGAGTCCAGGCACTCCACCCCACCACCTCCAGCCCCACTTGGCCCCTGGGGCATGCCAGGCACTCCGCCCAGCCCCCAGAGCTCCACTCGCCCCCCGGGGTGTGCCAGGTTTGCTGCCCAGCCCCCAGGGCATGCCAGGCCCCCGCCCTGACCCCAGAACTCTGCCCGGCCCCTGGGGCATGCCAGGCACTCCACCTGGCCACTGGGGTGTGCCAGGTAGTTTGCCTGGCCCCCAGGAAGGTCCTGAAGACTTGCCTGAGCCTATAGACGCGATCTCGCTGATAGAGTCTGGTGGTTCACTGTGTAACCCCGCATTCCCGACTGGACACTCAACGGCTGTGAGGGCTTGCCAAAGGGTGCTTCTCCACTTCCTGTCATAGTAATTTGTGTACACCCACGTATTATACAGCATATTTGGAAGCAGCCAAGTCTCTTCCCAAAGTAAGAGCATGAGGGAGTAAATAAACCAAAAGTGCAGTTATTACCAGTGGGAAGACCACTGTCAGAGTGGTAGAATAATCGTGGTGAAGTGGAGAAAATTGATTAATTGAACGAGCCATCATCTATATAACTGAGTAATAAAGGCGAAGATAACATTATGTAATACAACATCCCGTGGTAACCCCCTACTATTTTCTCTGTAATCTGGTATTTTCTTTATTGTTTTTGTGTTAACAAATGCAAAGACAACACTATGTAATACAGCATCCAGTGATGGTTCCCTATTGTCTCCTCTGTAATTTGTATATCCTTTATTGATTTTGGTATAACAAATATGAAGATAACTATGTTATACAGCATCCAGTGCCAATTCCCTACTATCTTCTTTATAATTTGATATTTTCTGTATTACTTCTGTGTTTTTCTGGGTTCTTTTGTCTTAAAAAAATTAAAACAGAGATAGCAGAACTTGATAAAAAAAAAAGAGTTTGAAGTATTTCAGGTCCTGAAAGAAAACAACTTCCAATCCAGATTGATGTACCCTGCAAAACTATCCTTCAACTGTAATGGAGAAATAAAATATTTTACGAAAAAGAACAACTGATGAAATTCATGAGTGCCAAACCAATCCTACAAAGAGTACTAAAAGATACTCTAGAAAGAGATAAAACAGACCACAACTTCAACAACAACACAAAGGAACCACCAAGCAGAGCAAGCAATTAAACAGAGGGGGAAAAAAGGATCTATCAGCAAGAAAATGACATGACAAAGATAAGCCAGTACATATCAGTTTAACTATCAATCACCAATGCACCAACCAAATGAAGCAGGGTAGCAGAGTGGAACAATAAACAAAATTGAACTCTATGCTGGTTACAAGAAACACCTTTAACTCAGAAGGAAATTCATAGACTGAAAATTAAGGATGGAAAATGACACTCCATGCAACAAGAACCCAGGAAAAAGTGGATGTAACTATTCTGTTCCCAGACAACATGAACTTCAAACCAAGGGCAGTCAAAAGAGATAAGGTCACTACATACTTGTGAGGGGAAAACTTCAAGTGGATGAGATAACAGTTATAAACATCTATGCACCAAATACAGGAGCACCCAACTATATACAACAAATTTTAACAGACATGATAAATGGAATAAGCAGCAACACAGTCATAACAGAGGACTTTAGTACACCATTGTCACAAAGATAGATCAACTAGAGAAAAAATCAGCAAAAAATAACAGAACTTAAACTTGTGAACATAGGGATTTAGTAGACCTTTAGAGAGTGTTCCATCCAACAGCATCAGAATACATGTTCTTCTCTGCTGCAAACTTGACATTCTCTGAAATAGACCATATGCTAGTACATAGAACATGTGTAAGTAAATGCAAAGGAATTGAAATTATCCCATGTATACTATTGGACCATAGTGCAATGAAATTGGAAATTAATGAAAAAGAAAACTCAAAAACTCCATAAACAGTTGAAAATTAAATAACATCCTCCTGAACAACCAATGGGTCACAGATGAAATCAAGGTAGAAATTAAACACTATTTACAATCAAACGAAAATGTAGATACAACTTACAGGAACCCGTGGGATGCAATGAAAGCAGTCCTCAGAGGGAAATTTATAGCAGTGAAATACAACATCAGGAAACCAGAATAAGCACAAATAAAAAATCTTATGCTGCACTTCAAGCTTCTAGAAAAAGAAGAGCAAGTCAAACCCAAAGCTCAAAGAAGACAGGAAATTATAAAGCTCACAGCACAAATTAACGCAAGAGAAACAAAAAAATGCAAAGATTAAAGAATCAAAGAGTTGGTTCTTTGAAAGATAAAATAAAATAGGTAAACCCTTAGCCAACTTTATCAAAAAAAAAAAAAAAAGGAAAGAAAAAACTGAAATACGTACAATAAGGGATGAAACCACTATAGATCCTGAAGAAATTCAGAAGATGATCAATACCTATTCTGAAAATCTTTACTCTCATAAGATGGAAAACACAAAGGAAATGACAGATTTCTGGTAGAAACTGAGACCCCACACGGAACCAGACCAGACCTTCTGACACGAGAGAAGTCTTTATTGGGGGGGGGGGGGACAGAGTATCAGACTACCTAGCGGACCAAGGTAGCCCTGAGCTGAGGAAAGCGTGGGTCTTTAAGTTCTTTTCTCTGGCAGGGTTGGGGTGGGGTAAGGGGATGTCCCTGGGCTGGAACAGCCCGATCCCTGAGCAACCTGGAGGGCGTCCAGGCCAGAAGCCTGAATGGCAGGAGATGCCCATGTCAGAACGACCGGAGCAGGTGAACTGCCAGAGCGAATGAGGATGGGGAGAGCTTTTGTGGCCGAGGGGAACTGAAGTGGAACAGGTAAGGGAAGGAGAGCAATATTGAGAGTTAAAGTTTTCCCACGAGGGGGGTGAGGCTGGCTGCCTTGTGACTTATCAATTTCTAGATACATATGAATTATCAAAGCTGAACAAAGAAGATACAAAAATCCTGAATAACTCAATATCAGCGAGTGAGATTGAGAATGAAATAAAAAAAACTTTCCAATGAAGAAAACCCCAGGTCCTAATGTATTCATAGCTGAATTCTATAAGAAATTTAGAGATTTAACACCAACTCTTCTCAAATTCTTTAATGAAATTGAAAGGGAAGGAATTCTCCCCAACTTATTCCCTGAGGCAAATACTGTCCTGATACCAAAACCAAAGAAAGACCCAACCAAAAAAGGGAACTACAGGCCAGTTTCCTTAATGAATAAATATGCAAATATTCTCAATAAAATACTATATCAATCAGAATGCAACAAATCATCAAGAAGATTATACATCATGACCAAGTGGGATTCATCCCAGGAATGCAGGAATGGTTCAATATATGCAAATCAATTAATGTAATACACCATGTCAATAGAACCAAAGACAGGGCTGGGGATATAGCTCAGTGGAATAAGCACTTGCCTAGCAAGCGCAGGGTCCTGAGTTCGATCCCCAGTACCGCAAAAAAAAAAAAAAAAAAAAAGAACCAAAGACAAAAAATCACATGTTCATCTCCAATGCAGAAAAAACCTTTGACAAATTCCAATACTCATTCATGATAAAAACCCTACAGAAAACAGAAATACATGACTTTTACCTCAAACTAATCAAAGCCATCTATGATAAACTGACAGCTAGTATCATATTAAATGGTATAAAATTTAAACTTTTCACTAAATCAGGAACAAGACAAGGATGTCCACTGTCACCACTCTTATTCAATATAGTGCTGGAAATATTAGCTAGAGCAATTAGACAAGAGAGAGAAATAAAAGGAATCAGGATAGGAAAGAAAGAAGTCAAATTATCATTATTCCCAGATGACATGACACTCTACATAGAAGACCCCAAAACCTCCACCAAAAGATTCCTAGAATTAATCAACAAATTCAGTAGCATAGCTAGATACAAAGTTGACACTCAAAAGTCAATAACATTCCGGTACACAAGCAACAAAAAGAGTGAGAGAGAAATTAGGGCAACCACACCTTTCACAACATCTAAAAAGATGAAATACTTAGGAATCAATCTAACAAAAGAAGTAAAAGATCTATACAGTGAAAATTATATTGCTCTGAAAAAACAGATCGAAGAAGATATCAGAAAATGGAAAGATATTCCTTGCTTATGGATAGAAAGAACCAACATTGTGAAAACGGCCATATTCCCAAAATTGTTCTACACATTCAATGAAATCCCAATTAAAATACCAATATACCTCACAGATCTAGAGAAAACATTCCTAAAGTTCATCTGGAACCAGAAGAGACCCAGAATAGCAAAAGCAATCTGGGGAAATGTAGAAAAGGCAAGAGGCATCACAATTCCTGACTTGAAATTATGCTACAAAGCTACTGTGATGAAATCAGCATGGTATTGGCAAAGACAGTCCTGAACATCAATACAGCAGATTAGAAGATACAGCCACAACTACAAACACACTCAGCCACCTTATTTTTGACAAAGGGGCCAAATGTGTTCATTAGAAGAAAGATAGCCTCTTTAAGAAATGGTGCTGGAAAAACTGGCTTTCCACATGCTGAAGACTAAAACTAGACTCATGTCTTTCAACATGCACTAAAGTTAAAATGGGTCAAAGATCTAAATATTAAAATAGAAACACTAAATTTATTGGAAGAGAAAGTAGGTAAAAATTTTGAAGACATAGGGGTAGGCAGAGAGTTCATGAACCAAAACCAAACTGCATGGGAAATACTTCAGAGAATCAACCAGTGGGATTTTATCCTACTGAACAGTTTTTGCACATCTCAAGAAATCTCCAGTGGAGTAAAAAGAGGACCCACGAATTGGGAAAAAATTTTATCCAACTGCCCCTCCGATGTTGGACTTCTATGTAGGACATACAAAGAATTAAAAAAAATTAGGTCCCACAAATTCAAAGACCCAACCCAAAATGGGCACCTGAAAAAAAGTGGGCATCTGAGATGAATACACACTTCTCAAATTAAGAAATACTAATGGCGAGTAAATACATGAAAAAATGTTCAACTTCATTAGTCATTCAAGAAATGCAAATTAAAAAAACACTAAGATTTCATCTCATCCCAGAAAGGATGACTATCATCAAGAAATCAATCAGTAACAAATGCTAGAGAGGCTGTGGGGAGAAAGGAACCCTACTTCACTGCTGGTGGGAGTGTAGATTGGTGAAACCACTGTGGAAATCAATTTGGAGATTCCTCACAAAACTAGGATTGGAAGTCCCATTTAACCCAGCTATTCCCCTTCTGGGTACTTTCCCAGAAGAATTAAAGACATCACACCACAGCAATGTATGTGCACCCATGTTTATAGCAGCACAATTTGTTATAGCTAAATCTTGGGAAATGCACATCCACTGAGGAATGGATAAAAAAAAGTGCTATTTTTATACAAAGGAGTATTGCTCAGCCATAAAAAGATAGACTTGAAGCTTTTGTAGGTAAATGGATTCAACTAGCGACCATACTCATCAGTGAAATAAATCAGACCCACATGTGTAAACATCATATTGTCTCCCTGGTGTAGGAACCTGAAAGAATAAGTAAAACTCAAAACATACAATAGATGATAGGAAAGGGAAAGAAATTGCTCAAAGGAAGGAATGACTGGGACAAGGGAGAGAAGAAAAAAGAAAGAAGGCAGGCAAAATATAAACACACACACACACATATATTTATATATACGTGAATAGCTGCAGTAACTGTATTGCTGTTGTCCGATGGCACATTGAAAGGAACAGTTAATGCTTAAAATTTTTTATGTTCTGACCCATTTTGCATGCTTATATCTGGTAATCTGAGCAACTGATTTGAAGGTAACAATATGCAATGGAATTACCACGATGAGTTCCTACCATCTTGTCTAGTGAAACTCTGTATTATCTCTGTTTTATCTAATAATTACTTTATTAGTCTCTTTAATGGTTTGAACAATCTTCCATTCTTACATCTGGTAATCTGAGCAACGTAGTTGAAGGTAACGCTATGTAATATAACAACCACTGTTAATTCGTATTATTTTCTCTTCAAACACTGTATCACTTTAAATGTTCTTGCTTTGGTTTGTTTATGTTTGCGATGCTGGTATGCTGCTATTCTTATTTTTTTTCTCATTTACTATTCTCTTTAAAATAGAATTAAAAATAAATTATATGGAGCTTCATTAAACAAGGTGGCAGGAATTCATCAGTGGTTATTATATTGCATATTATTGTCTTCACATTAGTGGCTCCAATTACCAGATATAAGCATGCAAAATTGGTCAAAAGAAAAAAAGTTTAAGCATTAACTGTTCCTTTCAATAAACCAACAGACACCAGCAATACACTTATCTCAGCTATCCTTATATATTTTTTTATTTTTTTAATTTTAAAAAGAAAATATAAAAAACTAACAAAAACAAAGGCTTAAGCAAAACAACATAAACCAATGCAAATGATACAGAATGTCAAAAACAAGGTGATAGGAAATTAATAATGGTTGTTATAGTATATATTGTTATCTCAAAGTAGTTACTCAGAGAACCAAATATAGCATGTAAGACTGATCAAACAATTACACATCAGTTCCTTTCAACAAACCAATACAAATTAGTAGGACAATTATCTCAGCCTTCTTGTGTATATAAATATACCTACTTTTTCCCTTCCCTCCTTTTCTTCTCTTTTCCGTCATCCCAGTTGCTCTTTGCTATTTGAGCAGTTTCTTTACCTTTCACAATATTTATTGTACTTTTCAGATTTTACTTACTCTTTCAGGTTCTTATACTTTACACATTCAGTATAATAAGGCAGTATGATGTTTACACATGTGAGTCTGATTTATTTCACCTATGAGCATGGTCTCAAATTGCATCCACTGATCTATAAAAGCCTCTTTTATTTTTATTTATAGCTGAGTAATGCTCCATTGTATAAAAGCATAATATCTTTTTTTATTCATTTCTCAGTGGATGGGCATTTGGATTGTTTCCAAGATTTAGCTATTATGAATTGTGCTGCTATGAACATGGGTGCACTTATATAGCTGTGGTATGATGTTTTTAGTTCTTCTGGAGAAATACCCAGAATAGCTGGGTTGAATGTGACCTGTAATCCTAGTTTACTGAGGAATCTCCAGACTGATTTCCACAGTGATTTCACCAGTCTACACTCCCATCAACAGTGGAGAAGGGTACCTTTTTCTCCACAGCACCCCCAGAATTTGTTATTGATTGATTTCTTTATGAGAGCCATTCTTTCTGTGGTGAGATGGAATCTCAGTGCTTTTTAATTTGCATTACTCAAATGACTAATGATGTTGAACATTTTTCATGTATTTACTTTCCATTTGTGTTTGTTTATCAGAGAAGTATTCATCTCATATGCCCATTTTTGTACTGAGTCTTTGAAATTTGGGGGCCCAATTTTTAAAATTCTTTATATATATATATATATATATATATTTTTTTTTTTTTTTTTTTTTTTTTTGCAGTACTGGGGATCGAACTCAGGACCCTGCGCTTGCTAGGCAAGCGCTTATTCCACTGAGCTATATCCCCAGCCCTCTTTATATATTCTAGACAGTAGCCCTGTGTCTGTGCGACAGTTGGCTAAAATTTTTTCCCATTTCATGGGTTTTCTCTTTACTCTGTTGGTGATTTCTTCTGATGTGAAAAAACTTTTCAATAAGATGATATCTCAGTGGTTGATTCTTTGAAGTATTTGCCATGCAATGTGGTTTTTGTTCGTGAACTCCCTATTCACCCGTGTCTTCAGGATGTCCACCTACTTTCTCTTCCAGTAGATCTAGTGTTTCTGTTTTAATATTTAGATCTTTAAGCTATTTTGACTTTATTTTGGTGCATGGTGATAGGTATGGGTCTAGTGTTAGTCTTTGGCATGTGGAAAGCCAGGTTTTCCAGCACCATTTATTAAAGAGGCTGTCTTCCTTCTAGTGAACACATTTGGTCCCTTGGTCAAAGATAAAGTGCCTAAGTGTGTTAGTTGTGGCTACATCATCTAGTCTGTTCCATTGATGTTCAGGTCTGTTTTTGTGCCAGTACCATGCTGATTTTATCACAGTAGCTTTGTAGTATAATTTGAAGTCAGGGATTGTGATACCTCCTGCCTTGCCTTTGTTGCCCAGAATTGCTTTTGCTATTCTGGGTCTCTTTTGGTTCCAGATGAATTTTTGGAATGTTTTCTCTAGATCTGAGGTATACCGATGGTATTTTAATCAGGACTGCATTGCATCCATATAACAATTTTGGGAGTATGGCCATTTTCACAATGTTGGTTCTTTCTATCCATGAGCAAGGAACATCTTTCCATTTTTTGAAATCCTCTTCGATCTCTTTTTTTCAGAGTATTGTAATTTTCACTGTATAGATCTTGTACTTCTTTTGTTAGATTGATTCCTAAGTATTTCAACTTTTTGGATGCTATTGTGAAAGATATGATTTCCTTAACTTCTCTCTCAGTGTGTTTGTCATTTGTGTATTGGAATACTATCGATTTTTGAGTGTTGACTTTGTATCCAGCTCTACTCCTGAATTTGTTGATTAATTCTAGGGGGTCTTTCGGTGGATTTTTTAGTGTCTTGTATATAGAATATTGTGTCATCTGCAAATAATGATAATTTCACTTATTCCTTTCTTATTCTTGTTCCATTTATGTGTCTCTCTTGTCTAATTCCTCTGGCTAATGTTCCCAGAACTATGTTGAATAGGAGTGGTGACAGTGGACATCCTTGTGTTTTTCTTGATTTTGAAGTTAAGGCTTTCATTTTTTGGCCATTTAGTATGATATTGGCTGTTGGGTTGTAATAGATGGCTTTTAGTAGGTTGAAGCGAAGTTCATCTATTCAATTTTCTATAGGGATTTTATCATAAATAAGTGTTGGACTTTATCAAAAGCTTTTCCTGTGTCTATTGGAATGATCATGTGATTCTTATCTTTGGCTCTGTTGATACGATGTATTACACTAATTTATTTGCATATATTGAACCATCCATGCATTCATGGGATGAATCCCACTTAGTCATAGTGTATTATTTTCTTGATGATTTGCTGCATTCTTTTAGATAGTTTTTTATTGAGAATTTTTGCATCTATGTTGACTATGGAGATTGGCCTATAGTTAGTTATCTTTTTTGTTTGGGTCTTTCTCTGATCTTGGTGTCAGGGTAATACTTGACTCCAGGAATGAGTTGGGGAAAATTTCTTTCCTTTCTATTTCATTTTTGTTTTTTGTTTGTTTGTTTGTTTTTGTTTTTGTTTTGAGACAAGGTCTCACTATGCAGTTCAGGCTGGACTTGAGCTCACTTTATAGCCCAGGCTGATCTCGAACTCTCAATGATCATCCTGCCTGAACTCCTCCTGAGTTCTGGGATTATAGGCATGTGCCACCATACCCAGCTCCTTTCTATTTCATTAAAGTTTGAGAAGAATTGGCATTAAGTCTTCTCTAAATTTCTTGTAGAATTCAGCTGCACATCCATCAGGACCCAGACTTTTCTTTGTTGGTTTTTATTACATGTTCAGTTTTGTTGTGTGATATTGGGTTATTCAGGAATTTTATATTTGCTTGATTCAGTTTTGGCAATTTTTATCTAGGAATTAGTCTATTTCTTGTGTTTTCCATCCTATGAGAGTAACGATGTTTGAAGTAGGTATTGATGCTATGAATTTCTACAGGATCTGTAGTGATTTCACCCTTTTCATTCTTTATTCCACGTATTTGAATTTTTTTTCATTTTTTTGATAAGCTTGGCTAAGGATTTATCACTTTTATTTATTTTTTCAAAAAAACAATGCTTTGATTCATTAAGTTTTTGTTTGTTCTCTTAGTCTCCATTGCATTAATTTGTGCTCTGATCTTTATAATTTCCTGCCTGCTTTGGGCTTTGGGTTTTACTTGCTTTTTTTCCCTAGAAGCCTGAGGTGCAGCATAAGGTTGTTGATTTGTGCTCATTCTGTTTTCCTCCGGTGGGAATTCACTGCTGTAAATCCCCATCTGAGGACAGCTTTCATTGTGGTAGTTTGTATCTGCATTTTCATTTGATTGTAAATATTATTTAATTTTTTCTTTAATTTCTTCTGTGACCCATTGGTTTTTCAGGAGGATGTTATTTAATTTCCATGTGTTTATGGAATTTTTGCAATTTCTTTTGTCATTAATTTCCAATTTCATTACACTGTGGTCCAATAATATGCATGGGATTATTTCAATTCTTTTGTGTTTACTTAAGCATGTTCTATGTGCTGGTATATGGTCTATTTTAGAGAACGTCCCATGTGCAGCTAAGAAGAATGTGTATTCCAATGTTGTTGGCTGGAATACTTTGTAAATGTCTGCTAAGTCCCTTTGTTCACACATTTGGTTTAGTTCTGTTATTTCTTTGCTGATTTTTTGTCTGGTTGATCTGTCCCTTTGTGACAATTGGGTGTTAAAATTCCTTGTTACAATTGTGTTCTTACTGGATTTTTCACGCTTGTCAAAATTTGCCTTATACTAACATGGTTCTACTATTGTATTATATCACTTAATGCTAAGAAATAATTGATAACGGGTTATTCCATCAATCTTGTATGTCTGTATGTGTTATCCTGAACACACACTTCGAAGATATCAATATGCAAAGCAGCAACTATTGTTGTTGGTTTTTTTTTTGTCTTTGGTTTTTTGTTTTTTGTGTTTTTTCTGTTGTTGAGATGATTAATTGTCTGACCAATTTTGCATGTCTGTATCTGTGTTCATGTATATACACTTCAAAGATATCAATAGGTAAAGCAACAACCATTGTTGAGTCCATGTCACCTTGTCTGTAAATCAGTTTTGATTGTACTATTTCTTATGCTAATTTGTGTCTGTTAATATGTTTTTGTGCTTTTATTTAAAAAGAATTTGCCTTATATAGTTAGGTGCTCCTACACTTGGTGCATATGTATTTATGATTGTTATCTCTTCCTCTTGCAGTTTTCCCCTAACAAGAATGTAGTGACCTTCTTTATCTCTTTTGATGATTTTTGGTTTGCAATTTACATTGTTTGCAACAGAATAGCTACTCCTGCTTTTTCCTGGGTTCCTGTTGCATGGAGTATTGTTTTCCATCATTTGACTTTCAGTCTATGATTTTGCTTTTGAGTGAAATGTGTTTCTTGTACACAGCATATTGTTGGATTTTGCTTCTTGATCCACTCTGCCAATATTTCTTTTGATTGGTGAATTGAGGCCATTTACATTAATGGTTATTACTGATATGTGTTGACTTAGCTTTGTCATGTTATATTGCCATTCTTGGTTCTGTACTTACCTCTTGGTTTAATTGATTACCATTCTTTGTGGGGTTTTTTTATTGTTGGTTTTGAAACTGTGATCATTTTTGTCTCTTTGTAAAATATCTTTCCACAGTCTTTGTAGGGTTGGTTTGGTGATCATGGATTTCTTCAGTTGATCTTTATCTTGGAAGTATCTTATTTCTCCATCAGTTTTGAAAGATAGTTTTGCAGGATACATCAATCTGGGTTGGAAGTTGTTTTTTTTCAGGACCTGAAATACTTCACTACAAGCTCTTCTTGACTTGGTGATTTGTGTTGAGAAGTCTGTTGTGATTCTGATGGGCTTTCCTTCATAGGTGATCTATTTCTTTTCCTTAACAGTTTTTAACATGCTGTTCTTTTGCTGAATTTCTGGGATCTTCATTATTATGTGTCTTGGTATAGATTTATGGCTAATTGGATTTGTAAATGCCTCACTTACTTGTATGTCAGATTCTTCTCCCATGCTTGGGAAATTTTCTGCTATTACTTATGCAAATAGTCTTTTTACGTCATTCATGCTGCCTTTTGCTCTTTGGCTGACACCTGTGAGTCTTACATTGTTCTTCATTACCTCATCTTGCAGCTGTGGAACTGTTATTTGCAAGTTCCTTGTTATTTTAAAGAGATCTTTGCTTTCATGATCATTAGCTACATTGCTGGCTTCAAGATCTGAAAGTTTACCTTCCATTTTGTTCACACCATTTTGCCAGCTTTCAACGGAATTTTAAATTTCTTTGATGTCTCTTTGAATCTGTTTCATGTATTCTAATTCTTTCCTCTACTGTTCATTCAAGGTTTCCATCATTTTTCTGTGTTCCTCTATTATTTTTATCTGTGTCTTCCTGTGAAATGCTGAGCAATTCTTTCACTATGGTTGTCATTTCTTTTTTTTACCTGAGTGATTATTTCTGACTGATTTCCTCTGTAGCCTGATATAGTTGGTTCTTTACTTCAGATGCTATCGTTTCAGAAATTTCAGCTGTGTGACTTCCATTTTCTTCCATGTTGATGTTTCCTGGACTTGTTCAGGGTGAGACAGAGGGCTGAGATTTCATTTTGCTCCTTCTGTTTGTCATTTCCAAATCTCCTTAGGTTTCCCAGGATTCGGGGTTGTTCCTGAGTCTTCCCAGTTCAAGAGTCCCCTTCCTGCAATGGCAGCAAGAGCCACAGCCAGAGGTAACAGGGTCCCAGTCAGCCTATATGGCTTCCCAGGTGCATGGGACCTTACCAAGGTGGCAGTGGGGGCTGGAGCCAGAGGTCCTGGGGTCCCAGAGAGCTCACTGCAGCTTGCTGGGTCCCAACGACCTTCCCACAGTGGCAGTGAGGGAAATAATTACTTTTATTGTGGGGAGTTCGCACATGTACATAACACATCATACTTACGATTTCCTTCCCCTAACCCCATCTCTTCATCCCCTTCCATTTTACAAAAGTTCTATCTCCCAGCTTCCCAGTTGCCTTTTATTTTGCTCTTTAAATTATACATACTTTGGATTTCTCATATAAGAGAAACCATTCAATATTTAAGTTTGTACCATAACAGTCTCAAAGCGTATTCATTTTCTCACAAAGTACTCATTTATTTTTCTTTATGGCATGGTAATACTCCACTGTGTATAAATACATTTTCTTTGTCCATTTACCTGGTGGACAAATAGGCTGCTTCCTCTTTTCTCTTTCATTGATCCTCACGTCTTTTAAGGCCAGAACCATGCTGTTTTTATCACTGTAGCTTTGCAATAATGGAAAATCCAGGACTGTGACGTCTCCTACTTTGCTCTTGCTCCCATTTTGCTTTTCTTTATGACTCCAAATGAACTTTAGGAGTTTTCTCTGGTTCTGTGAGGAATACTGTTGGTATTTGGACTGGGATTGCATTAAATCTATATATCAGTTTTGGGAGTAGGGTCGTTTTGATAGCATTGGTTGTCTATCCAAGAAGAGGAATTATCTGCATTTTATGATGTCCTTTTTATTCTCCTTTTTCAAAGTTCTGTAATTCTCATTCTAGAATTTTTTCACTTCCTTGCTTAGGTTAACTCCTATTTAATTTTTTTCTCAATTTTGTAAATGGGACTGATTTTCTGCTAATTAAATATTATTGTACAGAAATGCTATAATTTTTTAAAGTTTGAATCCTGCTATGCTGCTAATTTGGTTATTAATTGTAGAAATCTTGTAGTGGAACTTTTGGAATTCTATGTAAAGGGTCATGTCGTCTGCAAATAATGATAATTTGACTTCTTCCACTCCTGTATATATCCTTTTTATTGCCTGATTGCTCTGGCTAATGTTTTAAATCCCATATTGCCCAGGATGGACATCCTTATGTTCCCGATTTTAGAGGGAAAGGATCAGTTTTTCCCCGAGTAGTACGTGTGCTGCCAAAGCAAGCACAGCTTTTTCCCATTATATACAATGTTAGTAGTATATTTGTCACAACTGGCTTTATCAGATTGAGTTAAGGTCCTATTTTCTTTAAGCTTTTCTTATCATGAATATATTTTGGATTTTGTCAAAGGCTTTTTCTGCTTATTGGGATGACCATGTTTTTGTCCTTGCTTGTGTTGATGTGTTGCATTACATTTTTTTATTTCTGTATGTTGAACCATCCTTGCATTGCTAGGAAGAAGCCAATTTGGTGTTTGTGATAATTTGTTGCATTGTTTGCCAGTATCTTTTTGGGAATTTTTGCATCTACGTTCTTTGAAGAGATTAATGTGTAGTTCTATTTGGTTGGATCCTTGTCTGGTTTTGGAATTAGAGTAATGCTAGCTTCCAGGTAAGGTTTTGGGAGAACGCCTTACCTTTCTATTTCAGTAAAGTTTGAGGAGTACAGTGGAACCTTGGTTCCAAACGCTTTTGTTTGAGCACAGTTTGGTTCACAAATAGAAGCATTTGGTAAAATTCTTTGTTTGTGAACTCTGCACTGGTTGATGAATGTGACCATGGCCTTTCCTGCATAAGCACCACTGTGGCAATAATCTCCAGAATCAAGGGGCAGGTTAAGCTCATGAACTGAGCTGCCACTGTTTGGGCATTAGAGCTTCCCTGAAGTTCTACTAGAATTCAGCAGTGAATTCACTGTGGTTTCTTAGTTGGTAGTATTTTTTATTACTCCCTCAATTTCATTGTTATTGGGTTGTTCAGGGGTTTTTTTTGTTTGTTTGTTTTTTGCTTTTTTTTTTTTTACATATTTTTGGTTGTTTTAGTCATTCATATGTTTCTAAGAATCCATTTCTTCTGGCCTGTCTAACTTATTGCAGTACAGGTGTTTTAGTGTTCTTTTTTTTTTTTTTTTTTCTTTGCGGTACTGGGGATTGAACTCAGGACCTTGCACTTGCACTTTCCTCCTTGTACTGACTTTGAACTTGGAATGTTGTTTTTCTAGAATCTTGAGGTGCATCATTAGCTTATTCATTTGTGCTTTCTGTTTTTATGATGTAGACATTCATTGTGTTCCATAGATTCAGGTCTATGGTACTAGCATTATTATTTGATTCTAATATCTAATTTCTTCCTTGGTTTTTCCTGTGACTCTTCATTATTGTAGGGTTTATGTCTAGATGTTTCCCCAAAGTCTCATGTGGTCATAGGTGGGGCTTTTCAGGGGTGGCTGGATCTAGAGCGTGTGCTGGGATCAAGGGTGTGTGATTACCAAATTAGTTCACTGCTTAGTTTAGCATAGTTCTCTATAGGACTATGGATGCCCCAACGTGGATGTGAGTGCTGCCCATCTAAGGGCTGTAATTTGGGTAAGATTTAAGGGGCATAGGGAAACCCACCCAGGACCCCTTTCTGTCTCTCAGAAAGAAGCTTTCTTTCTCTAAATATATTCTGCTCTTTAAAAAATGACTTACGGGACAGAAAGAGCATCCCTTGACCCTGCTTATTTCTTGCTGCCTGCCGCTTGCTGCCCACCTGCTCTGCGGTGCCACTCTGCCACGCCCCTCCGCCTTAGAGCCAGCCCATTATGGACTGAAATCTCTCCAAACTGTGAGCCAAAATGAAATTTCCTCCTTAAACTTCGGGTGTTGGACATTTTGTCACAGAAAAGTAAGATAATTATTCAAAAGTTTATTGTCTAATTTCTGTGTGTCTCCATAATTTCTGCAGCTACTTTTGCCATCGATTTCTAATTTCATTGCACTCTGATCTAATGATCTGACAATATATATGGGATGTTTGATTTTTTTGTATTTACTGAAGCAAGCTTTTTCAACTAGTATGTGGTCTATTTTGAAGAAAGTTACATATATTACTAAAAAAAGTATTCTGTTGTTGAATGGAACACCCTGCAGATAACTATTAAATCGGTTTGTTCAGGGATTTGGTTCATCTCTGATAATCTGCAGGGATATTTTGTCTAGCTGATCTATTTGTGACAGAGTGAGATCCACAACTATAACTGTGTAGATGTTTAATCTTTAATGTCCAGTAATGTTTCTGTTATTAGATTGGATGCACCAGTGTTCTGTGCATATATATTGGTAATTGTTATCTCTTCCTGTTGAATTATTTCCTTAACCAATTACTCACTATATATCAAACATCATGTTATTCACCCAAGGCATTTCAAAACATGCTGTGCACCTTAAAAACAGAATTACAAAATTTAAAAGCCAAGGCTGAAATAAAATATACTTGGCTCAGTGAAACAGAAAATATGCATTACTGGAAATGCTGAGCTGACAGTGTAGCTCAGGAGTACAGCACTGAGCTGAGTGATGTGGGGCTCCACGGTCAACCCCTACGCTAGAAGGAAGAGGAAAAAATCCCTACCAGAAGGCGGAGGGGAAAAAGCTAACGTTCTTCAGGCTGAAGGGAAATACTAAAAATTTAGATCTATAAGAAGAAATGAAAAACGCACTAAGAAGGATAACTCCTTACAAGACAACTGACTAAAGTAGAATTTGAGTAAGCAAGTAAAAGCGTTACCCTGTTACAGAACGAGTACAATTATAGTGACTATGAACTGGGAAGAAAGCAGTGTGAAAGGTGGGCTACGAAGTGATAGGACCCTGAACATAGGAAGAGCGCTAGGCTAAGGGCTCACACTGCTAGCCACAAAACACCATCCTCAAACTCTGTTCTCTTTGAGAGTTCAAAAGAGGTTTTGTATGTGTGGCCATACCTGTCAATAGTTATCAGGTCAGAAATTAAAACAGAAAAATTTAAGTATTATTTTAAATGGTTATAAGAGCCCATTCAACATTAACATACATTGTTATATCTACTCCCCAGCCCTCCCAACTCCCACTCCAAATTGAGAATGGCATTACAGTTTTGTAAATCCCTTTAATTTTTAAAGTGATTTTTAAAGGCTTAATCTCTTTCATGTTAGTAGCTAAATTCCTGCTGCTACAATATATTGTTTTGATGGCAGTCTGTTGAGAAAATCTGTCTTCACACAGAATTGAAAACGGAGAATAGGACTCTGATGCTACATAAAAAAATGGGTAAGTGGTGGAAAGGTCTTGGATTTTGGTCATTTCTCATAAAAATTAGCTCCAAAAATGCTTTGAGTGCAGCCTCAGAAACTAAGAGCACTCTGTGTTATGGTTTTTACCAAATCAAGTTGAACTTTCTAGAGTCAGGAATCATATTCTCTCTTTCCCACCCAATGTATCCATCGCTCTTTTCTCACCCAAATGCTGTGGAGTTAAAGGTTAGAAGATGCAAGGTCTTCTGGGCTATGGAAGGTTGGCTAATTCAGGATTAGTGTAAAGTAGCTGATTCTTTTTCACAAGCCCTGCACAAGTGAATTTAATGATATATTTTAAAATAGAATTCATTGCTGAGTTTCTCAAGTGAGATCATGATTTTTTTCTTAAACAATTTTTGAGCCACCCATTGAGGACCCTTCCTGACTGCCAGGAGCTATCCCTGTTCCCCTTCCCCTATCCCTCCTCCTCATTCCTTTCTCCAATAAATTTTCCTACTCTTAACATCTATTGTTCCTTAGAATTCATCCTTTGACTTCAGGACACACAAACTTGGTGTGTCTTTGTCATCTAGCACTTCCCCTGCATTATCTTGGAGGTCCCACCAATATATTTGGAAGGAGGTAAGAGTTTGCTTCTGTTTCATGGCACCTCTAAAATATGTTGACTGGATTCTGCATTGTGACTCACTCAGGTAATTAAACTTGTCATCCTTGAATTCTATGCCTGTCTTTGTCAATTGCTTAGACCTTGTCTCATTTATGCATTGCCTTTTGTTAAAATTATAAATCAAACATGGGAAGATTATGTTTCTTTGAAGGGGCACTTTGTTCTTGTTTTCTATAGGCTGAATTTTGGACTTAGTTGGACTTACTAGTGTTCCTTGTTTGACCTGTTTGTTTGACTGATGTGGTTATGTAATAGTAGAGCATCCTGGAATGGGCTTTGAGCTGTTGCCAAATAGGTCTTTTATGAAATCTAGTTTATATTTAGGAAAGGTGCATGCCTATTAATAAATCACAGGATCCTAACTGCTTAATAATAAAAGCAATAGACTGGCAGCTGTTAAGACTTGGGGGTGTGGGGCTGAGGGTACTGCATGGGCTGAGGGTGTAGCTCCGCAGCGCAGCTCCCGCCTGGCAAGCATGACATGCTATGACATGCTGAGTTTGACTCCCAGTACCCTCCCCTAAAGAGATTTGGGGGACATATTTCACCGAGACAGACTGGCCCCTGATCCTGCTCTCCACTCCTGAGAAAATGTCAAGTCTGTTCCGTCCCAGTTTCGTTTCTGGTCTGATCTTCTACTGCTGAGGAGACGATCTCAGCTCCCGAGATTCCCCACTCGTGCTTTTTCAAGCTGAGAATGATGACTCATGGGTACATGGTCGCAATAACTCACTGTGAGGATGAAAAGACAAGACTTTCTTTCTCTGATCTTACTTATGATCATTTCCTGCCATTCTGTACTTTCCTTTTTCCTTCTACCCAACAACTAAGTCAAACCCATAGAAAATGAGCATTTGGTAATGTTAAACACTGTGAAGTCATTTTACCGCATCTTTGGGTCAGATGAGACATCAGAATTTTGTGCATCCAGGAGAATAAACTCATAAAAGCCATCAAGAGACTGAACATGAGAACCTGTGGAAAGAACTGACTTCTGGGTGAAACCAGGAGTAATTTCCAAAGCACCACACTTAAGGGACAAAAACACATCTAGCCTAAGGGAAGATCTCTAACCTTCTCTCTCCTTTCCTAGCTCTAGTTATCATTTATGTGTATAGGAGCGAGAAATACTTTGATACGTTATGGACTTTGAAACTCTTACTGTATAAAATGCTATGTAATATTTTGGGTCTCAGACAGCTAGGCCTATCTGTCCATTATAGAACTTTAACAAGCACTGGTCACTCTACCAGGTACTTAAATGCTCTTACAGCAGCTGCCCCTCTTAAAGCAGAGGACAGGTTTCCCCAGCACCTTCTGGTGAAATCTCCATTGAAGCCAAAGACCAATGGAATGTTGACCAGACAGGCAGCTGGATTCCTTTCTGGAGTCAGATCTCTGGCTGCATGGACCAGTAAAAACAGCAACTGAGGGGTCATGGCCAGTTATTCTCTGGCAAATATGCAAAGGTTCCTCAGTGGAAACTGGCTCCTGACTGCCCACCTGGGTATCCAGTGCAAAAGTCTCCACTTACAAAAAAACCCTCCACTTACTTATCACCCTTCTCTTTGCTAATAAGTTACAAACTCCCCCTAAGTTTCTCCAACTTGCTGGAAGTTAAATTAGAACCACTTCGCTGTTAATCACCAGCTTGCAACAACTATTGCCTTTCATGGAGGGAAGCATCTGTAGGGGGAAGAGTGTACATTTGTGCCCTGCATATGCTAAGAGTGAGAAAGCAATTTTAGCCTTGTTTTTCTTTCATGTATACATAGAAGGCTGAAGCGTGCTGTTATGAATATGTGAATTGCGATTGTGAGGTGACAGATATGTTTAACCTGTGAGCTTCAGAGATCAATTTTTTTTAAACAGTATTTTAAAATATAGCCTGGGCTTGCTGCTGAAAAAGGCTGCCTAGATGATTAGGTAGGTAACAGGAATGTCTTGGAGACTTTGTTGCCCTAGGGACCAGAGCAGGATTTCTCTCAGTCATTGTTTTCAACCTTTCTAGAAGTGATCTCCTTTGCAGGCTGAGAAGCGCTCCAACTATTTCCAACTCACTTTTCGGTACCTGCCCTGTTTCAAAGAACTAGAAAGCAATGGTTTAGTGCTAAGCAATGCTTCCTTCTTTAAATATGACTGTTATAGCTGAGATCAATTGTAACTTGTGCTTATAAAAAACACTTATGGGAGTAAGTACACCAGCTCCCCGGGAAAGTGAAATTACATGCCAGTGCCAGGGTGGATAGGCTGGTTTTATTTTGTCTTCCAGTCTCTCTCCAGACAGAACCTACCTGCCCTGGAGTGGAATCAACCCAAGGGACACCATGACGGTATAGAAATAAAAAAATTAAAGAAGACCAATTCTTTCTTTTTGCATTTCTTTTGCAGGGGGAACTCAACTCAAAATGTTACTTCTTCAGAATGTATTCTTAAACACTGGTGGAGGTATGAACCTCACATATTGAAAAAAGCAGTTTACCCTCTAGAGGCAAAAAAAGGGAAATACTATGATGCTATTTCACAACTAGAATTACAATGTAAGAAAGAAAAATGGTCAAAATTGGTTTATGTTCACTTTCTTTGCACTAAAGAAATAATCCTTGTGTTCAAATGCAAATATGAGCCACAGGAAAACTACACATCTCTTGCCGTTAGGGTTTCCACTATCACTGGGCTTGAGGCTACTCTTCCTCAACCTTTGGAACCTGAGGGTGAGGTTTCCAAGGCAGACTTAATCAAAGCCTCACCCACTGTTACTGAGTCTGAGGCTTCTTCTACTTGCCCCTCAGGTGGAGCTTCTAGGCTAGCCATCACTAAAACCTCCATGAGGTTGTATGCACCGCGAATTAAGAACTATCTGCATTCATGTGCCCCTTTTCTCTCAGTGACCTGAAACATCATGCAAGATCTTGGAGAGTTTTCAGATGATCCTGGTAAGTATATTGAGGTCTTTGGAGGACTTACTCAGACCTATTATCTAGATCAGAGAGATGTAATGTTCCTTTTAAACACTGACTTCTAACGAGAGACAATGGGAACAGACTTTAATCTGTGAGTTTTGTAAGTGTATCACACATTCCTGGGGATACATATTTTCAGAGTGGGTTTAAATATAGCTTTGTCAGTTCTACTATAGAGATGACTGGATAGAGAAACCAAAATGTCTTGAAGATCTCTTTGTCCTAGGGCTGAGATTTCTTCTGGATTATTACCTGCCTCTGTCACTGGAGGCAACAGATCTCTTCTACAGGCTGGGATTTTAAACTTTTGATTCAGAGTCATTTATTAGAAAGACCTAAACAATATAATTTAAACATTTTTCTGTTTCTTTTTTAAAAAGTTGAAAGCCATTCATGTCCTTTCATTATTGGCTTTATTTTGTTTGGTAATTTAGTTTGAGTCAATCAGGACTTTCCTCTCTAGAGGCATGTTTTGCTAAGGATTAGAGACCCACACTGGCAAAGGTCTTGATCTTGTCTTTCTGTACCTGAGATGGTTAGGATTTAGTTCTTGTGCCACAGTCATTCTTCATTCCCTTCTCTACTGCCCTGCCCTTGTGGAACAAGACAGTTTACAACAGTGTTTGGTCCAAGGCAGTTTTGTCTTCTGTGGTGGATAGATTTCAGGGCCAAGTTTCCAGAAACTTGGGACCCTTCCAGAGTGAAGCTGACCTTCACTTATCTCCGGGCCATGTTCTAAAAAACTGGTCTTGATTTAATCCTAAAATTCCCAAAGAATAAATATAAAAGTTTTAGTCCAAGTTTATCTGCCTTTCAGTTGTTATGCAGGACTGCAGAGATTAACTTCTTTTCTCCTTTAAGTATGACACTGACTGGTTTTTATAGCACAGTACAGACTGATTTTTTTTACTGATTTTTATAGCACAGATAAGTTAACTGATAGCACAAGATTCCTAGGGAACTTTATGGGTTTAGTAAGTTTGAAACAGAAACAGGTATTAAAGTACAGGCACAGGCCAAGTCCCCAGAGAACTACCTCTCTCATGATTTCCCTCTAGAACATCTTGCAGGCCAGCCACAACTCTCAGAGATAATCTCTTCCTACACTCAAACCTGGCCTGCTCACCCCTTGGAAATAGTTAGAATTACCTTTAACAGCCTTTTCCATTAGGGCTAAGAGTTACATGTGGCAATCAAAACAGCAGCTTTGGCCATCAGCTGTGGCTAACAACTATGGCTATCAAGGCAACGGGAGGCTTGAGCAGCTGCGTATTCTAATCAGATAGATCACACTCTTGTCTTAAAAACTGTCTTTGCTTTCACAGGTGTAGGTTTTTATTTCTTCTGATTACTACAAGAGATCTCTGTTGCTTGACCTACAAAGAGTTCTGACTAGTGCACAGTTATAAACTTAAAAATTGTAAGAGAATAATTGTATTTGGCAAAATACATGAGCACACTCTGGTCCCTAACAATTCTTATGTGTGCCTGTCTGTCCAACTTGGTTCCAATGTTTACAGCTGACTTTGACCTCCAGTGTTTTTTTCCCTTTTTTCCTTTTTAGATTTTTAAAATATGTCTATAATTTAAAGTGGCTTAGAGATGTCACTAGCATTAAAGACATGCTTCCACTCAGGTTGCCAGCTGATCAAAATGGTGTCAATACTGATTTTATAAATGCATTACATAATGCTGTGTACAATAACTTGAAAATCTTTCAGTGGTCAAAAATAATGTTATGATTAGTTCTTACATGTCATCAAAAATTTGTTAATATAATGACTCCTTAGGCTTCACTTGGTGAATAAAGAAGCAGCTCCCTGAAAATGTCTTCTTCCAGTCTTTTTTCACTAATGGGCCTTATATGAGAAACACCCTAATAAATATTGCTGAACACGACTGTGATATGTTTATATTTATATTGGTCATTATCAAAAGACTTAAGTTTTCTGTGGGTAAAACAATAAGGTTTCATTAAAAGATGCTCTTGCTATATAAAACTAAGAGACAGGTTTTCATATAGGTATAGCATTCATTACTGCTAATCTCATGGTATACTAAGTGTATTCATGCCTTCCTGGTGTACAGGTCTTGTAAGATGTAAAACCAAGATTTTTTTTTTAAAGTGGTAATCTTTACTTTTAGACTCAAACTTTCTCTTGTGCTCCAGCTACTTAAGAGGTATCTGTCAAGCCAGCATGAGGTCATCCAAGGACAGTCTTTTAAAAAACTTATGTGATCTTTCTGGACATGGTGGTGTATGCATGTAATAATCTCAGCACTTGGGAGGCGAGGGAGGAAGGTCACTACAATTGAGGCTAGCCTGGATTACAAAATGAGTTGAAGGCCATACTGAAATCCTGCCTCAGATAAAAATATCCACAAAAATCAAGAAACTTATGTGATGTGTATGGTATATGTGTTACTCCACTTAGGAATACTCAGGCACCAAACAGTCCAAACAACATCATGCTAAAATTAGCAGCAAGACATTATAAATTTCTAAGGTACATTTATAGTTGTGAATTTAGATGGCATCCTACTGAAGGGTATCAAATTAGGTGAGAGTTTTTTTCTGTCATTTAATGTCTTGTAATGAGATGGAGGAGATGTTTGACTAAAAAGGTTATTTTATCCTAATATGGATATTTAAATATTTCAAAGATAATATAATTTTCATGCTAAAATACTAGGTGTGGCTTTTGATCTACAGTTTTCTCTGTAAAACTATGTTTAGTTGTTTGTTACCATTCTGCAGGCATTCAACTACTAAAACAACCATAGTTAATAAGAAACAACAGTCCTCTGGCTATACTTTATATTTCAAAGTGCTTGCTATTCAGGTGAGATTACAGTAGTTATGCTCACTGCTCCACCTGCAATAGTAATATCAGTGATCTTCTCTTCTGGGTGTTCAACAACTAAAGTTTAGAGACCAGAACTAGAAAGATAACTGGACTAAGAGGTAAAGCAACATTTTGGCCCTAGTCCTAAAGGTCAATGAGGACTCAGGACATAAAGGAACCTTTCCACAAAATACAACTTTGGTGAGTCACCCAACCTTCTGAGCAGGGAGACAGCTGGACTCCACAGGACAAGAATCAAACGGTACAGTGTGCCTGGGGCACGAAGAGGAAAAATTCTCCCAGGCTTTCACAGAAAGTAACACTGTCAAGCAAGGCTGTGACTCATCCTAATGGCTGACACTGACAAACTTTGTACATGGTTTCAAAAGTACTGCCCAAGGAGACTTAAACTGACCTTGAGAGAGAGCCACTGGTTAATTTTGATTAACACCAGTCTCATTTTAACAACCAGCAGAAAAGTATAACCACAAGATATATAAAAGGAACACCATAGTAATAAGAGCTGGATATAAAAATGGGCTGGGTGCAGAGGTGCACACCTGTAATCCCAGCATCAAGAGGCCGAGGCAGGAAGATCACTTCAAGTTCAAGGCCAGCCTAGACCATATAGTAAACTCAAGGCTGACCTGAACTACAAAATGAGAACCTGCACCAAAACAAAACAGAAACGGGCCCCAATCACTGATCCCCTTCCAGCTATACCACTAGCTGATCACTATGGTTCATTAATACAGAAAAAAACTACAGTGAAATCAAGAAAAGCTCAACAGGAATCTCTAAATTCCTTTTCTCCATCTCTTCCCAGCTAAAGGGACTCATGGTAAGAAATAGCAGACTTATAGATAACCTCCATCAGTGGAGTGGTTAAGAGCCAACTGAGTACAATTGCTATTCCAGTCCCTTAAGAGCAGTTTCTGCATGAGGCTCTTTCCCCAACCTGACTTTTCATTCTAGTGCTCATGCTTTGATTATATATGCTTTAATTTCTTAGAAAATGTTTTTTATGGCCCACAAGCTGCCACACTCCAAGTGATCATGCAGATGGAACCAATGAGAAATGTGCCAGACTCCTTTTCCTAGACCCACCACTTCTGTCTGAGGCCCATTGGATTCGCACTCTGAACGCCCCTGACTGCAGTTTCCCCTACCCTGACCCTTGTCAGCTTGAAGTACCTGGATGAAAACTATGCCTCGTCTTGCCTAACTGCAGTTAGGGGGACCTCTTCACAGCGGGGAGTATTATAGACAGCTAAGATAGGTAGAAATATAACAGGTAGTCAGACAGGGCTGGGCCCTCGAGGGAGTCTGTGCATAAGATGAAAATCCATTAGAATTGTAACTGGAATTGCATCATAACATTAAGTCACAATGCCTAGTTTTACATACTTCCTTAAAGGATGAATGGAAACTTAGGATTATTGCTATCACTCTTTAGAGATTTCCCATTATCTCATTAAGGGTGGGCCATCCTCTCCCACCTACTAAGAGTAAAATCAAGATTACTAAGACTAAAGACAAGATTACAGATTACTGACCAAGGTTAATAGTGTCACCCATGTGCCTTGCTACCATTAGATCAATACTACCTACGTGACTATACTTGCAATTTTATTGGCTGATCACAATTTTGACCCGCGTTGTACCCGCCTCCTGACTGTGCCCTAGAAAACCCCTTTTGACGGTGGGCTCCTTTGCAGCCCGTCTGGGACCCCTCACGTCTCTCAGGAGCTGTTGGTGTTCCCCATTAAACAAAGAATTTTTGTATTATCAGGTTCATCATGTAAGTGGGTTTCTCAAAATACGGAGGAGTGAAAGAGGAGGCAAGGTATGTTTTTTATTAAAAGTAGCTTAAATATTATGCAAATTTGGCTTGAAAGGTATTCATTATTTTAAACATTATGCCAAAGACAGAGCTGAGCAAGGTGCATATGTGTAATCCCAGCACTTGACAGGTTGAGGCAAGAGGATCACCATGAATTCAAGCCCAGCCTGAACTACACAGTGAGGCCCTATCTCAAAAAACAAAACAACACAAACGTTATAGCAAAGACAAATCAAATGCAAAAACATAACACATCTATAGTTAAATAAGTCTTTCCCCATGGAGACACTATTGAGAAATGTTTATTTTCTCTTTTGAAATGGCTGGTCCAGGTAATAATATGACTGCAGGGGGTAAGTTCACATTGCACCCTTCAAGTCTTTCGGAACCACACTCACGGGGTTTTAGAAACAGGCTGGTGTGCGGGTCTTACAGGTCCAGGGCCCACTGGACGGACAGGCTCCTGTCCTCCACACCAGCCACCATGTCCTCGACGGCGTTCCAGTCAAGCTTGCTGAGGATGCTGCCAGTGCTCTCAGACACGCTGTCCGTGCCACCCACCCCCAAGGGAGGCTCAAGCTCTTCTTCAGGCGGTGACCCGTCCTGTGGAAGTGAGAAGAGAACCATCATGCTCCTAGGGTTGCTCAGCCATCAAAGGGCTGAAGGAAATAAGAAGGGACCCGTGGCTGTGGTCCCCACCACACCCCGGTTGAGAGTGAGCTGGGAAGCACTTGACACAGACGCCGGGGTGTAACTGAAGGAGGGGCAGGGTGGACTTTGACACCTGTGCTACAACTATCTATTCTTTCATTCTGTTGTTTTTAATTTAAAAAGATACAAATCCATGGAGAATTATGAAAAATAAATGCTAGAATACTAAGCCAAAAGGATGGATGCTTTGAATCACTATTTTGAACTCACCTAACAATTATTCAGTATTTCCAGGTGTTATGAAAACCACATACTAAGAACAAGCACTGAAGAACACAGAGCAATCATCGGAACAGCTTTTACCTGCAGAAGAGAACCGTGGCTCTCATGGAGAATCTTGTGGATTTCTTCAGGTAAGGCCCAAGGGCTCACCACCACCTCTTCCCTCTCATACTCTACACACATCTTCTGGGTTGTATCGGCAAGCCCAGCAGGTCTGTGGTCTTTTGCATGCTGCAGACTGCAACCTGGAGCCTTAGAGCCTTTCAAAAGAAAGAACAAAACATACACTGATTCAGAAATTCATCTGTTAATTTTCTGTCAAAGTCAAGGCAGACACTTTGTACCTACTAGAGATATTCCTCACTTAACATCCTGCCTGTTTAACGACTGTTTGGATTTACTATTGATGTGGGCTTTTCGGACTTTTGACCCACAGCTCCAACTTGCCACAGAAACATCAGTGGCAGTGCTGGATTATGGTGGCTTCTTCTAATGCTGTACTCTAATGTACAGCTCCTGCTTTTTGTATTTTGGCTTTTTTGAGACAGGATCTTGCTATGTAGTTTAGACTGTCCTTAAACAATGCAGCCAAGGCTGGCCTCAAACTCACGGTGATCCTCCTGCCTCAGCCTCCTGAGTGCTGGGATTACAGGCGTGCGCCACTATACTTGGCTCTACAACTCCTCACTTAGCAACCAGTTTGTCTGATGACGCAGCATGTGGCAGGCACAGGGCTGGGTTGTTAAAATGAGGAATGTCTACCTGAATCACAGCATCTGGCTCAGTTCACTATAGAGCCCTAGTATTTTTCCTGTCAGCATGTGAGAGAGAAATTCAATTCTGGCCACTTCTCTGACTTGAAAAGTAATGGAAATTAGTCTGTAGAGTATAGAAGCCTAAGGAGAGGGCTCAGACATGACGTAACTGGGGAGAAGCCTTGGCCTGCACGTCCCTTGCCTCTTACGGAAGTCCCTTGGAAGCATGCTAGGTGTGCTGTGTAGGCATCTTACCCAGGCTTCCCACTTCGAATTTGCCTTTGGGCCCAGGCATCACGGGTGCACAGTGTGAGGATCACATTGTGACCCTCTTCCTTCTTGCCACATGCATCTGCACTTGTTAAAAAGAAGCTTTTATCCCAGCCAGTGCCAGAGAACAGCTTTGCAAACCCATCAACTAACAGGGCTTCTTTCCATCAGGCCACAGAGAGCTCGCCTCACACAACACACTTAAAAGAGTTCTCATCAAACTAGACAGCACATCTTACCCTTTTCCAAGGTGATTTCCCAAGGAGACACCAAGGCACGTACGGTGAAACAGGAAGTAAACACAGATGCCCTGGAGCAGTCATGAAGGGAGGGGTGCTGAAGCTTGGGCCCATTCAGGCTTTAGGGTTCTGCAAACCTTCCATACCTGAGGCCAGCCCATAAACGCTGTCACAGCCACCTTCTGACGTTTACCAGGAGCCAGGCACTTTACCTGCCTGAAATCAGGCAGTGATTTCAGTGGACTGAAATGGGGGGTCTGAGCCCTCTCCACCTTAGGCTTCTATACTCTACAGACTAATTTCCATTACTTTTCAAGTCAGAGAAGTGGCCAGAATTGAATTCCTCTCTCACATGCTGACAGGAAAAATACCAGGGCTCTATAGTGAACTGAGCCAGACGCTGTGATTCAGGTAGACATTCCTCATTTTAACAACCCAGCCCTGTGCCTGCCACACTGGAGGCCCCAGGCCTGGTCTTTGGATGCTCTTACACATCTACACTCTTCCCAGCTTTAAATACCCGCTAAATGATGAAAAGTCAAACTCGTCCAGCCCGCCTCTCTCAGAGCATCACAAGCCTTCCTGACATCTTCACTTGGGTGTGCAATGAACATCTGAACCTTAGCATTTCCAAAGCCAAACTGTTCATTTTTAGGGAAATTTAGGGAAATTTCCTTATCCTGTGAAATGCTCAGGTTACAATCAACACTCTTTATCCTTTCTTAAAACCTCTATACCCACTTTTTTTTTTTTTCTTTTTGAGACAGGGTCTCACTATGCAGTTCAGGCTAGGCTTGAGCTCACTTTGTAGCCCAGGCTAGTCTTGAACTCACAACAATCCTCCTGCCTCAGCCCCCCGAGTGCTGGGATTACAGGCATGCCCCACACACCCTGATCTCCCATATATTCTGAAACATAAATATATTGCTTCCCTGCTTTAATTTTCACCAGTGGAGTCTTACTGAGTCTGGAGTAAAATCCAGACTCCTTGCCGTACCCTGCAGTATGTAGCCTCTCTCCCGAACCCCATCTCCGGCTGCTCTTCCCCACTCATCTTTTTTGTCATGCCAAGTGTGTTCCTGTATTGGAGGTTTTCTCTCTGCCTGGAATTGTTCTGCATTATCTTCATATGACAGTCTCCTTTCATGCAAAATCTTCCCTTCAGCACCGCCTTTTCTGAGAGACCTTTAATTACGCTAGCAAAGCTGGAGCTCTACTAACCAGCCACAGCCTCCCTTATTTACGGGCTACTGTCTGTGCTGCTTAGGCTGAGAGGCCTGGCACGTAGCGGTATGGCCGCTGAGGGAACGTTCTTCACAACAATAACCTTGGGTAAAGCTGTTATCCACGTGCCGTGAAGGGAAAATGGATCTGCTTAAGATGATGGATCTGCTTAAGACGACCTACCCTAAACCTGAGCTAATACACGCACTTTCTGATCACTAGAGTGCGGGGAGAGCAGCACTCAAGAGGCACCTGTGAGATAATCCTCCTATCTGCAGGTAGAAAATGGACAGATCTGTGTATTCCTCAGGCAGCAGCTTTCTAAAAGTGTTTTCCTGGATTTGTGTCCGGCAAAGGGGGATGGCGATACCAGAGGGACCAGGGGTTTTTCTTTGCATTAGTCCCATGGATCTGAAAGAGAAACTAAGCTCACGTTGCTTGGTAGCATTTGTGGCTGCCACTTTAACTTCCAGTGTGAGACTGTGCTTAAGCTAAGAAAGGTTTGACTTTTTTCTGTTACCAAGTCTTAAGATGCCACTAAAAGTTCTGAGCATGTCATTATTTCAGTAAATGTTACTGAGACAAATTTTGAAAAATTCTATGAAAGAAAGTAACATATAAGCAGGCAATGAGAATGCATACATGAGCACACACTGTGGTAAAACAAAGAAAATAGCTGTTAACAAAAAACGAGACTGAAAGAAACCAGCAAGTAGTTACACAGTATCACAGCCACAGGGCGGGCACTCTCCTCAAAGCAGAGGGCCACAGACCAAGGCGGCTGAGTTGTCCTCCCAGTGTTTGGGGTACGAGACAAGCTTAGCAAAGGCCGTGAGCACAACTGATTCTACCTCTGTCTCTGTCACAACTGACCAGGCATCCAGACTCAACACCCTTATCTGAGCAACATCACCACTGCCATCAAAAAGAGCAGCAAAACCCAAGCCAGTTAACTGCATACGGAGGAGCATGGCCTTCTCTCATGTGCTTTACCTAGCGTTGGCCCTGTAATTTCCTCCCATTCAGATCATAATAAATCTCTGTAGGATTTATTTGGGATATCCAATCCTGAGATAAAAAAACAGTATGAGAGAAAACTCTTGTGCTAAAAATACAGTATGAGAAAAGCACACCTAAAGCATGTTTCTATTTCCAATGTAGAAAGTGAAAGCTTTAGTGTCTTTTTATAAAAATTGCATTTTTAGTATTTAAGACATACATTATTAAAAAGAATATATATATGTGTGTATATATATATGTATATATATATATATATGGCAACTATGGTGGAACAAATGAACATATCCATCATGGCACAACCGTCCTAGAAAGAACACCTATAATCTACTCATTTTGGATCATAGACCTCAACATCAAAACAGAAACTCTAAACCTACTGGAAGACAAAGTAGGTAAAAATCTGGAAGACATAGGAGTAGGCAGAGAGTTCATGAACAAGAACGAAGCTGCAAGGGAAACACTTCAAAGAATCAATAATTGGGACCTCATCCTACTGAAAAGTTTTTGTACATCTAAAGAAATCACCAGCAAAG
>PVLD010000491.1:0-43309 GCA_004027595.1 Dinomys branickii
AGTCTGTCTCGAGCTGGTGGTGTTTATTAAGGAGGTTCGCTCCCTTGCTGCTCACCCGGTCGCCATCTTCCCCGGATCTTCCTGAAGACCATTCTTCTAAAAGCACACAAGCAGGCATAGAAAGTACTGCCTTCTATCCTTGCCTGCAACATTATCACTTAATATTCCTCTCCTTACCCCTTTACACAAACACACACACACACACACACACACACACACACACACACACTTTCCTGGTGTTCCAGTGACACAGTATTGCTCCTTGTTCCTTGAAAAATTTGTCTGCTGGGTTTGCCTGTGGTATTCTCTGAAGCCATCATGCTCTTTCCTCTCTTTTCTAAAGTTTTCTGTATTATATTAAACCTCAAGTCAAATAATACATTTCACTCAAGTTTTCCTGTCCTTTACTCTTCATCTTCATTTTCTATATACAATTTTATTACCATGTGTATTATGTTTTATTGTGTTGAATTAGTGTGTTTTCTCTGTGTGATTTATTTTCTGTGCTCTGATCTTTTCTGGGTCTTATCTGTCCTTCTTTCCCCAGTTGTTGAGATGGTTTCTGGCACACAGTGAATTCTTACATGAGATAAATTAACTGAAGCATATGAAATAGTTAAAATACATAATTTATCTATATTTGTTTTATAATCATCGATATGGATAATGAGTTAAGCAAATGGGTGAAGAACAAGAACATTAGTGTGGAATCACTGTCATGATGAGACAGAAAGAAGCACTGAATTATTAAACCAAAGCACATTTATGTGCACTGATAGGTATGACATAAAGACCAAGCAGAGGAAAACTGGTCAGGGCAGTGCAATTCAGCAAATAGGTAGAATAAACAAAGTTTAATTTTTAAATATCTATGATTAATATTAAAGATAAAATGAAATGTTTGCAAGACTGTCAGTATTGTTTGAGGTTAACTAGTTCAAAGTTTAAGTGAAAGAGAGCCTTACTTTAAAGATAATTGGAAAATCTAAGAGCCAGCACCAGATACAGTTGAATTGGGGCTTCAAGCAATGCTCTTAGTTACCCTTTTTAATACATTCTCAAATCTTATTGCGCTTCTGAAACTTCCATCTCAGGTACATTCTACTCAGATGTTTATAAGCCTACAACTCTAGACACAGTAGCCATACCTAATGATCCCAGTAAACGGGTGCTTGTCCACCAGTCATTTCTGCAAACCTCTAACGAATGGGTGGAAGGCTCTGATTGGCCATATATGGACCACTCACTCATTCATGAACAAGTTCCTCTGGGCAGAGGATGAACGTGTCTGATCTTTCAGGATTAGATTCACACAGGAAATGGCGAGGCAGGAATTAAATACCACAGCAACTAATAATAGGGATGAGAGATGCATGAAAAGTACTGTAGGAGCATGAAAACAGCCACAGAACGTAGGTAGCTCTTACACATTATCACACTTCAACCTCCTAGAAGCGCTGTGAGGGAGGGCACACTGCACCCCTACCCCTGCTTTGGTTAAAGAAATGGAGGCACAGAGAGGCCAGATGAGTACTTAGATATTCCTCAGCTTTAAGTAACGAATCTAGGACTGGAACGTTCCCATTCTGACTCCAGAATGTGAGCTCATAATGACCAAGCTACATCAATGAAAAAACAAGTAAAGAAATACACGGCAAGCCTTATAATTCCAACTAAGAAAAGTGAATCATATATTCTTGCAATACTGGAAAAAAATTCTCGACTCATTCTATCATATGGGCTTTCCTTTTGTTTTTCTCTGCATGGATATACACATGATTACCATTATTTCATTTGTAATTAAAAATACACATGCTTTATATTTTAAGAGATTCTTATATAATTATATAATGTGATCTTTTAAATTCTAAGAGATCAAAGTAACAAATTAAAGCAAGTTAACCATAAAATGTAACATGCTAAAAAGAGCAATATGCTTTAAATATTAAGATCTCAAGAAGAATTCATCTTTCCAAGCAATAAAAAATAAATTTTTCATGCCAGGAAGTTCATTTTGAATTGGCTCTTCAAGGAGTATGACAACTTCAAAAGGTGAAAAAGAATTTTCCTGGGAAATGGAATTGCATATACATTGCTTGAATAATGAAGACAATTTTTAGTCAGTATTCTACTTATTTGCTGCATCGCACTGCCCTGACTGGTTTTCCTCCTCTTGGCCTCTCCTATCTTGCATCCCATGACACTGTATCCTGCTCTTCCCAGTTATTTTGTACATCTTAATTTTTCCACTAATTGATTCTTCTTCCTTTCCCTCTCCCTTCAGGACTTCATCCTCCCTGGGAAGACTCTTGTAATTGATGCCTAAATGGTTTCTGTGACCCCAGTGTCTTTCCCCTCATTGCATTTTCCATTCTGCTTCTGAACTAACCTTCCATAAACATTACTTTCTTCATGAATATGTGCTTTAGTCACACTTGAACTGGGCAGACCTCATATGTGAGACAGTAATACCTATGCCACATACTGATTACAGGTTCACGGGAAGGTAGAAGCTCTTCAGAGCTTCCTCGCCAATACCCAATGTATAAGATAATTATGAAAATGTATAACTCTTAGCACTGTGTAAGTGCATATTATACAAGCAGATAATACTTTTTGTGGGTGTCCCTGTTACTCTTTTACTCAATGCCCTAAAGTGAGTCACCTTGTTCCTTATTAAGCTTAGAGATAAACACATCAATGGTCATTGCAAAAGATCCACTGTCTCTGGCTTCATGTCTTAAATTTCCCTCCTAAACCTTTAGAAACTTTTATCATCATTTCCTACTTCCTGTTTCCAGCCTTATTTTCCTTTACTCTCTTGTACAAGAATCATCCACTATCCACTTAATCCCTTCTTCACCTCAGAATTTGCTAATATTTATTACATGCAATCCTGTGTTTTTGCTTCTGCTTATTAGTCTAGAGTTTTCCTCCATCTTTTGTTCTTTTCCACTCCTATCTCATGGTTCAAATAACATCTCTTCTTTAATCACATTTTTCAAAAACAACCTAGAAAGCACATTTGCTTTCTTTAATTTAGTTTATATACCAGCAAACAGTAACGTGATTTACCAATGTAATCTCTTCATATTAAAATGTGGTGATTATATCAGGGTACACTGCAGTTATGTTTAATATGCCCTTATTGACTATTTTATCCTTGTTTTTTAACTCTCCAGCAAGGTGTTATCCAATATGGACAGGAACTGTGCTTTTTGTACCTTTATACACCTGTTACTTTTCCTTGATTAATGGGTTTTGATTATTTCAGGCATTAAACTTGCCTGGGTGATCATTGATTCTTCTGTAGCTGAATCTTTGCTGTGCTTGCTAATCTTAGTACCCTTACTAATACAGTAAACTAAGCTTTAATACCTAGGGAATCTACTGCATGCAATTAATTAATATCTCTTCTATATTTCTGGATGCATCCAAGCTTTGTGCCAGTTTTGGAAGAAATGAGGGTATGTCTATTTAAATAATCTTTGGTTCTATACTTCAGATGATGAACTTGGGGAAAGGTTGCTGCAGTATGTAACAGGTTGCCATTTACTTAAAGTTTACACAAGGAAATAGATTTAGAAATATGTGAAAAAAGAACGAGAATTTAAAGATGTGTCTGCATTACAAAAGGCATATGAGAGGATTCATACTATTATGTATTGTCTTAAGTGGAAAATTGTTGTTTCCATGTCAATTCTTGCTTTAAAAAACATCATGCATCTGTTATATGTCACTTTCCACTTAAATGCTTGAGACAGGTAGATTGCACTGCCAAATTAGGTCATCATAACTCCCACAGATGTTGTCATACATATGAGGAAAATTCATTTTAACTGATATTGTTTCTACGTGTTTTTCTGTGTGCCTCGGGGAACCAATGATATGTCATATTAGCTCTTCAGATTCAGGCTCCAATCAGTATGCCATGTTTTGATTAAATCACTCCACCAGCTCAGAATCAGTTCAGGATAATGATGGGCCGTGTTGCAGAAACCCATAAGATCCTAGTAGCTTCAAGCTTAATGTTAACTACTTCATGTTATCATTCAGTAATAAACAATTGGCTAGACTAAGTGGTACAATAAGAAACTACTTATCCTAAACTATAAGAGTGCAAATATAGCCAGATCAATTCTTATTTAGTTGTTATGTTCTAGCTAATGGTTTG
The DNA here is from genome assembly GCA_004027595.1 of Dinomys branickii. Lineage (NCBI taxonomy): Eukaryota > Metazoa > Chordata > Mammalia > Rodentia > Dinomyidae > Dinomys > Dinomys branickii. The sequence goes on from PVLD010000491.1 coordinate 4,175, forward strand.
AGTTTTGCTGTCTGATACCTTATTTTTGTTTAGCTTCATCAAACTATCAGTGTGAAATTTGTATCTGCCTTTAATTGAAATTTCCAGTAAAGAAATTTCCAAATGTATCCCTTCATAGTCCTAACAATATTTTGTTCAGGTGGTTCTAATTTCTTCTGAAGCCTATAATTATTTTGCTCTGTGGGTTCATAAGTGAGAATATACTCAGAATTAGGTATACGGTGGTCATTTTGCTTTTGTTCTTGTTCGGTTCCAAGCTAGAAGAAAAGAATAAGCCCCACAGAAGAGAATCCTACATACTATGTAATCATATTTACTTTTGTTTGTCAACATCTCAAAAAGAAATTATTATATTAAGATTCTTAGGGCAAAAGCAGCAATTGGGACAGGCAGTAGTTGTAGGTCACAGCCCCTGGCCCTGGAAGCCTAGATGGAGAATTTAATGTCAAAAGCTGGCCATCCTCCATTGCTTTCTTCGATTCCATGTCCCCAGCAGGATTTTCATCCTGAACTACAATTCTTAGCACTTCCTCATCCCAGTGCACTAATGCTTGGTGGGGCAACTATTTAAGGATTCTGCAGGCAGGGTCTATGGATGGTATTCCAAGGCAATGCATGAAGAGACAAGAGCCAAACTTAAACAAACATAACCAAGTTTTACCCTTTTATTGCTGTTTTCTGCTGCCTTTACCAGACTAGAAGGACACATGCTCCATACACACTTAGCCTGCCTGCTTCTCAGGAGCTCTCCCAGTGCTGTTGTGTAGGTTTCTGGAATCTGCTCCCCTTTGTTATTTTGTCAGAATGATTTTAAGCAAAGCCAAGAGCACTTGTTACACTGTCAAATATGTTCAAGCCATCAGTCTTCATGCTCTATTATGTTTCCATAGGATGCTGATTAAGTAATTCATTTTTTGGTATAAAAATAAATGCTACTTCATTTGAGCCAAATTAATGAAGAAAAGTGTTTTTCTTCAAACATTCCAGTTCACAAATGAAGAGAAAATGATAAAATTAAAGCATTAACATTTTGGCATCACTAATTATATTAATTGTGAAGGCTATTATAATAAAATACTAAAGACCAGGTGACTAAAACAACTGAAATTTATTTTCTCAAAGTTCTGAAGGCTGGAAGTCCAACGCTTTGGACCAGCAGGCTTTCTCCTGTGGACTCTCCTTGGCTTGCAGATGGCTGCCTTCTCTCTGTACCTTTGTATGGTCTTCCTTTGCACTAGTACTGTTTGTGTATGACCCAACCTCCCTCCTGTACATAAACCAGTCTGACTGATCTGAGCCTACCCTCATGACCAAATTTCACCAAAATTATCTCCTCAAATACATAGTCACATTCTGAAGAAGTGGAAGGTAAGGTTTCAATAGGTGGATTTAAAGAATCAGAAGTAGCTCATTGCATTAATGTCAATAATAAATGATAACCAATGGCTGATCATTTTACTTGAAGAAAAGACAAACATTATATATATTCTTGCTTAAACATTATATATATTCTATGCTTGAAGGGCATAACAAAAATTATGGACAAATATTAAACTGAGATTATTTCTTTAGGTAATACAATCCAAGGGCACCATGTTATAATACATACAGAGTCAGTCAATGCAATGTAAATCTTGGAAAACTACAGGTGAAAGTGACCAGTTTTCTTTGACATGTAAATTAAAGGAAAAAAAGTAATGGTAGTGGATGGAGAAGTCCTGAATAAAATGATTCAAGCAACGCATTGATTCTTGGATCTTAATTTTCATAAAACATGTTTGAACACTGAATAAATGTTTGATGATATTGAGATTATTATAAACATTGGGTGTGATGATGTCATCACTATAGATAATGCACTCCTTTTCAGAGACATATATTTTGACATAAAATTGTATAATTTTTGGCATTAATTTCAAACTATATCTGATAAGGATAATGGCAAGAAATGGTTTAAAGATGACAGGATAATTGTTCAAACCGGGTTCATGAGTCAATTCTCCTTACATATGTTAGAAAATTCCAATAAGAAAAAGTTGAAAAAGATTTATGTTGGCATTTTAACTTGTGTAAATGCTCACTAAATGGTAGTTAATACATCTGTTTGCTATTTTGCCTGTGGTAATAATGAGTTTTGATGAGTCAATCCAGCTGCCTCTAGAGTTCTCCTTGGAAGGTTAATTGTGTGCATTGAGGACTGGATGAAGTTGGGAGAGCAGTCCCTGGGTGAGGGACAGTGCTCCTGCTTGCTGGAATGACTACCTTCTCCAATTATTAAATTTTAATGCCACTCTCATAAGTACAGTGTCTGCTCACCTGTGATAACCTACGCAGATGTTTCTCTGATAATGTTCAGCCCAATAAATTCAGACTCCACGCAATAGTGCTTGCCATTCTTTCCTCTCCTGTTCCAAATATATTTTAAAATATGTCAAAATCCAGCTGTCAAATTGACTACATAAAATTTTGTAATAACACTTTTGAGAATTGAGATGGTGCTTGAAATATTTCCAGAACCTTTTCCCTCTGGATTAGAAAGCAGATTTACAAGAATCAAAATGAATCTTAAGATCCACGGATTGTATTACACTTAACACAGTAACTCTGCATTTTAGAAACTATTCTGGAAGAAAATAACCTTCCAATTGCTTACGTAGTAAATGATTGAAAATCTAAGCAAAAATTCCTCTATATCCATATTATGATCAATGTTTAAAATTTTCAATTTTAGGTCCAAATTATATTATTTCAGTAACCTTACAACTCTTCACTTAATACTTCAAAGCTTCTTTAATGACATTAAATGAAAGAATGAATTAAATCATTAGCAGAGTTCCATGTGCAGAACGAACCCTCCATAAATGGTAGATACGAGGACTGTTTTAAGTGTATATTTTTTTAAAATTCGTGTACTGGACAAAATTTCAAACATACTTCTACACATCTGTAAGCTTTGAAAACAATTTCATACATTTAAGTCCAAAAGTCATTTCTTACTTTCCTACTAAATTCATTTCTTAAAATTGAATTTAGATTTCAGTAAGTTCCATAAATGTTTTCCACATAGGTAAGATATTGTCCACAGCTAGTAGGAGATTGTATAGAGAGGCCCACTTAGTGATGGAGTAAATATCCCTGGGAAATCAGCCTTGTTAAATCTGTATCCTTAAGTGGAGGTGCTTATATCAATCAGCTCTCACTGGAGAAACAGATTTAATACAAGATATATAAGTATATAAAGATTTACATGGGAGGCTTACAATGGCAGCCCACAGAGTCAGGTGTGGAAGCATTCAAAAGAGCCATTTGCATGATGGAGATCTGAAGGGTCCAGTCAGAGTGTGAAGGCCTGGATCTCACTGTAATGTCCCATGCGAGTCCATACCAGGGGCCCAAGGGCTGAGGATCTGTGGCAGCCGGGAGATAATATCCATGGTGGAGGTGAAGACTGGAACTCCTCCTCAGAAACACAAGTGAGCCTTCCTTTTTCCTCTCCGTCTTATTACATCCTGGCTACAAGCCTGTTGGATGGTGCTGCTCACATCCAGGTTGGGTCTTCTGTCTTCAGTAAATCTCTTCAGCCACACCTACCACTCTGTTGATCCAGTTCAGTTGACTGCTTCTTACTCAGCTTGCCACAATCAGTTAACTGTCAGTGCTTATCTGTGTTTCTAATGATGATTCCATAATTGTTATTACAAGTTAACTGGCTTCTCCTATGTGCATTTACTCTGAGTTTTATTAACTTAGTGAAGGAAATCATAGAGTGAGTTAAACCACAATTATAATAAAAGCTCATATGTTTGACTATATGGTTCACAAACTTCATAAACACCTGTGAGAAGATTCTGATGTTGATACTGCAGTGGATTTTTATTAAGGAACTAAAAATATTCCTCAGACACGTGAGCTGAGAGTGGTCTTAGGTTTGGTTCTTCTGGATTCCAAATTTTAGCTCCAGACTTTATAAGGCTGCCCAAGTGCCATTCAAAGTCTACATCTTTATTCTTTGAATTAAACGTTTTATGTACCTAATATTCTCTCTGCTGTGACTTAGAAGAACATTGTGATAAACCAATAAATAAGTACTTTGAATCAAACCATTTATTGATTGTCCACAAATGTATTGAAATTTTATGATGAAGAATAAATGACTCTAGCCATCAAGGAGCTCAAATTCTGGGGGAAACAGGCAGGATAAGTAGGTAAACACAGCCTGGGGTTTTTCTGTTGTTGAAAACAAGACATCTGAATATAACATGAAACTCTGGAAATTAAATTCTCTGCCTTCTTCCTATTTGTTACTGTTTCTTTTGTTTCAAGTGTGATAGATCATAACTGTGTCAAAGACTAGCCTTAAATTCCTGGTCTTTACTACGGCATGCACATTGCCTTTCTAATTTTCCTATGTATAAGGTTCCTTTAAAACTTCCTAACCTTGAATGCCTGGCTTCCAAATGGATGAAAGAGAAACATGAAGGTACTAGGGGTAAGGGAGAGGTCTGGACAAAATCTGGCTACTTAAATCTTCTGGGATTCCTGTCAACCAGAGGGCAAGAGGCGTCCAACAAGAGGTAAGTGCAGTAACTGTGGCTGCCTCAGACTTTGTACCACTATAATCAGGAGCAAAAATCAGCAATCACAACACAGGCCTTTTTGCCTGTGTTGGTTCTGGCAAGCAATGTGCACGTTGCTGCCAGGATGAATACATGGCCACATGCCATGGGGCAGGGAGGAGGAACTGGAAAGCTGCTACTATGCTACAAGCTGAAGCTGTATTGAACTATCAGATTTTACACAAGGAGCAGTGATTGTATTAGTGTCTACTAACTACTTATTGCCAAATCTCCAGAAGATTACTGTGAGCAGTTAATCCCAACCTCCTGTTTCAAGTATCCTTACTCTTTTCACGTTTATCACACATGTATGATTGTAGCTAAAAGTCATCAAACAGCAAACTGAATCATATATATATATATATATAGAGAGAGAGAGAGAGAGAGAGAGAGAGAGAGAGAGAGAGAGACTATTTAGGGTCATTTTTAAAAAAGAGTAATTAGAACCACACATACATCCACAAAGAAAGGAGAAATTCTTTTCAAATGTTTGCTAGCATTTTTCAACATGCCTCATGAGGAGTTTGTGATTCATGAGAGTGTCAATTGTGTAAATGTTTGTAATCCTCTGCAAGGAAACAAAGATTGTTTCAAAGCTGGCAAGAGTGTTCAGAGGAGCAGTCCATCATTTGACGATTCACAGATACCAGTGAAACCAAGCACTTCATTCTCATTTTCAGTTTAAGCATAGGCATCTGATAAACACGGAGCCCCAAAGAAAAAAACTTATTCAGTGACCTTGGCAAGAGTACCATGTCATTGTGAGGATGCGATAAGCTGACTGGGAGCGCTGCCTGCAGGGCTTCAGGTGAGAACTGGTGGGAAATCTGAAGGAGAAACTCTAGTTCACCACAGGAAAAACTCTCAGTAGGAACCCAATTACACTAGACACTTACAGAATCTCAATCCTAGGCTAACCTTTATGAGATTAACTGACTGAACTCTCACCTTGAGGCAACCCTTTGTGTCACAAAATTCCTGTACATTGTGGAGTTTTAATTTATTCTTTGTGAAAATAAAGCCCATTCTTTCATGCATCAGATATCTATTGTGCATGAAATACACCCTCAGCATCATTCTATGTGCTTGGCTTCCATATGGTAATTAGAGCAAAAATCTGTACTTTCGTGAAATTTGTACTCTAAGCAGTGATATAAATGATTCTTTAAGTGTTCCCTGACTCCGCATCAACAAATTGTACTGACAGTAACACTAATAATAATGCTTCTATTAAATGCCAATATTTAAAATTGGTTTTCTGATATCATAGGAAACTATCCACAAAATAAACCCAATCACTAAAAAGATGCAAGCTATGAAAAAGTGTTTAAAATTCTTTTCACTGACAACTTAGTTCATATTTAGATGAAGAAACTAAGGTTCAAGAAGCTGATTTTATTAGAAATAAAACTTGAGCCTTCAAATCCAGTCCAGTGTTCTTCACTTTTTGACATGTCTTTCAAAAACTTTTCCTTGCCAGGCATGGTGGCTCATGCCTGTAATCCCAATATTCAAGAGGCTGAGGCAGGAGGATCATCATAAGTGTGAGACCAGCCTGGGCTACAGAGTGAGCTCAAGACCAGCCTGGACTGCATAGCGAGACCCTGTCTCAAAAAGACCAAAAAAAAAAAAAAAAAAAACCTAAAAACAAAAAATTTTTCTTTTACTACATTGACTTAAGTGACAGAAGAATTCACAGAATTTAGCATGCTGGCCACGTGTATTACCCAGATATTTTTGGCTTCAAATGGCAGAAACCAAATGTGCACAATTGAAGCATAAAACAGAGTGGCTTATTATGAGGACATTGCATCTTTGCAAGGACCTACAAACAGAAACAGAGCTGAATTTGGGAAAATAGTTTTTAAAAAAACATGAGGAATATGTATGTTAACCAGTAATGAAGTCTAGATATCAGAGCCTGAAATTCTGATATAAGTAGCATAGGGTCTGACTTTTTTTATTTTAAAGTAAATTAGAATAAAAACATTACAAATGATATTTAAGTAGGGTGTGACTTTAGCATTGAGATTTTTCTTAAACTCTTCAGGTAGTTTTCATATTCTTCAGTGCTGGAGAAGCAATACTAAGGTGAGGAGATTATTTCTTTCTCAGCAAACTGAACGAACCACTTGTGTGGCCAGGGTTTAAAGAATGACAGGGAGTATGGTGTGAAATGAGGCTGTGAATAGGGATAGTCCCAAATCATACAAACTTTGTACAAGAGTGAAAGAGATTTGTCAACTTGATTGGCTTAAGCTCCACCCAGCAGATCAGTGAAACACAGTTTCAGGTACTTCTGGATGAGCCGTGTGGCTGTGGTCTTCAGTATTGTGTATGGTCCCAGGCCCTTCCTCTCTAGCGCCACTTCTCTGTTGTTTTCTTGACTACCACGAAATAAGTGTCTTCATGTCGCCTCTTGTTCCATCATAATGTTTCTGCCAGGGGGCCAGCCAACCATGGACCAAATCCCCTTAAAGCAAGAATCAAATTCTATCTCTCCTCTCTTTTAGCTTGTAGGTGTCAGGCATTATCTCTGTGATGGGAACGCTGGCTAATATAGGTAATTTGTACTAGGAGTGGGGCCACTGAATGACTGTATCTGATCAGGCTTATGAGCCTTTGGAACTGATTTGCAAGAGAAGTTTGGAAGGGTTTTGAGATGCAGGTTAGAGAAGCCAGAGAATGCTGGAAGCAGAGCCTGACAGGTGATTCTGGCTGGGTGTCAAAAGACCATAATGTTGATAGGAATGTGAGCAGTAAAGGCCAGGCTCAGCATTTTCGGTTGGGAACAAGTACTCTGTTGGCAAGTGAACCAGATGCCACATGTGTTATACTCTGGCAAAAAACATTGTTCTCATTTTGCCCATGACATGAGACTTTGCAGGAGAGTAAAGATGCTTGATCACTGAAACTATCAGCTTACCTTTAATAATGATAATGAGGAAAGAACAGAAGAATTCTAATACCTAATAATAATGGTATCAAACACTTTCTTAGATTTTATGTGCCAAGAATACTTCTCAACACTTTACATTTTACATCAGATGATAGTCTCAACAGCCTCATGAGAAGTCATATCTACTATCTCCATTTGAGGGGAAAAATTGAGGTATAATGGCATGTATCCCTTAAGTGCTAGAGCAGGCACCCAAACCTCTGCAGTCCGATTGTACAGTTTTGTTTTGTTTTTATACTATCAGAGATTAAACCCAGGGTATTGTGCATACTAAGCAAATACTGTACCACTAAGGTATATACCCAAGCCTACCCATCCTTTTATTTTATTTTTATAAATAGTCTCATTGTTTCCCAGACTAAAATCAAACCTGCCCCAGCTTCCTCAGATAAAATTTTAGGTATGTGCTACCCCACCCAGACCTAGCTGTAAGTTTCTAATGTTAGCTGCTACATTATACTTCCTCTGAATATAGTATAATAGTAGTTCAATAACAAGAATTATAAAAAGAAAACTAATCATAATAGTAGAATATTATTAAATCAGACAGTAAGTGATTAAATTCCAGTTGATAATGGGGAGTAGTTACTATGTCTGCATGATATAGCTTTACTCCATTTCCATGTAGATGTGTATGTATGTATGCATATATATGTACATGTGTTCTCATGTTTATAGAAATCAGTTAATGACTTCATATTCTTGCATAGCATAGAAACTTTAGTATTTAGTAGTGAAGCATGAAGACATAAGCAGTTAAGTCATGATTTTTTCTTTCCTGGCTTTCATACACTCTTTTCTGAAGGAAATTCAAGTGCTAAGGCTACTAGACATAATCTCAAGAAGGGCTACTATTTCATGGCAATCGCCAAACCATATGAAAAGACTCTTAGGAGCACATAAGCATCCTCAAGAGAGCAAGTCTTATACACTGAATCTATTTTACAGGTGCAAAACACCATAAAGACAATTATTATTGAAGGGATGACTGTCCCACTATATTCCTACGCGCATCAGAGCAGAAAGCATTCCAATTTAGCTCTATGAAACGTGCATCTGTGTTATCCTGCCACTGTTTTTTGTACTTTCTACCCTATTACCAAAGTAATGTTTACCAAATAAATGGTGCACATTTTAAGTGACTAACTCTCAAGACGATTGGCCTATGCCTTTGTTGTTAACTCTTTTGGTAAAGGATATAAAAGCAAGGAAAGGAAACAGCAGTGAGGAGCACACTGCCCTCAGTGCAGTGGCTGTTCCCTATCCCATGGCTGGAGCTTTGGTAGCATAGCCAAGCTTCATTTGTTCCATATGAGCATACACAGGGCATTCTACTCAGTGTGCAATTAAGAGCTCTCTCGACTCCTGTTATTAAAGTCTACAAACTGTTGAGCGTAAAATTAAAGTTGAGCAGTTCAGCTTTTTTTGACATCTAACACTGCCTGAAAAATAGTGATATAAAACTCCACAATTAAAAGCCATTCCTTATAGGGAATGGACAAATGAAAAGTGAAAACACTTAGGAAAAAAAAGTAAATATGTAAAACTGATCATTAATATACAGAATGGTAGGAGCATGCTGCTGCACTCATGCAAATCCATCAGCCAGTTTGTTGAACATAAGATACTACATTGATTTTACCAGAATGCTACATGATTGCTATTGCCAAAGCTCCAACAAGGGAAATAATTAGAGCACTAAGCTTTTTAAAGGTTTGAAAATGACTTTAGGCAATAACCAGAGAATACTATAGGAAATCCATATATTACAATGAAAGCATATGGAATTGGTCTGTACTTTTTTATCCTTTCCAAATTTACTTGAGACTTCCAGACCACAAAAGATAGCGAATCTTGTTTTGCCATCACCATTGTGACATTCTGTAAATTTCATGTGCTGCATATACCACTTTATTATTTTTTTATTTAGAAAGTGCTCTGCTGAACAGATAGCATAAAATGTGTGTGTGTGTGCGTGCGTGCGTGCGTGTGTGTGTGTGTGTGTGTGTGTGTGTGATTTTTATTAGTCTGTGGCCTTATTGTTAAAAAAAAAATAAAACAGAAACAAAAGTAAAAACACAACCTGACAAAGACAACCTTCTCCACTGCAGCCAAAGAAGTCAAGGTAATGAGTTTCCAAACAATAAAGCCAGAGAAGGTGTTGGATGAGTGAACTAGGCTCAAGCCTGTGTGAATGTCTCCTCTTTTTCCCTCATACACACTGCCTGGTTGGCTGGCTGTGCTGTAAGGAATTGAGCTGTAGATACTAATTCGATTTGAATCAGTGGAAGCCTACCTCATTTTTAGTGCTACTTATTTGAAGGAGTTATTATAATCACACAGAATATCTTGAAGTAAACCTCAGGGAAATAAGTGTAGGTGAGCAGAAATTAAGAGATCTTAAAACTTGAGAAATCCTTCAAAACGATGTGGCAAATCAAGATTTCCTCTGTTTGCTGCTATTGTTCATTTCCTTCTTTATCTTCAGTTTACATTTTGAGACATCATCAGGCCCTAGGACAAGTGAATCATGTCCTACATTTATTTTTATTAAGTTGACCCCACAAAACAGAGAATTCCAGAAACATTTTTAGTATCTCATTTCAAACTTTGTTTTCCTATTCCTTTCCTCTCCTCAGTGCTCTCAATAACAGGAATGGCAAAAGCCCGAGCCCTGCCTTCAGTTTCCACCTCTGTAAAATAGGGATGTGAGCAGTACCGACCTCAAATGCTGGGTTTGAGAATTAAATGAGTCAGCATAACCCTCACACACTTGGCACACCTTATAAACTTGTACATGTTACAAGAGTTATAAAACTTGTGATGACAATATTACCTTTTTATTTTATTACCATGATGCAAATTAATTTTATTACCATGATGCAAATTAATTGTGTACTATGTAGAGTCACTTCAATGTCCTTAGCCATGAAGTAGAGATATCTTCCATGCTACCTAGATTGTTTTTCTATAAAAAAGAATTAACAAGGTATAAAACAAAACTGCATTTAAAGACATGGAATCTGAACTTTATACTGAAGTGCTATGAATTCTAGTTTCACCTCCTAGTAGATATATGTTTTGAATTGAGAGTTTGCTTTCCTTGCCTATGAAACAATCACAGAGGTAGCATCTCCTTATGAAGTCACTGTGAGGCTTAAGTGAGATTTGGGGCAAGGAGCTCAGTGCCATGGCTGACACAAAGTATGTAGTGCATGTAAGAAATAAGTATCACTTATTTTCTTACTGATTTGTTGTAGGTGATTTTGATGTATGATAAGTTGATTTGTTTCTAGTTTTATAGACAGTCAGCATTTTAAATATTCTGCACCTTAAAAGCCAATCTTCGACCATCCAAGTTCTTGATGTTCAGCTAATGTTAAGGAAACACTGGAGTTCATGTGTATGAGAGAGGAACTGAGTTCAGTAGAAGGAATATATTAATCCTAAAAGCCAACCCCTGCTACTATAAAAGAGGACCAACTTTACAAATACTATGATTGAAAAACATGTAACTCAGATCAAAACAGAGAGAAAAAATATATATAAATGAAAAATCTTTATATAGGACAGACTTATTGTCTTGCAATGTATATATGAGAAGGCATCTGAGTAAATATTAAAAATGAAAAATAAAATGGGAAGAAACATTGTATGCAGCACAAGTAATATTCAAACCACTACGTGTGTTTACCTACCCTGCCTATTCCAAATCCTTTTTCATTGTTACTTCAAACCTGCAAATTAGAGTGCTTTAGAATTATAAATCCTTGCCTGTATTTAATTATATGTGAAGGAGGACATTAACTTAGAAAAATCTGGAAACTACATATTTAAGTGATTATTCAGAGCATTGTTGAAATACAGTGCCCCACAAGTTTTGCTGCTAACCAAGCAGTAAATATTTTGACTGTTCATTACACCAAAAATACCATGATCAAGTTTGTGTTGATAGGTGTGCTTTACTTAGGCAAATCTCCAATGTGTTTGCCAAATTTAAAAATCTACTCAAAGGGAAATGTTTTGCTACTTTTGTCAGTTCTGACGTAGACACATTTATCATGGATAGGATTCTCTTCTAAAGCTATTTGCTAAGTTTTGAAATTAAGTGTGTTGTTTTAAAGTTTTGTGATAACACACTGGAAATTCAGCTCTTCACCTAATGTTACCGATGTCACTTTTTCTGTTTATATTATTTGGTATAAGAAGATGAAATCCTTTCAAAGTTAGTAGGAAAAGTGTGTAGTAAGAAATGTAATGTAGGATAGACTTTGGTTGACCTCACAAAAGAGCAAAAGCTCAAAAAAAATTTCATATGGTGTTAAATTTGGGAAGAGGACTACAATGTCTCTGATAATGAGACTTTCAACACATTTGGATTTGCTAATTGGATCTAAGTTCTAATTAGACTTTTTATGTAACTAAGAATGACATATCATTGTAAGAATTTAATGTGCTTTTACAGTTGAAACCAATAATTAGCAGTCTTTTTCAGATTACTTTAATAATGAAAAAGCTGGCTTTGCTGTTTGTATTGTGACAACCCCTTCACTTACAATATGCTGTGTACATTTTAGTTTTCTTAATTAAACACCTTTTGGGAGCTCAAACAGAAACTTGAGTTTTAATAGGAAATACCTAAATCATTTATTTGTGAAGAAGATTTGCCAATGTGTTGATGACTTTGAAAGCCACAAACAAAATGCAACACAAGGAAATAAAGCATAGTCACCTAAGGAACGGCGAGAACACCCGGGGCCCCTTACAGTCGCTGTCACCCGAACAGTCTCCACGGACGGACGACTGAAGCGCTGCTACATTCTTTTCCTTTTTTTGAGACAGGGTTTCACTACACAGTTCAGGTTGACCTTGAACTCACTGTGTCGCCCAGGCCGGCCTCCAAGGAACTCGCAGCAACCCTCCCGCCTCAGGCTCCTGAGCGCTGGGCTTGTAGGGTGCGCTGCCACGCCCAGCTGCCTTGTTACGTTTTTAAAGTGTGTAAACAAAGCAGGCTCCCAAGTGTGAAGGCTCAGGGAGTTGATATTGAAGTTAACTGCGCATTTCCTCCTCAGATGTGCCCTGCAGAGCACTCCACGCAGCTCCTCCCCTTGAGCTGTTATCTCCTAATCCAGTTCATATCACCGCTTTCGTCTTTCCTTACTTCTGGTAGAGACTCGTCCATTGTTATCCGATTGCGGTGCCTGGCCTGCGCTGGTAGTCCTCAGACTGGGATATTACAAGAGGCAAGGACTACATAAGGGTATACAATTCAGCCTGTAAATTTTAGAGAGTACAGAGCAGAGAATCATTGCAAGGCTTTAAGAGAAAGACTGCTGCCAAAGTATTCAAACCAACTGATGGCACTGAAAGAAAAGGGCAATTACATTGTTTTGTGTACTGTGAATAATTTGAAACAAAGGCCCATATATGATTTTTTCCCTCAAATAAAAGCAGTTACCCCTTTAATCATATTAAAATATTTTTAAGATTTTAGCAGTTATTTTCAGAGTAAAAACTGTAAGATCAAATTAAAACATTAAAATTATGAGAAAATGGAACTTGTGAAGTAACGGACATATTAGAGAAGACATTATGCTGAAATTATACATGCTATTTTTTTTCCAATTAATGTCTGGATTATTGGTGTATATATAATTCCCCATAAAATCAAACGTCCTCAGTAACCTAAAGCAAGTTGGGTAGTGTCTATGTCATAAGATGATATTAAAAGCAGGAAATGGCATTGCTGATAATTTCATCTGGTGTTAAAAAGGAAATTCACACAGGACACTATCTGTACCAATTGTTCAAAAAGATGCCACACAGCTCTCTCTGTAGTCTAGACAGTGGCGATTGGACTGTTCTTCAGGCAGCAAAGTGACCAGAGCTATTTTAATCTTTCAGCTCGGCTGCTGGAACCCTGTCACAGGTCTCAATGGGTCACTGACTGACAAGAAGCTAGAGAACAACATGCGAGGAGTAGTTCTCCGAGTGGTGACTGTTCTGGTAAGTGTCATCGAGCCCTGGTGTTTGGTTTTCGGAAGTTTCTTTATCCTTGACTCCTTTGTGTTTGACTAACTCCATAATTTTAAAAGAACTTTAAAAAAGTCCTGACTGTGCTTTCTAAATTTCTTTGGTGGTCATATTTTCTATTCTTCAGTTTATGTGGGCCAACGAATTTTTTGCAGGCATTTCATTAATTACATTACATTTGCAATGAACTTCCTTAGAAATAGTATGCACAATTTCCAGCCTCTACACGTTATAAAGTAACGGTATCTCAGACATTCTCTCACTACTACTATAGCATGCAGAAATGCACATAATCATGACAAAGATGAACTTTGTGAAATATAGTATGTTCAGAAAAATAAAATATTAACAGACTAAGATAGTCTTTTTCTAATGAGGACTTACTTCAAAGGAAAGACCACTCAATTATTTAATAGCTCTCTGCTGACTAAGGACTGTATTCCAACCTCACTGCTCAGTACTGGGGACATTGGCAAATACTATAAGCAGACATGGCTATGTCTCTGTGGAGTGCTGTGACTGGGATTATGCACGTGAAGCATTTGTTTCAATTCAGTTTGCTTGTTATAAAGTCAATAAGTGGTAACTGCTTTCATTGTTACTTTCCCTCCTAACAAAGATATAAATACTAGAAACATTTTCAAAGAGTAAAACACTCAAGAAGCTACTAAATAGCCATAAAACATGAAAACATGCCTTTCTCCATGCTATTTTAACATGCTTAACCTTGTGCAACTATAGGTTTTGAAATCATTGTACAATTGCTGGATTTATTTTTCCTCAAAATATCCAACTTTTTTTATATTTGAAAAGGATTTCATATGGGTTACATTAACTAAAAAATTAATAGGTGGAAGAGGCAGTCTTTTTGATAGACTGATGATAATCATCAATGGCTACCCTTGGCATGTTCTCTAACACAAATTGAACAGACTTCAGATGATTTTACTGTTTTAAAGAAAGATCTGTGAGGTCTGCATAAAAGCAAATTCAGATGAGTAGCCTATGCCCCCTTTTTGTATACCTATTCACTTATTCCTAGTTATTATTTTATTATAAGAAAAAAATGAATGTGCTCCTCTTTATACCTAATAGTGCAAGTACACATTTGCACTTATGTGCTAGTGCTGATTTTTTAAAAAGACAGACATTTAAATTACAGTGAACTATTCTGCTCTTTCTAGTGATTATCATGGAAATTTCAGTAACAACAGCAGTAAGTAGGCAGTATATGTACATTGTTTTCCTTTGAAATGAGAAAACAAATTTGTAAAACAAATAACCTTACTCAGTTTTTAAGCAAATATTTATTTAGCACTTACTGTATAATAAACTTGGTGATAGATATAAGATAAACAACACACAAATCTAACCTCAGGGTATGCATAGAATGTTTTTATGAAAATTCTCATACAACAAAGCAGCTAAAGCTTATTAAATACTATGTTACAGCTATTCTGCAAAGTTTTTGTGCCCATTGCCTTGTCATTCAGTTATCATAGCATTCCCAAGGAATAGAGACTTTTCTGCTCCCTCGAATATGATTGAGGAAACCAAGATACCTAGAGCTTGAAAAAATGTATGGAAGGTCACACAGAATAGAGTTGGAATTCAAATCCAAAAAGTCTCAACCCCAAATCACTTCACCCCTTCCTAAGTGATACACTGTAATTTCTCCCCTCCTACTACGATGAGTATGAAAATTGAAATGTCTGTAGGGCTTTTTATTTTTACATCAGAATTGAAAATGTTTAACTCTGAATAAGGTAAAAGTGGGTGTTCCTGGGAAAAGCTTCACAGGACCGGTTGATATCAATTTGCTTCCAGGCTGAATAAAATGATTGTCATTTTGTTCACAGAATGGTAGTGTTTCCCATGGTAGTAACACTTGTCCAGCCCAGGTCCACCTTCATAGCTCACGGAGGTCTGTTTCTAGCAAGCTCTACCCTGCACAGGTCCTGGGTGTGGGTTGTGAGTGCAGTTAGGTAACTAATCTGCCTTAAGCCAAACTTCCTGTGATAGATGTGTCACGTAAGTGCCAAGTTGAGTGAAACTGTTCACATGTATCACATCCCCACAATATTCAGCCATCGTGTGTAACAATTTTGCATGCTTTCTGAATCTTCTAGAATGGAAACCAGTACTGACTTTATTTATTTTGTACAAGTAGCATTCCAGGTCTAGAACGTATGTGTCCTTGCACACTTCTTCTATGTAAAACTTGATGTACAAGAGGGGGTGTGTGTGTTTGTGTGTGTGTGTGTGTGTGTTATAGACATAGGACTGTACAAAATAGCAATCCAGCCCACAGGGCTACTAGGAGCTTCTGCTTGCTGAGCAAGATTTGGCATACTGTGAAGTCTCCAAGAATTAGATGAACTGCAAAAATGTAGCTAACTCAAGCCAAAGAGGATAGATTTGGGGGACAAGGCCCTTTGCATCTTATACTTTCCTCTACATAGAGGACACAGCAGCCTAATCCCTCCCCAATGGGCTGTAAGCTTTACTTTTTATTGTACACCCTAGCTGGAGCCCCTAAGGACAACAAGGTGAGGGACCACAGCGGAAGCAATCCACAGCCCTTCCTGCCCTGTGACAGTGAGAGGGATGCAGATGAATGAGATTTAAACAGCCATGGCACTCTTCCGGGGGAGAGGAGATTCAAATGAACTAAGCAACGTTCTGCTGGAAGAGGCAGTGAGTGGGCAAAGCTAGAGACCACAGTGGCATGGCGGCACATGACTGCAGCCATGGCAAAGACAATGAGTGGAACAGCAGGACCCCTCCCATCCTGTAACCAGAGAGGTTGGCACCGCCTGCCTCTGCAGTGGAGGAGGTCAAAGTGGGGCCAGCTGTCTCTGTAGTGATGGTAGAAGCAGAGAGACAGTCCACAGCGCCCCACCACAACCCACCCAGCAATATGTGGCATGAGAAGACAGAGATGAGCCAGTGGAAGTAGAAGAGAGAAGGTTGTTCTGACTAGGGGGAACCAACTGTACACTTGGAGCAGCCTCACACTGTGTCTGTCTGAGGGTGCCACAGTAACTGCGAGAGAGACACAGAGGCAAGTAGGGTGGGGTTTTTCTTGTTGTTGTTTAGTTTGTTTGGGTCTTTATTTTTATTCTTTTTCTAATCTATTTGTCTTCTTTCTTTTTTAAACTGTCTCCCTTGATTTTATGATATTTGCGTGTGAGTGAACACCCTTTCTAGTCTTTCTGGTCCAATCTGATAATCTTTGCTTTCTCCCTCAGTCTCTCTCACTTGTCCCATTCTTCAGATTCCCAAAGCCTAGATGATCATCCTTTGTCCTCCAGCCGTGCTTCTACTACACTTCTCTTCATTTTGCTTTCTGACTTGTCTTGTTTCCTATCCCTCTTAAATTTCCCCACCACAAGGTTAATTCATCTACTAGGGTAAGCTCCTGAATACTGTTGGTTTTTTTACATAACTGTGTATCTTGCCCCTATAGTTAAACATATCAAATTAACATTTACCAGATTTGTCAGGTTTTAGATTGTGCCTGTACAGTTATTGCTAACTGTACTAATTTAGCCAGGATGTCATGCTTTTGTAATCAGTTGTTCTCCTTTGTATGACAACACTGTGATTATGTGGGGTCATACCCATCACCATAGTCTAGTACCAAAGGACTGGGTGTTGAGCCAAATAGATAGCAACATCTCATCCTTAATAAATTTGGAAGGTAGGATCTTGACACAGAGAAAAAGACCAAGAACCACCTACATCTAGAAGATACCTCTGCAGAACAGACATTCCCTATGGGAACTTTGATACTAGTGATAAAGCTATCTGCTATAAGAAACCTACAAGCATCAACATAGAAAACAAAATTAAATTAAAAAACAGAAAATGGCAATATGCAAAAGCAAAACACAGTCCCAGAATTCCATCCCACCCAGGACAAATCCAAGGGACAAAGACTTAGAGAAAACCAGAAGCCATGCACTCAAATTCTCTGGAATTTGAGTTTAGAAGTTTAAAAACAAATGCATGAGGCTACTGAGGAAATCAGAGAAGAAATAATCTCTAAGGTAGAAAAAAAGACAAATGATGACCATAACAATGGTCAGCAAACCTAAAGTAGACATAGATAGAAACAAGATAGGAAAATAACAGAAACCATGCTTACTCAACATAGAAAAAGAAGTGGAATCCATGAAACAGATTCAAACAGATAGACAGAAAATGAAAAATTCCACTGAAAGTTTATAAACTCAGCTGAACAAAACTGAAGACCGAATATCAGAGTTAGAAGACAGGCTCACTTCAACATAGTAAGGGATCATTAAAAAACAATTCAACAGCTGCAAGATTATGCAAAGAAGTAAAACATAAGATTGATCAGAGTCAATGAAAAAGCAGAAGTCAGTACAAACAACAAAAAACCTGTTCACAGAAGTGATGCAGAAAACTTCCTAATCATGAAAGTTACTAGACTTACAATAAGTGAGGCATATCGAACTCCAGTTATTCATGACCAAAATAAATCTATACTAAGGCATATAATAATCAAGATTCCAGAAAAAAAGTTTAAGAACAGGATATTAAAAACTGTTAGAGAATCACCTATAAAGAAAGCCAGGTAGAATCACAGCAGACTTCTCAACACAAACCCTTAAGTAAAGAAGAATTTGGAGTGAAGTATTTCCAGTGCAGAAAAAAAAAGAACTCCCAACCCAATTCCTGCACCCTGCAAAACTATTTTTCAAAATCAAGGGAGGAATAAGATACTTCCATGGCAAAGAACAACTGAAGAAAGTCATGACCACGAAACCAGCTCTACAAAATGTTCTGAATGATATTTTAGAAATATATAAAGACTACAATCCAAAAAATGCCAATAGAATAATCCAGCAAGCAAGACAAGCAAATAAGCAGAGGGGAAAGACAGGAAACCGACAAGAAGAAAATAAAGTGACAATGATATGTCATTACATACCAGTTGTAACCATCACGTAAATGGTCTCATTTCACCCATCAAAATAAACAGACAGGCAGAATGGATCAAGTAACAAAATCCAATAATATGCTGCAAACAAGAAACACATTTAACTAAAAAAGAAATTTATAGCCTGAAAGTCAAAGAATGGAAATCCATACTCCATCTCACAGGAACCACCCCCCCAAAAAAGCAGGAGTAGCAATTCTATTTGCAGACACAGCGAACTTTAAGCCAAAACTGATCAAAAGAGACAGAAGAACTCCCGGAAGCAAGTATTACCTTGCTACATACTTTTTAAGGGAAAACTTCAAGATGAAGAGATAACAATCATAAATATATATACACAAAATACAAGTGCATTCAACTATATATAGCAAATAATAACAGACATGAAAAATCAAATAAGCACTAACACAGTTGTCATGAGGGAACTTAATACTCTACTGTCACAAATAGATAGATCAAGCAGACATGAAATCAACAAATAAATATCAGAACTGAACCAAACTTATGAACAAATGGACTTAGGAAATGGGCAGATTCCTAGATGCATGCGAGGGCTGGGGATATAGCTCAGTTGAATAAGCGCTTGCCTGGCAAGTGCAAGGTCCTGAGTTCGATCCCCGGTACCACACACACACACAAAAAAATTAGAATATAGATGCATGTGAATTACCGAAGTTGAATCAAGAAGGTATAAAAATTCTAAATAACCCAGTATGAGTCACTGAAGTTGACAATGTAATTAAGAACTTACCAACAAAGAAAATCCCAAATCCTGGTGGATTTACCACTGAATTCTCCAAGAAATTTAGAGAATATCTAATACTTCTCAAACTCTTTAATGAAATTGAAAGGGAAGCAATACTCCCAAAGTCATTCATGGAAGCAAGTATTACCTTGATACCAAAACAAGAGGTACTTTGATACCCAACCAAATAAAGACTACTACAGGCCAATCTCCCTAATGAACATAGATGTAAAAGTCCTCAATAAGATAATGGCAAACAAAATGCTGCAAATCATCAAGAAGATTACACACCATCACCAAGCAGGATTCATTCCAAGGCTGCAGGGATGGTTCAGAATACACAAATCAAAAAATGTAATATACCATGTTAAAAGAGCCAAAGACAAAAATTTTACCTGATCATCTCGATACATGCAGAAAAAACTTTTAACAAAGTCCAACACCAATTCATGATAAAATCCCCACAGAAAATTGTATAAAGTAACAAGGAAATCACTCAACCCACTCAGGATATGTCCAAATAATGACTAGCACTGATGATGAAAAAATGCAAGGTTTCGATTCAACATATCGAGCATCACTTGTGTTATAAAATGACAAGCCCACATTTGGCAAGAATAACAAAATAAGGAATGATATAGAATCATTTATTAATTGCTTTGATCCTAGGGGGAGTCATTGTTTGCCTTCTTCATTTCCAAATAGCCTAACATTTTATAGTTACTTTATACAATTTTGCGGAAGCACAAATTTATGCAAAATCAGTGTGATAAATAAAGGGAGAGAAGAGAGAAAATGAGTGCAGTTATGTAGGTTTCCCTCTTGGGAAATAACAATTCAAACAGAAGGAAGGATCCTACCCGTTTTCTTCTCCTGGACTGTTCCTCTCAAGAAATTGTAAGCGTTTAACCTACTTCTGGTACATGCAGGTTAAAAGGAAACTCGTGGGCTTTTTTCATTTTGTGCGGCTTCATGATTGACATATAAGCACCAGATTTGCAACTTACATAATGACAAGAAAATAGTCAGGGTGGATTTACTATATATATGATGTGTATATGATATATTATATATACATCTATATAAGGTAAAGTCAAGTAGTGTAGTTTCCTTGGAATGCACATCTTAACAAAATAATAAATAATATGTGAGTGTTATATTCAAAGTACCTTACCCTACTTAATTGCTTTTTCTCCACTTTATCTCCTCCCAGTGTATTCATACTAAACAGCATCTAGAATGTATTGCAAAGAGCACTGAATTTGCAGTCAAAAGATATAAGTAAGTTCCTAGCTTTTGTACGTAGTAGATTTTGAATTTATAGATGCCAAGAAGCTACTCAGAACATCAATTTTCTATCCATAAAAGAGGAATAATAAAACTGCCCAGTAAAGATTATTATGAGAATAAATGTGTGAAACAGTAAGAAATCAGATAGCAAAGAACACAGCATTTCTAAATATAAGATGTCATTATCTCTGTAGCACCACTGTGATGCGGAAATGAACTAAAGGAAAGAAAAAACTGTGCAAGTGATCATGAAAGTGTAATTAATCATTGCCATCAAACTCCAGAGTTTTGGGGGAGGTTATCTGGAGAAGCTTAAGCTCACACATACACACTGAAGGATCATGAGTTCTTGGCATAGCCACTGTTACCTCAGCCTGAAAACCTGCTCGTGAAGACCACACCAACTGTGCCATCACTCAACTTGTTGCTTTCTAGAAGAAAAATTTTTCAAAATGCCCACCAGATAAGTCACCCAAAATATGGTCTTCAAAAATGTCAATTGCTTTGAACATCAGTTATACTGTCTATGGCAAGCTATGTGATGAGCTGGCTCCAGGCAAGTTTAATTAGGCTCTCTATGTTAACGTATCTGTAAAATGCTACCAGTAATCACCCTATAGTGCTCTTGACCTCATTTTTTTGTTTTGTTTTTACTACTTGGGGACCTTCAACATTTCATCCTTAAGATCTAAGGACTCCTGAGGGCTCATATGTTCCTCTTGAACCTGGAGTCACATTAGGAGATGGAAAGGTGAACTGCATGAGAGCATCGCTGGGCAAGTATGTACAGTGGGGCAAGGGAAGCGAGTTCGCTGAGTGCTGGCAGTGCCCACACCAATATCTGGAGCGGGCTTCTTTGGAAGATTTTATAATAGACTTTATAAAGGCCTTTATAAAGGCCTCCAGGCAAGAATAAAAGCTATGGCTGAGTGCTACGGCTGAGTAAACTTCCAGCAGATGACATAGAAAACAAGCTTAAATTCACCACGTCATATGGTAAACACCCCTGTAATCTACTGCAGTGCACGCACACAGTACAGCACTGTGACCAAGAACGTGGCTTTGGGAGCGGTGCCTCTTCTGAGGGGCGGGGGGAGAGTTTCAGAGACCTGATCCCCAATAAAACTAGCAAAGCTAGCAAAGCAAAAACACAGCAACCAGCAAAAGCTGTAGCTTTTGAAAATATTTGCAAATATACCTAACAAGGGGCTGGTATTCAATACATTTAAAGATTAATTGTGTTTCAATGCAAAGAAGTAAAAGGAACCAATTGAAAATTGTCAGAATATCTGGACAGTTCTCCAAAGAAGACAGACAAACAGTCAACCAGCATATGAAAACATGGCCCACATCATTTGCCATCATGGAAATGCAAACCCAATTTACAGTGAGCACCCCTTCAAAACCACTAAGATGGCTATTATCCAAAGAAGCAGTAAGTGGTCATAAGGGCATTCAGAAATCAGAACCCTTGGGTGCTGCTGGGGGGAATGTAAAATGGTATCACTGTCTTCAGAAAAGAGTTCGCAGTTCCTCAAACATTAAATATAAATTTACTATATAATCTAGCAATTTACTATAAACATAGTCTTATGAAAAAATGAAAATGTACTTCCATCAAAAACTTTTACATAAATGTTCATTGCAGCATTATTCCCTCAAATGGAAACATCCCAAATGTCTATCAGGTAAAAAAAACAGATATGTAGAAAGTAATATACCTTAAAATGCAATTTTTTGTCAATAAAATGAAACTACACACTGATTACATGGGTGAGTCTTTAAAATATTCTCGGTTGAAAAATGCAGTCATAATTAACTACATATTACACTCTGTTTAGAAGAAACATGCAGAATAGACAGACTTGTAGGTGTATGAAGTAGACCAGTGATTGCCTAGTGTCGAGGACATCAGATAATTGGAAGATGACACTGATGAGAGCAGGATTTCTTCCAGGATAATCACGTTCCTATCTGAGATTTATAATAAAGCAGGGGATAAAATAAAAGAAGCACCTACGTCACATGTATGTCAGTGGGTCAGGCCTCAAAGATGCCACTTAAATTCGTTTGAGAAAATGAGCAGGGATTTTCAAGGCATTGATAAAAGAGAAAGAATGTCCTGCGAAGGCATGGAGCTATGATAGTCTATCACAAAATCAAAATATCCTAAAATAAGAGTATCATCTGAAGTAATTGAAATACATGAAATTTCAGCAGCCTCTGCAAAATACTCTCATTTAAAGAGTTCTTTTAGAAATAATTCAATTAAAAATTTGGCTAGGATATGTAGGTAGCATTGCATAACGTAGACAATATTTATTAACTGGTTAAAAATACCATCATTGCAACTCTTCCATGGCCTCAACTCTTGAGTAAACTGGTACTCATTTTTATTGCTGAAGGAGTGTAATCAGAGGGCATGGATCTACAAATGTATCTATGTATTTTTCTCTGTCTCCTCTGCTGATTGTATCCATCTTCTGTAAGAAAAAATGGGAAATGTGATTTTTATAAAGAGGCATTAAGAAAAATGGCCTATGCAAACTTTGTAATTTATAGCAACACTGAGATACAGATTCACTTTAATGCTAACTGAATAAAAGCATTAGGAGAATTGATGCATGACAATGGTTCAACAATATCCTATTCTTTTGCCTCACGCCAATTCTTAAGACAGCAACTGTCACGCAGAAACATGTTACTGTTATTATTGCACATAAAGTAACTGTGCATAATCCCACTTTTTTCCTCTTGGAAGCTGAAGCCTGAATTCTCATACCAAAAAATGAATAAATATTTCAGAAATACATAATTTGCTTCTGAAAATTTGATTTGCCACTTGTCTGTAAAAATTTAGAAAGAGATTTGCAGTCATTTACAAATTCAAAGATGTAAAAACAGTAAATTCCATGTCCTCTGAAATATTCTAACTGAATTTATGTGAACTATATTATCCTTTACTTTCAGAAATGTAATTTGTCTTTGCATTTAAAAAAAAGAAAATATTAAGGTGACCTTGAAGTTTTGCATCATCTTTGGCAAGGCAAGAGTGTATTCCTCAGAAAGAAACATAAGGAAAAATTTTTTAAATGGGAGAGGTGTTGCTGAATTTGATTTTACTTTTAGAGTTATGAAAGAATATAAAAAGGAATTAACTTAAAATTTACAGATAACATTGCCAAATAACTTTTAAATAAATCTTGTTCTTAGCATTTTAATATCTCTAATCTTTACTGGAGCTTTCAAGGTTATTTTGCATTTTTCTGATATGGTTGAGATAGACAGCTATGAAATAATTTCTTTAAGTTACATATGTGGTAAAAATAAGCGTTGAATTTTTGTTTGTCTAATCTGTTGGTATAAATTCCTGCAACACAAAGCAAAACATAGTAAAATGTCTTAAGAAATTATTCAAAAGATAGCAAGGGATTTTGATTCCTATCAGGTTAGAAATGACTACAAGATCCCAGTAATGACCTCAGTTTTCTGGTTGCTGGCAGTTTTTACAATGAAAGCCCTGAGAGGCTGATCCACAGAGGAGCTTGTCAGCCTCTCTGAACTGAGGAAGTAGAAATCAAGTGTGAGAACATTGAGGCAGTTAACAGGATTGGAGACATGTTCTAGAAAAGGAAGTTATTGAAAGATCAAAGAGAAAAAAATTTCTCCTATAAGTTCAATATTTCTGTCTATGGAATAAACACACAATAGATCAATTATTAGGAGAAAAGACATGAAGATTTACTAAGTGCCTGCATATTAGAGTCATATGACACTCAATAAGGGCCAGATGGTTGCCATTTGAATAACACTCTGAACCACTGAAAACATGTAAGTGTGTGGGACTCAGGAGGAAGGCGGCAAGGGTTATGGAGATTGAAGGCAGGGGCCCCTGGGTGGCAACGCTAATACAGCCGCTCAGACAGCAGCCTCAGGAGGGGCCGGCTGGGTATCAGAGTCTCTCTAAGTGGGCAGCTTTCAGCTTCCCGTGCAGTGATGTGAATTAATCTTCTGTGCTTGTGAGATACCGGGAAAAGAGTCCACAGGCATTGCACTTCTCTCTACCATCATCCTATAAGGAAACTATGGAGAAAGGCCCTCCCTCTTCTTTGAAGGGAAAGAGGAACCCAGAAAGTGCGGTCAGAAGGAGGAGAAGGTCAGAAAGACCTTAGTTCTCCGTTATTTAAAGTACTCAGCATGCCAAAGAGCCACACTTTGCACTACTGTTTCCTGAGCCCAGTTTCCATGCAGGAAAACCCTTTCAGAAATTCACATAGAAGTGCTCCTGAGTCTTGGCTGAATACTAGGCCATCCCTGCACACAGAGAAATTCTGCAGTGCTGGGCATATTGTTATAGGAAGCAGAGTTGATTCCCAGAGCACAGATGTGATGTGCAGCCTTTTGAGAAAGTTGCTGTGTGTGTGTGGGGGGGGGTCTGTTGTACCAAAACTTACGAAGGATGTGTGAAAAGTCTCATGGTCTTTGCATTTGTAGTAATTAACAGACATCAGGTGAGCACAATGAGAACACTACCACACACCTTGCTATTTCAGGCTTTAAGTTTTGTCCCAACTTCTCAGAAAGTTCAGTTTATTTTAGAAAGTCCCATGTTCATCGGCCATTCCCAAACCCTGAACATGTTGTATTGATGTTTTATAGCTGATGTAAACTATCATTGAGAACATAAATGGATGCAAATAAAGGCAAAGAAAGTTTCCCTTGTTTGTGTCAGTGTAAAATAACAATTCTGCTTTACAAGAAATAGTTTTTATTCTGAGCCAAAAGAAAGTGACTGAAATCACAGATGGAAGTGGTTACATGACCTTTGGTAGTCTAAGAATAAAGAGTCTTAAATCAATACATGTCACAAATGTGCTGCCAGAAGCTTCAGTAGGCTGGTTACAGAAACGTAGAGAAAGATTTCCTGTAGGCTTCAGATTCTATCTTACTACATCCTTAATTTGAAGGTTAGTGAATGCTAGATATCTCCTTAGTTTAACAATAAATTCTGAAATGCTTACCTAACAGGTCAGATGGAGGGGTTAAAAGATAATGAATATTTTTCTTAAGGGCCT
This sequence comes from Dinomys branickii, assembly GCA_004027595.1. Taxonomy (NCBI): domain Eukaryota; kingdom Metazoa; phylum Chordata; class Mammalia; order Rodentia; family Dinomyidae; genus Dinomys; species Dinomys branickii. Next base: position 29,862 of record PVLD010000491.1, read on the forward strand.
AAAACAGTCCAAGATAATTCCAGCTCTAAACATGCAACATCCCACCTCTCTCCATAATCACAAAGTTCTACTCAGTAGATAGTTTGTTTTGCAGGATCCGGATATAGATGAGGTTTCTCCAGAGCCTTTCAGCTTTGCATTTACATTTTACAAATCTTTCCAATATTAGGAGAAAACAACTTTAAAATTATACTATAGTAAATGGGTTTCTGTTTGCAAAAGGAAAAAAAAAATGGTCACAGATCTTATATGCTTTTCCAGCCCCTCTACAGACCACAGTCTTGGAGGGCAGCCATACCAATGAGAAAGCTCCTCTCCAGGTAGGACTAGGGTTCTTTCAAACAGTAACAGGTTTCAACCAATAGAGCACATTTATCAAATTGCTATGCGTTGCGCTAAAGGGCACTCTAGGCAGTGTGAACTGAGAAGACACACCTGACAGCGCCCCATCTGGGAAGAGCTTAGTCATCTGTCAGCTTCTGCTCTAAAATGCAGCACCCTCTGGCAAGGTCAAGGCAGTCAAGGGGAGAGTCAGCGGACTGCAAAGAGGCACTAGAAATTGGAAAATTGTTCAAGAAAAGGAAGGCAAGTGCGTACTTCTCCAGAATGCATCCCTTGAGTGCTTTAATGATCAGCAAAAATACAAAAAGGCTTAGGTTTTCATCTGTTATTTCACAGCATCCCCATGTAAGCTGCCTCGTAGTTATTCTAACCTGGAACAAAAAGTCTATCATGCTTGAACTGAAATGCGATGCTTGCATGCTTAAAACATTTTATCAAGAAAGTTCATGCTCACTAGGTGATCATAATGAACATCAGCAGATATACTATATATTTTGAAGAGCATTTTTTCTCTTTTCTTCTATTCCAAAACATTGCTACCTGCCTAAGTTTTGAATTGGGAAAATGAAATGCTCACACAAAAAAATTTTCCTCATAGATTCTTATGTAATATATTCTGCAGTTCAATTAAAAATAACAACCTGCTATTTTGTTCCAAGCCAAATGTAATCTCCACGACTATGGTCAATAAAGCCCTCAAGAAAATGAAGTATTGAGGCTGAATGGTCTTCAGTCTATGGGGGAATAAAGAAGGAACAAATTGGCATTTGAAAGCAAGGTCATTTACTTTTAGAAAAGTCAAGGAGAATGAAAGACTGATCACCTATCAAGAACAAAGGGTTTGAAAACTATCCCTTTGTTTTATGAGTTCTTTCAAAATTTTGAGAATGACCTTGGTCATTCCGCTTCATGAACATATTTCAATACATGTGATATTATATTTGGGGAAATTTCTGAACACTTTTCAGAGGAAACCTAGGATAGTTAGAACCAGTGCTCAATTTTTAAGAAAAAAAAAAAAATCACTCCCAATGACATTTTCTTCGTTTAGTGGAGCACCTCGCAGATGGGGTATTAGGGCTGGCTGAGAGGTAAGCGTTCCATTTTATTATGCAATAAAATATGGTAGTGGAAAAATCCGTACACCTTCATTCTTTCCAGCAAATTATAAGAATCTTCTTCTAATTTCTTAATATGTGTTCCCATAATTAATGCAGTGCTACAGTCTATATCCACATTTCTTCTAATCAGAGCTGGCACAGAGGTCATTTTTATGCACATTACCACTCATTTTAGTAACACTTATAGCAATACTTCTTTATATGTCTTCATTTTGTGAGACACAGAGTACTACTGCTATAACTTTAAGACCAGGCTTCTCCCCTTCTTTGGGTAAATCCCCTCACATTTGTTTCTAGCTTTTAACTATCAGCACCATTTTGCTTTCCACTCTTCTGTTTCTGCCCTCAGTGCAGGAGATCTTTTCTTTTAAGTTTCCCACTGTGTTTCATAATAGAATCAAAAGAAAAAGGTACATTCTTCAGAATACATTCAGCTCACTAGAAATAGAAAACCTGTCACCTTGTTCTTAAAGCTTTAGATCTGCCAGACCAGCGGCTGAAATAGTGAGAGTAGTTTCCATAAAGGATATAGAGTGGGGTTAGTGAAATTATTATGTATCGTCTCTCCAGATTTCCTTCTGGGGAAAGACTAGCTTTGTTCAGAAAAATGACTGGACACTACCAAGAAGAAAACTTTTCTCCTTTCCTCTATGCACTTGGGGTGGAGTATTTGGGGGCCAGTGCATTAACTGAAACAGTTTAAGACAAGATTTATCTACAACAGCAAGTGGACATCATTCAGTAGTGATTAAGTTGCAAGATAAAGGTTTCTATTGCAATTAAATAAAAGGAAGCTGTGTGGTTAGATCTTCAGTGGGCAGTCTGTCTCCTTGCTGGAATTCATAGGAAACCCTTGGAGGAAGGTTCACACCATCTGTATTTTCAGGAGGGTCTGCTTTAGTCAGATAAGGGAAATTGAGACAGAATTTCAGATGCTTTCTCTTTAAAATTATGTCTGTGTCAAAACTATTGACTGAAGTTTCAGTATGGCTTGAAAGAGAGTGTAAATAGCTGTATTTTAGGTAGTAGAAGAAATTTTGAAGTATAGAATTGGGAAGGCGGGAAGAAGAGAGAAAAAGACTGAGGGATTCAGTCTAGTTAGCTCAAATTCTTCCCCTCACAACCATGCAGTTTCTGCTCCCTTTAGTAAATACAGTTTCTCTCTCACGCTGATAAACTTTATGAATATAGGCTTTAGCACCAGACAATACTGGATTCCAATTCCAATGTTTCTCACTAGCTTTGTAAATGTAAGCACGTTATTTGTCTGCTCTCCCCTTAAACTGCAACTCTTTCCTTTGTGACATGACAGTGCTGATGCCAGAGAATTCTAGGAACTAAACGAGGTGATAGATGTAAAGTGGTAAGGATGCTGAGATACATAAAGGAAGGGGTTGGCTTGTTATTTTTTATTGGCTTCATCCTTTAGCCTGAAAACAGATTCAAGAGTAAAAACATTCTTTAACCCGGAATCTCCTCTAGTATTTCTATTTTTCTGCATATGTCTTAGACTCTTCAGTTCTCTCTGTTTTATAATTTATTTTTATCCTCAAAACACTGAAGTTTGGCTTGTATTTTCTCTTCTTTAAAAATAAAGCTGCTTTGCAAAAGTCTTCGTGATCTCCTTCTCCACAAATGGAACCGGCCGGCTCAGACCTTAGCTCTCGAGCGTCTCCGCACGCCACTTTCCCCTCGCAGCTCCGTGCCGGCCTGCGTCTCCGCCCCGATTCTCTTCTCACCTCTCTTTTGCCTTGTTTATTGAACTCTCCTGTCAGCGCTCCATTTCTGGCTCTTACTATTCTTTACCCCAGGACAAGTTCGCTTACTTCCTTGAACACTAAGAACACATTTCTATTTCCACCCCTGACTTCTCCCTGATGCTGCAGACTTACTCATCCACAGGCGGTATTTTTAAAATAGTATTTTATATTCAATGACAAAAATTTAGGCAATGCCATAAATAAAACTTACCAACAAAGTCGTCCATAATTGCTCCATAAAAAAGTTACTAAGATTAAAATACCTCACTCACTAGCTAAGCTCGTACCTATTAAAAATGGAGGTAATTATACAACCCTAGATTTGTAGAATTGTTGAGTATAAATACACAAAAAGCATTTTAAAAATGCCCAGCACATAATAAATTATGTATGGGTATTTGCTGCTATTATTATTAATAATACTAAACAGTGAATAGTTTTATTTATTTTCTTCCTATTTCACTATTCATATTAATTTTTACTGTTAATATTTTGTATAAGACATGTGATAATAGGTTTTTGAAGCCACTAAGTATCACAGATGTTTCAAACATCCATGAATTTATCTAGAATTATATGTAACGGCCAGAAGTCCAAATACAATTTCAGATATTTATTTCTCTTTCATTAAACTATGTTGAATACAAATGAAAGAATATGATGCTTTTACAATGATGTCTTGAATCTGTCTATAAAGCAAAAGGACATATGCCAGACTTTAAAAATTCTTGACCTTAAAAAAAATGACCTATCACCCATCTGAGCAGATGATACGGGAGGGCACTGAGATCCTTAACGTGACAACTTGCTGGGCTGTGTATTGTATGGGTAAAAATCAGCCTCTTCTTGTTGGATACTTAGGTAGTTTTCAACTTTTCCCTGGAAGCCTTGTAGCTTACTGTCTTTTCAATATATACCTGCACTTACTGATGCTTATGTCCTTAGATATAACATTACCAAGTGAAATAATACATAAAGGGAGCATTTGTTTTCTTACTGTGAACTTATTTTCTGAAAATCTTTTCCAAAGTGTAGTTGATGCAAGCAAGTGTATACTATTTCTCATGCTTCTGGAAAACATTAACACCACGGTTTTTCTTTGCCCATCAGAGAAACAATAAATACTTCTTATTATAATTTGTATTTCACAAGGAGATAGTGATAGAACAAAAGCAAATAATTCACCCTCTAGTTTGCAATAGAACTTTGTCCTTTTAAAATTTAACCTTCCATGATTATGATATTTTAATGACTTATTTCTTCTAATAAATATTATTTCATTTTTCAGTGCTTATGAGTCACAGTTGTGCACAGATTTTGAAAGATACATGTTTGTCTTCGAGTTTTGGATGTGTATGAAATTTGTACTGAGTGTCTTTGATTCTGTATTGAGCTTTGTTCACCTTGAGGACTTTAGTCTATTGACTCAAAGCGATAGTCTTTCTAACAGAATTATCATGCTATATGCTCCAAACAAAGGTCACTCAACACTCTCAGAAATGTGTCCTCTTTACAGACCGAGCCCTCCTTGGCAGAGTCCCAGGAAGTAAGGCAGAGCATCAAAGCTTCTCACCCTTCCAGTGAGTGCTATAACCCCACAACTCCCACCAGCTAGGTCTGGTTACATCTCACCAATCCATGTACTGCCCAGCCATGACCAGCTTCCTCTTGATTTATTACAAAAAGACTCCTTATTTTTATTTTTTTTAAGACTCCTTATTGATCTCCTAGCTTCTTCCATTCCCCTTCCGGTCTATTGTCAGTAGTAACTGTCAGCAGCCTGATAATCTGCTAAAACATGTCGCACCATGTCTCTTCTCCGCTCAGAGCTCACCTGGTTCCCTTCTCACGGGCCTCCCATCGCAGTAGAACAGCTAAAGTCCTCGCAGTGGCCTGAACACCCGTTCAGACTCTACCCAGCTGGTGCTCATTACCTCTCAGACGCAGCCTGCTGTCCATCCCTAACTCGCTCGGTTCAGGCTACAACACTGTCTCTCTCAGACAAGTCAGAGAGAGTCTTCCTTGACTTCTCTGTACTTTGTCCTCTATCTAAAAGGTTAGCTTGGCAGATCCCATCCTAACTGAAGGCACGACTTTGTGGCACATGTGCCTGTGCTTGCTGTTCGCTTAATCTTCTTCTGCAGCTCCTTTTACCATCTACCGTGGCATGTGTTTACACCGGTGTGTGCCACACAGAGTATATGTAAAGCTTACTGTGTTACTGCCTGTCACTTCTGGAATCTACTTCTGGAAAGATACAGATGCTTGCTTCTCTCCTTTCTCACTATATTCTCAGTGTGCTGGCGTTAACACTTTTGAATGATTGAATAAATAACCAAATTTCTGCTATTTTCCTATCAGCAATATTGTTTTAGATAGAAACGCCACTAGTCTAGGCCTAAAATATTTTTAGTTTTTATATGGTTTTTCTTTTTACCGTTTTTATGGTCCGGGGGCTTCATTCCAATATATGGTAAGCTTCAGTTCTCCCTTAGTGAATACCTCTTCATACTGAGTGGAGATAGCTTTTATCATAAGTTTTAATTGGCATTTGTTAACATTACTGTTCCACACAATATTTAACAAGAATATGAATTCATAAACTAGGATTTGTGAATAACATCATCATTCTGAAGCCACACATTTCCAAATTCTTCAGTCACATCTGGAACAGCACACCCTTCCTCACAGCTGCAATATGCTATATCTTAAATCACAGTTTTGATAGTTTTCCTTGAAATAACTTCACTTGCAAAGTAATCTGTACCAAAGCTTTAACAATATTTATGGAATAGACTCAACTCTTGAATGTGGGTATCTACTTATGAGGTTTCTTCAAGTGTTAAATTCAACAACATGTGAAAATATTGATCAAACAAAAAAATATTATCCAGCACTTATATTCACGCAGTATCTCAGCATCTGATATTTCTCAGCATATATACAGTGATCACATGTCCATAAATGCTTAGTCTCCTAAAACATATTTTCATACATGTTCTAAGGAGAACCGTAAATGGGAACTAAGGAATTAAGATCATTGTGATTGCCTGCTGCCCTGGATAGCCTTTTGTTCTCAGTTGAAATGTCCTATTCTTTTCTATTCTCATTTAAAAACTTAATTTCAGTCTTGTCCATTCCCCAGTTAGCCTTTAAATCACTATAGGGACCATTCCATTATTTGAAACCAACATCTAGAATCAATCATTCTATTCTTAAAATGAAGCCCCTTGCACACTAGTAGCTGCACCTTTCAGTTCAATTTAAAATGGTTTTCATTTAACAAGAATCAGAAATAATGTATCAGGTAGTGTATTCAGGAAGCTGGGATGCTAAAATATTTTTATTTATTTCTATCACTTAAAACTGAATCTGGTAAAAACATCTAAATGAAGAGTTTTTTTTTTTATGAAGAAATATGTTTCCCACTATGTTTCCTAAACATTTATTCTTCCATAAAAGCTCTCAGTAAAAATTCTTATAAAAATATTTTTACCATATACCCCTGTGATTTTTTTTTCTGCTCCCCATGCAGCTTGGATATATCCTTCACAACTCAACAATTATTTCTTCCTTTACAGCAATTCCTAGTGTCTATTTTGCTATCCTGATGTCTTGATATCTCTTTAATAATATATTCTATATCTCCAGGCTTTTTGAACTTATAAAAATTTCTAATACTTGTATATGCTCTATAAAAGATAATGAGGTTTTTCCAAGGAGAATGGTGGTCATTAATTCTGCATATATCAAAAGTGAATGTGTCATCTCTAAGCAAAATATAAGCTCATGCCCTGAATAAAGACAACTCTTGTTTGCTTCAGCCAAGAGCATGTGTTATGAAACGTTTTTAAACAAGCCATTAAGAAATATTCTCATTCTCTCTTTAATGTCTTTCAGCTGTGTGTGAGCAAAATTATAAGGAATTTCCAATGATTCATTCCCAGTTTTGGCTTTGCTGGCATTCTGTAACACTGTGCATGATAAACCTCCAAACAGCCCTTGATAAAGTCTTGGCAGAAGAGCTGGTAGCTTGTACCTATCAAATATATCAGATGTTTTAAAAACTCTATCACTCACAAACAATATTGCATATTATTAAAATATCTGAATTAACTGCAAAATCTGCAAGCTGCAAGCAGTGTTGTACATCAACTAAGCAATTAGTATGAGACTTTTAAAGTGACTGAATACAAATTCAGAATTATGAAGTTATTAACTAATAATACTACAAGTGATGTGAATAAATCCTTGCTAATATAAAATTTATCAACCACTGAAATATCCTTTTCTACAAGCAGGTCGCTGGATCCTCATGCTAGTGCACTTAGACTGATAAACTACTGATGCTCTGTGAAGCTTCATTTATTCCAGTTGCCGAGGCTAGGATTGAAGAGAATCTGTCACATGGATGATCAACCCATCACACTCAGCAATTTGTTTTCATTTAATTGGTAGGCAGGGCTTCACCAATTTAGATGCAAGTCTTATTACTGCTGTTTGAAACTAATTGCTGGAAAATGAATTTCAACAACAGGATTTTATAATTTCTGATCTCCCTCTCTGTCTCTGCAGTAGAAGACTCAAAGCTATGAACTTAGACTTTGAAAATATATTTTAAGTAGTCCCAGGCCATAGCCTCTCATCATCAGGGCTGTTGTAAAGAAATCTTCCCTTCTGATACAATGTATTCTACACTCTACTTTTCAAAATTAATTTCTTGTTATTTTGTTCTACACAAAAGATCTGCCTCTTCCAAATAAAAACAAAGCACTTTAACATGGCCCCAGGGAACATAATTTTTTCTTTGTTTTTATTTTATATTTCTCTTTTTTTAGGTACTGGAAATCAAACTCATGATCTCACACTTGCCAGGCAGGCACTGTGCCACTGAGCTATATCCCTGACCCTTTGTTTTATACTTCAATATGACACACATACTCAGAAATATAAACCATTAATTCATTAACAACTCCCTAGAGCCAAAAGTAAATAACTGTCTATCTTTCTGCTCCTACCCTCCCAGCATCCTAGAGCTAACCACCCAGAGGTGATCGCTTCCTTACATTTCTTTGAAATGTCTCCTCTATGAAGGTGTCAGTACTTCTTGTTGTTTGCATTTGTTCTGAGACAGTAGTTCAGCCTGGCTTTGAGCTTGCTGTGTAACTCAGGCTGGATTTGAACTTGGGGCAATTCTCTTGCCTTAGGTTCCTGAGTGCTGGGATCATAGGCATGCACCACAGTGCCCAGAAGATCTGAATTCTTAAGTATCATAACTTTACCAGCTTTTGAATATTGCACAAATTAAATTCTTGTCTTGGGATGATGTTTGCATTAAAGTCATTCCTTTAAAAAATATATTCATACTCCTATGTAGTTTCAGGTTCTTAAATTTTGAACTATTTAGTATTCCACTGTATCAGTACATTAAATGTATTTATCTTTTCCATCTTGACAGACATTAGACTTCTCATGTTTTTTTCCAGGTGTGGGTTATTACAAACTGTGGTGCTATCAAAATTCTCATATGTACATCCAATACTTTCTACTATTTATATCAAAGAATGGAATGTTAAAACTCAGTTATACATGTCTGCATATCAGATAAATATTTATAGATCACACAAAACCAGGCAATGCTAATTCATATCTAAGCATTTTTATGCTCTGCCTTATATGTCAAAATGTTTGAAAAATGATTTCTCCAATTTGCACCTCCAGCAGGAGTAAATGACAGCTCCTACTGCTTCATAGACGTGACAGTACTTAAAACAATTAGACCATTTTGCTTTTTTTTGGGAGGGGGGCTGAAATTTTTTTTATCATTTTTTTATTCTTGTTGCAGTGTAGAAATTTATTTTGAGCTACTAGAATTTGTCATTTCTGTCTTTAACCTGCTAATAAACTCAGTCATTAAATTCTTAACTTTGGTCATTGTCTTTTCAAATTTTCAAATTTCTATTTTGTTCTTTTTCAACTGTATGATGGCACTTTTTGTAGTTTCCAGTTTCTTGCCAATTAAAACAAATTCCCCTGAGGCAGACATGGTGGTGCACACCTGTACTCTCACCACTCAGAGCAGTGGGCTGGGCTGTGTAGTGAGTTTAAGGCCAGCCTGAGTTACACAGCAAAACCCTGTCTCAAAAGCAATATATATGTACTGAGAGAGAGAGAGAATGTGCCAAACACTTACCTTTCATTTCTTTAAATACGATAAATATAAAACGTTTCTGAAAATCCTAATATCTGAACTTGAAGTATCTGTTTATCATCTATTATGTCTGTTAGCTCTACTATCTAAATACCATTTCCTTTCACCTGATGTCCTCTATTTTGTTTAGTAAAGTTTATTCAGAAGTTATTTGAAGGAAGAATGTGAGCCCTAAAATGAAGGTTGTTTCCATAAACGAGATGTAGTTTGTCTTTCCGGTCAGGCACCCAGAGTCTCTATCAGTCTAGTAAAATCTGAATTTTGTTAAAATTTGAAATAAATTATGTAGTCTTGTTTTTAATCCAATAGACTGAAAAATTAAAATTTAGAAAGATGAAGCTTAAGTGAGACAAGTTTTAATGACTTCCTCTTGTAGGAGTCATTTTGTGACTTTGAGCTGTAACACTTTGTTCCTATGTCTTCTCATCTCTGGAAGAAATATACGGCCAAGGACCTCCAAAGCATGATTTTTCTTGTCTTAATTTCTTCTCTCTTCCTTTGTTTTTATTTTGGTGCCAGCTATAGTACACGTTGCTTTTGTTTCGTTTTCTATTTTTAGAACCTGTAGTACTCATTTCCCCTGACTGGTTATAATTATTTTAAAAGTGGTGGTGATGACTTTTTATTTTATCTCCTCCTGCACAGAGTGCAGTACTTTGATGCAGTAGCTGCTCAACAGATGTTAAATGGATAAGTCAATGAGGAAATAAATTTTGGAAACAGGTACATATATAAAAGTGATTAAACCAGGTTCAGTGTTGCCACAGAGAGGAACAAGTATTTCCCCCTGTTATAGTTCCCAGTGCTTCAATCCAATTTCCTTGGCTGTTTACCTATCTAATATATTACCTGATTGTCCTCACAGAGAACAACTTACCCGAATTAGAATTTATGAATAGTGATCTAACTCTGTAGCCGAGCTTAAAAATAAGGCTTTAAAAACACTAATCCAGACACAGAGTGATAGGATGTAGTCAAGCTTTATTTAGGGCATAAAATTTAAAAGGCATGTTCATCAATAATTCATCAAATTTCTTTACAAAGACCCCTAGCCTAACCATCTCTGTTCTGTACTTTTAATCAATTCTAACTGACCTTGCTGGGTAGGGATTTTGACAGCAGCTCTGTGTAAAGAATCTATTTATCTAGAGATTTACTTATAAACAAATAATTAAAATCATTCCTAGGAAAATTTTAGCATACTATAATTTACTGTATTAAACAATTGATCTGAAGAGATATGAATAAAAATGAAAAAGAATCATTAATAGTTTATATGAGTGTACACTAGAATATTTTTCTAGTGTAAATGCAATAGAGTTAACTTTTTGCTTTCTACAGTACCATTTACCACAAAGAGTTTATGGAAATTTCTGCTCATGACATTACTGTCAAACTGTGCAGATTTGTTAGTTTTTGAAGATTCATGAGAATATAGAATGTTCATCACTCAAAATTGTTAGTAGGAGAATCAGTCTAGTAAGATCAACCATGAGCACTGTCCAAGTTGATTTGGCAATGGATAGGTCATAATCTAGAAATAAATAAATGCATTATTTTGGTAGCTCCCATTCATAACATTATTTATGGAGCATTCTGATCATACTTGCAGGCTCCCTGAAGCTAATCTTTATTTTGGAAGTCCTTTAACGGGTCTGATTCTAAGGAGCTCAGGATCTGCTTCAGTGTATTGACATAAGGCACAGCCATTGGTGAAAACTGTATTTTGTCCAAACAACTAAATGAAAAGTAGCAAACTCTGCCAATTGTCTAGAGGTTTTATTGTATAATGTAAAATATGTAAATAAAGCAGAAGCATCAAAATGTGTTGAACTTTACATAAAATGTTAAAGTATTGACTGAATTTTTTACCCCAGATTTTACTATAATATGTAGATTGAACAGTTCAGGATTGCTAGAAATTTTACTCACTCTCAAAACTCCTTATCTATTGATCTAATAATTTATCAATATTCGTTATCACCAAATACCATTAACCAAGAAAATGAGTACCTTAACTAAAATATTAGGACCTTTTTTATGCATTCTAGAATTGCAGAGAGGCAGTCACAGTCTGGTACAGCAGGTCAAATGCCAGGAAAATTGACTTCTACCTTGTTTCTCTGAATACTGTGTTCTCAGATAGTTACCAGGGCACAGATCATGCTTATTTCCTGGGTATTCAAGTGAAACAGGATAACTGAATAGCTAGCTAACTTATTTTTGTTATGTTTTAAAAGGCATTACTGTAGCAAAATGAAACTCTTTGACCCTGAACAATTAAACAATTTAACTCATGGTAATTTTTAGAGGGAAAAACTGAATGTTATGGCATATGATATTCATGTAACAGGTGCACTAAATTCATAAGGCACTTATTTAGTGTCTTTGGGTAAAAGCCAAAAACAAAGCAGAATTATTTTACTTTTGAATGAAGGCTATTTTGGATATCTCAGAGAAAAAATGATTCAATAAGAAAATCTTTCAATATTCTGACTTAGACCCAAAAAGAGATTTTAGACTGCCCAGTGGACTGCATGTACTATATAGACTGTAAATGATTATCCGTAAATGCTACTGTTGCTGAAAGAATTCAGAACAAGGTTAGGAAATTAAGGAACAGAAGATCTAATTTTCTGTCATCTGTCAGCATGTTTCAGACCCACTGAACCCCCTCAATTCTGAATGTTCCAAAGTGAAAAGGGCTGATGGGCTCATTTTAAAAAATCAAAATTTGAGCACTTGAAAGAGGTGACAGCAGAAATCAATTTGCCAAATTTATCAAATTAGCTTAGCAAGAACTTAGCAAATAACTTCCAGTTTATGTGATGTTACAAATTTTAGCACAACTCTATGTTCTTAGGATACTTGATCTTTTCAGAGTTGCATGTAGAGTTTACCCATTGAATATCATTTTACCTATATATGTAAAAATATAGACATCCAAGCACCTGTAATCCCAGCATTTGGGAGGATGAAGCAGGAGGATCTCTGTAAGTATGAGGGCTACATAGTCAGTTCAAGGCCAGCCTGAATTACATAGTAAGATCTTGTCTCTAAAGACCAAAAAAAAAAAAAAAAAAAATCTATCCCTCACCTAGATATATAGACAAAAATATCTAAGTATTATAGAAACATAATTTCCAAAATTTACTTGACTGCCGCTAAATTACAGATATTCATCCTGAGATAGCAGGAAACATGAACTCATGAACCCTGAATTGTTTTAGCCACTTTCAACATTGTTAGTGATATGATGCATTAATAATGTATAAATTGTATCCTGAATTTCTGCTCCCAAACTGAACAATGTTTAGACTTTGCAAGCCAAACTCTTTTAAAGAATTAATATTTGCATGTCTCTAACAATTTTGACTAAAGTCAAATGTTTTTTATATCCACATAGGAAGAACCCTTTGTAATGGTCTCTGAAAATGTGTTGGGTAAGCCGAAGAAATACCAGGGTTTCTCCATTGACGTTCTGGATGCCTTATCCAACTACCTGGGCTTTAACTATGAAATTTATGTGGCGCCAGATCACAAGTACGGAAGCCCACAGGAAGATGGGACATGGAATGGCCTGGTAGGAGAACTAGTCTTTAAGGTAAGAGCACATTTATTTATCTCACACCTGGAGGTTCCGTTGGAAACCAATTTCATATAAAACAAGTGTGATGCACTATATTAGGTTGTGGCATTAAATGCAGAAGTCTTACCTATGTCCATAAATTTTCTGGGAAGAAAGTTGAGTGACAAAAGAAGACTAAATTTGCAAAAATTTCTTATAGTAGAAAAGCATTTAGGAGAAAGCCTGATATTGCCAAACTCATGTCCCAAACATTTTGTCAGTATATGGTTCATGGTGATGTCACAATTCATACCGTGTTTTTTCCCAAACACTATTATTAAAAATTTAAAAAAAACAAATTTTAATGCCTTAGTATCTAATTACTTAGTTTTGGAATCTAAGCAAGGTGTTTCTATAATATTTTTCTCCTTGTTCTTTCCATTCTC